>JBBPCS010000001.1:14304745-14318162 GCA_037974645.1 Hollardia meadi | reverse complement strand
ATATATATATATATATATATATATATATATATATATATATATATATATATATATATATATATATATACTGTATGTGCCATTAAAAATGTATGAATATTCAAGAGGAAAGATGGCTGAAGAGTCCCAATCATCTCCTACACACAGTTGCTCTGGCAGTTAAAAGAGGGCCGCTGAGAGGAGTTTCACTGTGAACGACATTAGCATGCCTTTGAAACAAGAGATCTTGAGTATGAACGAGGGCTATCCATACACACTTTGGAATGTAATTTATATGCACAAACTGAGGTGTGAGGCCAGAGGATCCACTCAGTACAGGTGTAGCTTTCACTGGCCAACAATGTAATACCTGTTTTTATACTGCCAGCGCCTCGTTACACATCACAGCTCCTCTGAACTTACAGACTCCATTGAAACTGGAAGGATAATATATGAGTATATAGATAATTGGATGCTCTGCTTGTACTTTTAGATATTTTCCCTCTATGATCTTAAAGAAATGTGTTGCCTCATCAAAGGGATTTTGTTTAATGTTTCAAGCTGAGCGCCAATAAGTATTGGTTTTCAACTGTTTGTTTGATGACCCGAGTTACTTTTTGTGCCACTGCCACCGGTGACCTATGTGCTCAACTCTCTGAATTATGCATGGTGATTATACGACGTAGTCCTCTGAATTGTAAATTCTCACAATTATACAGCCCATTGTCTATTCATTATTTCAAAACGAACGGGAAATTATGTAAAACTATCTCTAAAGAGGAAAGCAGCGTGTAATATGACTTGCCATATTGTTCATGCAATTCAAATACTTAGCTTTTTTCTGAGAGTTGAAAGTAATCTGATTTAAATGAAATCTGACTTGCATGTCATGTGGGATTATGATACATTTGGAGGATAAGTTATGATAACTACACTATGTGCCACGAGGTGAGAGCACTCAGGCAAAGAGTGTTTTCCAATTTACTTAAACCTCCATCAAGGTTAAATATACAAATGTTGACTGAGAGTCGAACTTATCTGCTTTTCTCAAACAGACGAATGAAGGATTTTGAGGCATGGTACACAATCGTGAGCTTTAGTGCTCATGCAGCACATACCTGCACTCCAGCTCAGATCCTGCAGTGAAACTCTGCTGCGGTCGCCTGGTCCAAACTTAAAACTAAAGGTGCATTTGCTGTCAGGGCCCCCACACTCCGGACCAACCTTTCTGTTGAAATTTCTTTCTTGCTACCTCAGGGACTTCCTTTACAGCTCTCGTTTTTATAAATAAAGTTCTGTATTAGGTCTTTCTGCACCCTGTCACTTCCCCCCACACTTAAAAATGTATTTTGCTGGTTATTACCTCACTTGGATGTTTGACCTCGACTGTGCAGAATGATGTATGTGCAGAAGAAGGCTTCATATTCATCTGTGTCTCTGTTGAATCTGAGTTTTGTGACATCGCAACTAGTTCTGAAGTTAAACATGGTCCAGTGTGCAAGTGTGATGTGCAAACAGGAAGCCCCCTGCAGGTCACGGACCCTGAGAATAGACCTTTCGGTGAAGTAAGGGGCATCTTGTATCCAGCAGTGTGGATTTTAGATGTATTTCAGATGTAGTGTTTTTAAACAGGTTACAGGAACTTTTTGTGTGAATAACATACAAGACAGCAAATCCTTGTTATGTGTCCTATCTTAAGGGAATCTGTAAATTTTTCTAGCATTCTAACTTTGGTTTGAAAAGTGAAGTAGAAAAAAGGTTAATTATTAGGTTTTAAACCCAGTTTCTTCTCTCTTTAAGTTTTTTTTTCCTCCAGTTTCATTCTTCATTATTTGGTTATAGACATACTGACTCTGTAGCATAATGACAAATACTTAGAATGAGCATTGGATTGATTGTGTCTTGTGCTTCTTCTATTTTGCTGTATTCTGTTCTGTTCTCTTCTCTTCTGTCTGTTCTGTTGTTCTATTTTTCTGACCTGTTCCATTCCATTCCAGTACATTCTGTTTTACTGTGTTCTGGTCTCTCTGTTCTGTTCCGTCCTCCTCTGTTCTATTCTAGACTGTTCGGTTCTATCCCCAAACGTCACATATTGGCACTGATCGATATCTTTCTTGGTTCATAGAAGTCCAGAGATTTTCTTTTGTTTATTTTCTTAAAGCCCAATATCTTGCATGGCCTTCCTCTGGTTGCACAACGTACAGCATATAAGGACCTGCAGCGAGACCACTGCTTCCTGTCCCTCCTCCTCGTCGTCCTCCTCCTCCTCCCCCTCCTCTGGAAGTGTTACCCTCTCATCCTCTATCTCGCCTCATCCGCTATTCTCCTCCTCACTGCTGCACTCCATCCCTCTGCTGAGCACAGGTATTTGTTTAGGAATCTCTCGGTGGAAATTATACTCCATCTCCAGCGCTCCCTATCAACACACAATTATCATGGGCAATCATGCAGAACAGTGCCGAATTCAGCTGAGACTCTGATGACATTACTGACTGCAAGGCCCGGCTTCTTCTGGAGGTGGCCTGCTCCACACCTGCATTAAACCTCTCTCTCTCTTGCTCTCTTTGTCCACACACTCACTCTCACTTGGAAATTATTAAACTTCTTTTTTTTCCTTTTTTAAAAAAAAAAAATCTTATTAGGTTTTCATTTAAACCAGGAAGTCCACCACATAAGAATTCTCTTTCCTGGGGGAGACTTGGCTGAAAGAACCACTCCAGCCTGACAGGACACCTCCTGTGATTTTATCTTACAGTTTATTAGCTTCTGCCAACCTCTGTGGCCTCCTCGTGTGACCTGCAGTGGTTTACCTCAGTGTAGCTTCGCATATGGCTGAGCTGAAATTTGGTGTAGCTATATACCCTCTCAATTCCAGGAATTTGGAAGTGTGAATATCCATCCTCAAGTGTCCTATCTTAGGGCAAAGCCAATCTTACAAAGTAATCAATGCCTTACTTTTTTGCCACTGTCTGCTGCATTCTGAGACATACCGTAGATATGCATTTCCCTATGTATGAAAGGCAGAGTTAATACAGACACATGAGAATCAACACGGGAGTCCATTCAGATCCTGATCAAATGCTCCATTCATGAGTGAAATTACCATCCGTCTGTCAGCCAAGGTGTGAATTCTTTCATCTACAGATCCTACCTCTGAAGCTGTGATTAAATACATAACACACATACACATATCACATAGACTCCAGATAAGCAAAATAGTATTTCTGCTGCTCACGGTGTGGGTCGATGTGTAAATAAACAGTGCCCTCTTGTGGTATTTTAGTTCATAGAAAAACGATTCCATGTGCAAAAGGTGTTCTCCTGATTGATCCTTGCAGATATTAATGTCTCTAGAATTACATGTAAGTTGTACAGACGATGACCGAAATTTTCTCTAAGTTTTTCACAGCGTCCCCTTTCGTACATGGAATAAAATGATTCTCAAGAGTCTCTCTTAGAGGCCATTTTTCAATGAAATGGGACTGCTGATTTTGGTTATGCACGCTATTTTTTTTTTAAAAAGCCTGGATTCAGTAGTGTTACAATGACACAATTATTTATTTCAGGCATCAAAGCTTGCCTTCACTTCGTCATTTTATTGGCAGATGGATGAAGCGCCCATCATGCTTCAAGCTCAGCTTACAAACAGAAAAAAATGTGCTTAATAAACTGGTCAAACACCAAAACATATGGCCAAATAACAGCACAGTTTCGGACTATGTACAGAAGTAGTAAAATGATACTGCAGGAAAAAAAAATAGGCATGATATACGCAGTGAAATACATCTGTTTTTATATTTTATTCTACATTTTTCTTAGTATCAAAAAAGACCAAAACCAACACTGAATGGACCCTGCTAACAAGTGTTGTCGGTGTAACCAAAGCATCATATTATTCCTCTGTGCTAAACAGTGAGCCACAATGAGTGACATGTCCTTTTATTATGATTAATCTTCGGCACTGTAGTTTATTATATTGAGTTGTCCTGATGTCCTGAATACTCGCCAAAACACCAAGTGTGTATTAATCTGCAGCTAAAAGTAGTCCCCAACAAAGTCACTGTTCAATCATCTTTGAGAAACTTATTCAGCCCTTTTAAAAAATGAAAGCTCTTATACTTGTTTCGATCTGTCTCTATAGATTACATCTTCATTGTAAATGAATAGTGTCATAGACAAGGTAGGGAGGTTAGTAAAGTACTGGTTTTGGTTTTTTCATTGAATTTGTGGACAAAAATATAGTATATCATCAGCCACACCATATAAATTGACTGCAGAAATAGCTGCTAGCTTGTTTTGTTTTTTTCTAAAAATGCTGACTTCCATTATTATATATTGTGGGGACTCTTGCAACAGAATATAAAAATGATCATGCTACTTAAAGCTTTTCATTGCACACTTTTTAAAAGAGTTTTTAAAATACTATACAAAGTAAAATGTATAATTATTTCAATAAAGTCTTCCTCTTCAGCATATTCCACTATAGGTACAACTCTCACAGCCATCAACAGTTTAGTGTTAAACACCAGCAGTCTTATAGCATACACTATGTGGTCAGGCTTGTAGAGAATTCCTCATATAATCTACTACCTATGGATATCTTCTAAGTAACTCAGGGTTACTACAGGGATCATGAAAACATTTTTCTAAGCTCAACAATGGTTGTAATGTTTTTATCCTGGAACAAAGTGCTCATGATTGTCTCACATCACTTATATTATATCTACAGAGTCTTGCCTTTATATGGCAGACAAATAAATATCAATGGTATGGTGGTAAAAAAAAAAAAGAAAAAAAAAAGAAAAAAAGATGTGTATTCCAAAACATCTCAAGCCCTCACTCTTCCTCTAACCTGCTGCTGGCTAAAGTCATTGATAATGAATCTGGATGGTTCGGCCAATGAGCAGGAAAAGAAGGCCAGCCAGGAGGCAGAAGAAGATGCCAATGGGGGCAAACATGAAGGAGAGGCCATAGTTGAGGGACAGCTGGAATTCTGGACAGACTGCAGAGCGCTGGTGGTCTATGTAGACATCCACCACATCCAACACCTGCACCCACAGTACGTACATCACCACCACACACAGCAGGAAAAGACCTGGTGCAGAAAAGACCAATGGATCCAAAACAAGGTGTAAAAATGAACATTTAACCAGTGGTGGTAGAAGTATTCAGGCTAAGTAAGAGTATCAACATAACAGTTTTCTGCAAACAAGTCCTTTTTTCACATGTTCATTGTATTCTGCTGACAATACTTGCGTACTGAGTGGCAATTAAATGATTATTGGGACAGGAAAGAACGAAAAAACAAGTTTTGCCTCACAAATGTATGGTCTTTTTTTTGGGTATATTCTCCAATGTTTGCTTTTTGTAAAATACTGGATACTAAAGGGCCTCGACCAGTTAATTAAGAGCACAGTAGGCAAGGTAATTTCTGCCGTTGAGGTCTCTAAATCAACACAAAACAAAAGACATGGGATCATGGGAGTAGATGTCTTCATTGTTAAACAACCACCATTGCAGATAAAAATCTATCTGAAATGTTAATGGATGAGGTCATGTCTTACGTTACGTTTAGTCACATTTGCAGACTTTTAAGGTGAAATCTTTGAAAAGTCGCTGGTATGACAAACAAATGTAGTTAAACGTACAATATTTACCTCTGACGTGTTATAAAGTAAGTAATTCACTCAAGTAAAGTACAAATACATCATAATTACTTAGGTACAGTACTTATAAATGTACTTAGTAACTTTCCACCACTGGATTTAACCATTTCAAAGCCTCACCTGATGCCAGGAAGAGGCCGCCTCCTGCCTTATACAAGCGGTGGCTGGCGAATGGAGCAGCACAGATGATGATGAACCCACCGAGCAGAACAGCTGCCACACCAATGAGCATAAAGATGCTCCAGAAGCCTCTGTAGACTGGACAACAGAAATGTTAGCCGATTATATTACAGCCATGAGGTCACTGAAGAATGTCAACTCAGTCTGGAGACAGCAAATCTATATAAATAAAGAGACACTTACTGATGGCAGAATCATACTCTGTGGCATTGTGGGTCTGATGCGACACCGGGAATGGAAAGAGGTAGGCGTGCATGCACACTTTGGAGTGAGGCTGATTTGCTGGAGAGAGAAAGAATAAATCAATGCAGAAAATAAAAAAAGTTGGCAATTAGAGGACGTTACTTGCAAATACAATATAATTACGGAGCAAACAACATAACAGAAAAATGTTTTACGGTCACATAAGAAAGATATGCCAGAAATAGAACATTGATGATTCACATTTAATTTGTTTTGTTTTTTTAACTTTATTTCTTGAAAACGTGGAACTTATTTGTTTTGTCACTTGCTGACTGTGACCGCTCTGTCCCTTTTTACCTTGTGACAAGTCTTTCATGGATTTGGATGCAACTAAATTAGACAACAGAGTGATAAAAGGCTGATTTTAGACTTTTTTAGACTGTTGTTGCCTCCTCTCTTCTCTTCCAACATGTGAAATTCCACAGACCCTCACAAGGTCCTTCCAGTGCTGGAGGCTGCCTCTGACAATGACCCACCATTGAAAGTCCCCATCAGAAAATAGACGACGCACGACCACCTGACAAACGACCAGAATAACATCACATGGCACGGTGTCTGAACAGTCACATGAGCGGGGTTCCACCGCTATGGCAACACACGAGTTTTAATAAAATCATAGCAGCAAATTAGAAACTGATACTGTACTCTGGACCATTTATAGAGATGCTGTGTGACTCTGAGGAACAATGGAGGAGAATGCTTTCCTGCACTCGGTGATCATCAGTTCAGAAGATTGAAAATAGGACCATTTAAAATAAGTAATTATAAATAAATAAAATTCTTCCCTTTTACTTATATCTTAAAGGATTGTCTTCGTGAATGGAGCTAGTAGTTTAACCCTGATGTTTAGGCCCCAAACTGAAAAGCATACTCAGCATTGTTTTATCATTTTGATACCTCACGACATTTCTTAATTTTATTAAAATTTCTATGAACATGATTTTGAAGTGATGTTGCATCAGCTGTAAACATACAACGGATTTTCATCTCTCTATGATTGGAGTTGACAGTACTTGCAGTAATACCACTCTCAAATTAATTTATTTGGATTCCTTTAACTTTTCTTTTTAACATTTCTTTGCTGCAAAAGACTTTCTGGCAAAAAAAGGGAATATAAATAAAATGTCTCCTAATTCTTTCTATTAACAATGTTATATGTTCATGTCTGTATGGAAGATTTGCCACATATTCTTGTTTATATTCAGTCTTAATAAGGTCAAAATAAAAGAAATAAAATATTTAAAGGAAAGAAATTAATTGATTTTGCAACTATTCTCATCATTGTTAATTATAAAGCAGTGGAAAGTTAAGCCAACAAGTCAACAAAAAAGAAAAGTTAACTATTGGAACATCATCCTGTGTCTGTCTCACTTACTGAACCAGAGCTTCCACAGCAGGTTCTCATCAGCCACGTTGCCTCCAAACGAACATCTCCAGAAAAAACCCTCATGATACACAGTGATGTCGCTCGTGTCCTTCTGCACCACCACATCTCTGGCCTGTAGAAGAAAGAAGAATGACGTACATTATATCCTGTCTTTAAAAAGTCTGCAACATCATGTTATCTGTTGATGTAGTTAAAGTTCAGGAGAAGTCTCAAGATCGTGGGAGGCAGGTGTGCAGGGTGTGTGTGCGACACTGGCACACAGCAGCTGCTTAGTCAGGTCAAGGGTTGAGCTGAGCAGGCACTTCTAACCTCAGGGAGGTTTGGTGCCATGCAAAGCCTGCAGGTCAAGGGTGTTCCCATTCAGGAAACACTCAACGTTGTTAATCACTATTTTTGCAGGTGAGCAAAGAAAAAAAAAAACGCATCCTAACTTGCCTTTCATCCATGAAATTAAAACAGAGGATGCAGGTTGTAACGAAAGTCCCAGCCTGGAGGTTAGGAATCCCCAAAAAGTTGTGTCAAGATGATCAATGGGACCGGAGAGAATCACAAACAAATTTCTTTTACACAGAATTATTTTTTCTTGCTTTCTTCTAATAATTCTTTTTTTTCCCCCTTGCATAATAGTTTTTAGCCTTTTTCTGATTTTTTTGATTGGATCCTGCATTTTTTTACCTTATCTTTTTTTTTTTTACACCGATTGCATTGTATTAATATGTATACAACATTTTACCCCTTTGGTTTTATTGTTGTCGTATCACGTCTTAATTCCAGTATCAGTTCCCACTATGAAAAGCAAAGTATGTTCTAGTCGGTGATATTTAATACAGTTCCATACCACTGGGACTACTGGTATTTGTATTTCTATCATAGGGGCATGTGGTACAAGACAAGCTATGTCTCAATCACAGCATAGCTGCACACACACATTACATTAAACAGTGTCTGATTACATGAAGAGGTCCTGCAGGGATGCCTCTCCACCCTGCACTTCACTCTCTCTACTGAGAGAATGTTTGGAGCAACTGATCACAGTTTCCAAAACAGAAGAAGTGACTTTGATTCTTGTTTAAAGGTCCACAATTAGAGCTTATATGTACTTTATTTTTAGGGTTCTGTACCCTATGCAACTTACCAGTACAACATTTAAAGGTTTAATATTATACAAAATAATGGAACTACTGGGATTATTTCTCGTCTCAGGCCTTACAGCAAGAACAAATAATTTAGTTTTTAGGATTACAAATATGAATACATTTCAACCTATAACCACCTGATAACTAATAGCCAGCTTACACAAAACAAATGCTAAGCCTCTTTCTGAGCCTCCTGCTGCTTGAACACCCACCTCTATGGTCACATTACCCAGCTCAAAAGATCTGCCAGGGTTTGTGTGGCAGCTCTCTGAAGCCAGCAGCCAGTAATCAGTTCCAAACGAGAGAAGGATGAACACAGCTGCCAACGCCCCAAAGAGCCCGGCGAAAAACAACGCCACGCTAAGCTTCATGGTCCAGGGTTGACCAGTCACTCTGCTACTGGATGCCCACGCTCAGTCTGGCTTTCCCCTCCAAAGTGTGAGTGCATGTGACAAGCAGACGCAGAAACAGTCACTACTCTTGTTCTATATCCACTGAGGAAGATAGGTTCCAGCTGGTATATGCCTGCTTACTGGATCTTGACTCCTCTCCTGTCCCTCTGTCTGTGTTATGGGGAGGACAAATTGGAGCACATGACACTTCTGGACCCTATTGGGGTCTGCAGCCAGCCCCTGGGCTATTTTGGGGGTCTGATTGAAGGCGGCTGCTCCAGTCCACTGTGGAGCAGAGTGTTTGAAGCAGTTGGAGAGTGTGATGGGAGGGGATCAACGCAAAAAATAACCGGTGGCAACTGGACACCCTCTGCTTGCACGGGAATGTCAGGGCAGGGTGAGACCGAAAGGACAGGAGAGCAGTGAAGTATCCCACAACACCCTGCCCAAAGCTTCTAAACAGACACGTCAACAGACACACACACCAGTATCATTTCCTGTAAACGAGGGTGATGCGAGGGTGAAAATTACTGTAAATGCACCTTTACATCTTGGGGATTTTCACTTGTGTCACACTCCATTTGTATCACAGAGATAAATATCAGAGAAAGCTAGAAGTAATACTAATGTTTAAAAAACCTACACACATTACAAGTATTACATCGGAGACTATTTCACATAAATTACACCATGTTTTTAGTGTCACATAAACAGCAGGTTTGTTACTTAAAGTGGGTATAGTTATTTATTTAGTTGTCCATCAATAAATGTTTCAAGTGTAACCTTTAAAAAAAAACAGGCTTAAAATCTGATTTTGTGATTAGTACAGTCAGTGTTAGTGAGTCGAGGCGGAACATCTGCTTTATTAGCGTGGGCCGGGCATATTTAGCAGTGACCCTACATGTAGACACTGGAAAATTTACACACTGATGTGACCATCCTCAGCCAGAGGGGCTCCACCCATGTGTGTGTGTGTGTGTGTGTGTGTGAGATAGATAAAGATAAGATAAAATGAAATTATATTTTACCCATATATTTCACCCATAATTTCTAGCCTTACAGATACAGATATAAGATGTGCAACACCTTCAATCTGCATACAACATAATGGTATTGAACAGTGTCACAAATATGTTTGTGAGATATACTGTATTAGCAAGTTGTAGTAGTTAGCAAGTCGTTAGCAAGCTGTAATTCCTCATATATTTCATGGCGATTCCAAAAAAAAGATGGGCTGCTGTGTAAAACATAGATAAAACAGAATGCAATCATTTCCTAATTATTGTTGACATATACTCATTTGAAAGACAATTCATATTTTACCTCATCAACTTCATTGATTTTGTAAATATATACAAAAGTTGGGACAGGGGAAACAAAAGACTGGGAAAATTGTGGAATGCTCCAAAAACACCTGATTTGGAACATTCCACAGGTAAAGAGGTCTTTGGTAACAGGTGATGGTATATAGAGACAGATAATATTATAAAATAATAGTGATGTATTATTGGATCCATGTGATGAGTTGATTTTCATCATTACAGAATTAGTTATAAACTAAATTTGCAGCTTACTGTAGTGTTTACAGCTATTGCATTTCATCATTTAGTAAATACTCAAATAGCATGCTGGATATTGTTGCAAACACTGTAAACCTGAGCATTTGTGGTAATGATTGTAGTAGTGTTTAAATGCTGTACAAACTTATGTACAGTCCTGAGATTTACAGTACTTTTGCTCTAAAACATAAATATATAGTCTATGGCAGCACAGTAGACAGCAAGTTATTGTAAAATCCTCCCTAGCTGTTTTTGGTGTGCAGTTTATAATGTTTGACCAGCAGGTGGTGTAAAAGTAACAATCAATCAACAATCACAATCTCAAAACAAAGTAGGAAGAATTTGGAGTAGTTTTAGTTTTATTAGTCTATGAAAAATCTAAATGAACTGTCTGAATTATGAATGGCTCATGGGAATCATGTGATTAAATTGTTTGTTTGTTTATTTATTTATTTATTGTTTTCGTTTTTAGAAAATGTGTTTATTTATTATATTAATCTAAATCATGGGAGTGAGCAGTATTGTGTTGGTAATTGCAACAATAGTACAAGACCACAGGTAGCCTATATAACAATATAACGTATCATTGTTAACCTTGTTTATACAAATATTGACAAAACAATAAAGGTCAAATAAACACTAAAAAGCTTAAAAACACTGGAAAGATAATCAAGACCGGGAGATAATTAATTTATCGTTTACATAATAGATTTCTAGGGTTTTAAAGCCAGTAATTGAATAAAAAATCTGCTCATCTGTTTATGAATAAGAATTTTCCTAATTCAGTTGTGTGACGTCACTGGACGATACCAACTGTCAGCGCAGCCGCGGGGGAGTCCAACCAGACGGCGATGTAGTTCCACGCCTGAGAAGCAACGACTCAAACCGTCAGCTTCGTCGCGGAACGTATACTCAAAGCTTGTCTCTTAAAATCCGCTCTCTTCTACACATGTCACGTTTGTGCAGACGGTTAAAACCGAGCGGCACATCTCCACCCCTGCCCGCGAGAGCTCCCCCGAAACTTGTTTTTTGGTTTGCATAATTTTCATGAATTTAACAGTAGAGCGGTTGATCGCTTCCGCCTTGGCCGCAGCCGCGCTGGTCCAGATCCATGGTGCTGTCACAGCGGGAGGATGAACAACCAGAAATGTTGGCCAAACATATCAGTTCAGAAACCGAGAGGACAGAAGAGCATCATACAGTGTATCTATGTCGTGGGCTTTATGGTGAGTAGCCTGGCTAACTGACACTTGCTTTCATGATTCAAAGGTTTGATGTAAAAAAAAATAAAATAAAAAATACATTTCATGTGTTTACACCATACAAAAAAAATGACCTTCATGGTGTTTGCAGGTGATTTAAATAATAATATAATAATAAACTTTATTTGTATAGCACCCTTTATACAAGAAATGCAGCTCTACTTTACAACAAAATATTACAAGCACCAAGTGCTTCACACAAAAAGACATAGAATAGACATAAAAATCAGTGATAGAAAATGTAAACTTGATAAAATAAAGATGGATAAAAACAGAACAGAATGTCAAAAATAATGTAAATAAGATGGAGAATAAAAACCTTACGAATAGTAAATTAAAAAAAAGAAGCTAAAATAAATTTAAAATTTTTATGTTTGTCTAAATTAAGTGTAACTGTAAACACTTATTTTCCATTAGAAATAGGGAAAATTAAGTACAGTATATATATATATATATATATTAAAAAGATAGCTAACTTAATCAGGTGTGTAACGACTAAATGAGGGAGATGTTATAGGACATGGCAGGTTGTTTTGACAACCCTTGAGTGCACTGAGGGTCGCCACTTCAAAGCAAAACTGTCAGTAAAATATGTTGCAAAGTGGACTGGTACCTCCCTGAATTTAAGAAAAATGGTGAAACCCCATGCTAGAAGTTATATCGCAGTTAATATGTAAGTCGGACATTGTGATGTAAAAAAAAAACAAAACCCGATGAGAGTAAAGCCTAGCCGCTTCTTCAAGTTAAGCAGTTAGTGTAATTAGTGATGTTGGAGCACTGTATGAAATACTGTGTGTCTTCAATCAAGAGTTTGGCAAGATCTGCTCTGAACTGAGCAATGCAGAAAAACAGGATGAGTGAAGACATTCTGTGGCTGTTGCGTCTACTCATATAAACTGCGTTAAATACTAGACACTGGCTTTGCATTTTCTGTCTGATGTACGTGTTTCCTTGTGTTCAGATGTTTCAAGATAACAACTGGATACCTCTTGAGCTCAATCCCGATCCTCATTCTTTTCTTCTTTGCTTCATGTTTTGGTTAGGACTTGTTTGGGGTGAGCATGATCATCCCGCTCCTGAGCCATCATGTGAAAGCTCTTGGAGCGAGTCCCACTGTGGCTGGAATTGTGGGTAGGTGACGTCCATTTCACTATGTAAACTATTTAAGTTGCATCGCAGCAGATGTGCTCCATGGTCCACCCTCGAGTGCATGCATAATGAGGCAGCGAGCTGGCAAGCTCTGAGAAGTCTTGTAACCGCATGTCCGACAATTAATTATCTGCTTGCCAAAGTAAACACAGGGAGGCAAACAAAGCTTTATAAAGACTTTTGTTTTTTGACGAGAGAGACTGTCATAACTGCTAACAAATCCCCAGACATTGTCATAATGTTTCCAAAGGTAAATATGTAAGGGTTAATCGCGTCGGGTGGTTCTTCGCCTCCACGTCGTGCCTTGAAACCGTTTAACGCACATATGGCAAGCCGTTTTAACATTTAATCGAACCACACTCCTATCTGTAATTACATTTTAGATATCCGTAATAGAATTTCTCCTAGTCAAAATTGTATTCTTACTAGTAAGAATGATAATTAAAGATTTCCACAATAACATTCTT
>JBBPCS010000001.1:14286888-14304645 GCA_037974645.1 Hollardia meadi | reverse complement strand
ATTTGTGACATCACAAATAGTTTGGAAGCCAATCCTGGTCCAATATTCAGCATACACAAGTGTGATGTGGAAACTTGCAGCCTTCAGTGCACATACACTGAGAATGTATAATTTCCAGTGAAGGAGGAGACATGTTGTGTCCAGCAGTTAAACTTGTGAAATGAAAAATATTTCCTTGATTATATTATTTTCTGACATTTTCAATGAGGGAGTAGAAATAGGTGCCACTTTAAGGATTTTAATGTGGTAATTATACTTGTTTTCTGCAAACACCATGTCAGACTCACATTAAAGAATTTTTACATGTGTGGAGGGGATCTTTAAAGATCAGTCGGCTTCTTACTCTCTCTGTGCATTGATCGTTTCCTGTCTCAGGGCTGTTCAAGCACTCCCTGTCCATCTGCAGAGCCCTGCTGTCTGACCTGGTGTCTGAGTCAGAGCGCCCCCTGGTGATGGGACACTTCAATGCAGCCTCCAGTGTTGGTTTCATTCTGGGTCCTGTAGTGGGTGGCTACCTCACAGAGCACGAGGGGGGTTTTTATACCTCCTCCTTTGCCTGTGCGACCATCTTCCTTATTAATGCAGGTGGGTAGAAAGTGGAGAGGAACAACTGATCTAAAACAGCCTCTATTTAAAACATTTATCGAACATTATGTGTTTATCATTTCAGGGCTGGTATGGATGCTACCATGGAGCCAGGCGCTAATTCCCTGTAATGACACTAACGGCAGCAATGACACAAGTAAATATTGTCATGACAACAACTGCACTAAGTCAGTTCAGAACGGCTCTCGTGCAGTTAGTCACTGCCCAGTGCTGGCAACACAGACTGACCCAGACTCCAGAGCTCCAAAGAAGCACAGAGGTGGTCTCGGGTGGGGGGAGGTGTCTCTGCTCCAGCCTGCATGGAGACAGCTGTCCTCAGTGGGCTCCAAGATCCGCATTGTGGCCTCCTCTGACATGTGGGACTTGTTCCTAGTCCGTCTTTTGATGGGTATAGCTATCATGCTTTATTACAGCAACTTCTCTCTGGCAATGGAGGAGCGTTTCTTACTTAAACCAAAGGTGACTGGTTATCTGATCAGCTATAGCAGCACCTTGGGGGCCCTGGCTGGGTTCCTGGTGGGGCCGGTCACCCAGCTGTATGGGAACAACATGCCTGCTCTGCTGCTTCACTCCACAGTTCTCACCTGTTCACTAATTTTCCTGTATGCCGCTGCGCCCAGTGTGTGGCAGGTGCTGCTCAGCTCCACCTTCTTTGCCATTTCCACCACTATTGGACGGACATGCATCACAGACCTGGAGCTGCAGAGAGGAGGGGTCCAGGCCAGTGGGACTCTGATCGGAGCTGGGCAGTCAGTTACATCCGTTGGCCGAATCGTAGCTCCTCTCCTCTCCGGTCTGACCCAAGAGTTCAGCCCTTGTGGCCCCCCCAGTCTGGGGGTGATCCTAGCTCTTGCAGCTGTAGGTTTACTGCTCATCAGGATCCCCAAATGGGACAGGAGAGGGATGGCAAAAGTAGCCACACTCTGAAACTCTGGGTAATTGAATGAATTTTAAATTATGAAAATGAATGCAAGTGCTGTTATTTGCTTATTCGTAGGCCAGCTCTGAAGATGAACAGCAGACTCATTGTGGGAATGATATTTCCTGTTCAAATGCCTCTGATAAACGTGTCTATAGATGCATCACAGAGTCGAAATGGCTTATGACCAACAGCACTGCAGTTTTTTCACTCAGGAAGAGAAGCCTCAACACTCAAAACACAGCGTTGAGATGAGGTCGGGGGGAGAAATTTAATCTGCTTCCCCCTTGCTAATGCTTGATCAGACAGAAACGAATGGGCCTCGTTTTGGCACATACTACTCGCAACAGCTTCATTGGAAACAATGCACATATTTTTAATGTCATTTTCCAAACCACTACATTTTCCAAAGCCCTTGTTTTTACTGTCAACCTGCTGATGATACACCATTATCTATCACCACTTATCCTCTGCAGGGTTGCAGGGGGCTGGAGCCTATCCCAGCTGACATAGGGCAAGAGTGATGATGCACTACTCATCAAACTTCTACTGGTTCACCAAAGACAAAGGTGATCCTCTCACTTTCCAAGCAGTAATGCTTGAGAAATTCACAAATTAGTTGCAATGGGGCTGCCTTACCATCCCAAGGTAGATTACTTTGTTATAATAATTATAACAATTGTTTTCACGCATTTTACCTCAATACCAGTTGTTTCAATGGTTCCTATTGTTCTAGTTTCTGATTCTTGAATGTTACAGTTTAGGATTTGCTAATTTATCTTAAGATACGTTTTGTTTTTCAGTTTCAACTGTATACTGAGCACCACTGTTGTTAAAAACCCAAATGTTAAAAAAGGAAAAATTCATGCCAAAAAAAAGTCACAAGCAATAAATGGCATAACAATGTTTTGTATGCGAGTCTGTGGTGTTTTTAGGTGTGTATAAAACACTGAAATCAATGTTGCATTAATTTGTCATACAAACTGTACATACTTCCCATTAGGGGTGGGGGATTTGATGACTTTTGAAAATGGAGATTGCAGATCAATGAACAAACCAATAGGTGGCTATGCTGATTGGACAAATTACTTAATGTGGTTCTTCCACAATGCAACCCGAGTTATAGCTAGCAGCATGGCGGATGAGTGTGTTAGATCTTAGATCATGATTAAATGGATCACCTTTACTTCCCATGGGCGGTGCCTTCAGTGTCTCAATATAAACTCGCACTGTATCCATGGTTTAATAGAGATTGCTTTCAACAACATACAAAATTTATTACAAAAAAAGAAAATGAAGTGGGCCCTGATCTGTGAGGTCCATCAGTGTAACAGACATACAAAACACTTCCCGTTCATCCCAAGAGTACTTTGTACTGCACAGCAATAGTTCCTCAACTAATATGGCATATAAACAGCTCACATGCAATAGGCAATAAAATACAAAAAGTATCAAATTTACATGTAAGGACTTAATCAAAATTTTAAAAAAGTGTAAATTGCATTGTGTTTAAACATTTAAAAAAAGTATTTAAAATCACATTATGAACAATAAATGTTAATTGTTAAAATAACTACACATACTGGCAGAATAACTTGATAGATCATGTACAATTCCTTCACTATAGGGCTCTGAGCTCCTGATGTGGCTGACACCTCTGACCTAAACATGTTGCTGTCCATTTTGGCTCATTTTGGAGGGTGGTTCACCTCTAATAAGAAATTAATGGACCTCCAGTGTTAATCTACTCTGCCTTTTTGTGGTATGAATGCAGAGTTTTATGTAGAAACAACGGAGCTGCTTGAGATCCTGAGATTCAGTCTGTGGCAGTCCAGCTGCTCTCCGAAAGCCCAGGGACACTTTTACATTTTTTTCGGGTTCCACTGAGGGCGTCTAAGCAGAGGGTTTTGTGCTGCATTGTCTCTGGGTTCAGCAGCCCAGGCTGAAGGCGGAGACGAAGGCTGCTGCTCGTCCTCCTCCGCTTCTGCTTCATGTTGCCCATTTCTTAAGTAATCAGCTGAGCCACTGTCATTATCAACAGAGGAGTGACGGTGAGGAGCAGGAATGCGGGAATCACTGGAGGAGGACTTTGTTCTGGACATGCCAGGTCTTGCCCGGCCTCTCTCTTCCACCGTGGTTTCATCCAGTATGTCAACAGATGGCGCCTCTTTTAGGGTGTCCAACCTGCGTAGAGGCATCATGGCTCTGGAGGAGGAGCGTGCAGGCTGCCGAAACCGAGAACGACTGGAGGGGTAGGCCACCTCTGACATCGTTTCCTGATCATCTGGGACAGATGAAGAAAATGGCAAAGAAATTATTAAGTGAATTTAAGGATGCCATCACACCACATTCTATTTTATATAATTGTATGTATTCCAGCGGGACAATGCCAAGCCACATTCAGCGCGCCTCACAACAGAGTCGCTTCGAAGTGAAAGAGTGCAGGTACTGGACTATCTGTCCCCCAATGAAAATGTGTGGCGCATTATGAAGCACAAAATACGACAACGGAGACCTTGGTCTGTTGAGCAACTGAAATCATATGTCAAGCAAGAATGGGACAGAATTCCACTTCAAAACTTCAACAATTAGTGTAGGTGATGTAGCACCAATGGTAAACATGCTCCTCCATTTTTTTTTACACGTATTGCAGGCATCAAATTCAGAATGAGCGTATATTTCTAAAAAACAATAAAGTTTATCAGGTTGAATATTAAATATCTTGTCTTTGTTCTGTAATCAATTACATTTAGGTTAAAAAGGGTTTGCAAATCATTGCATTCCGATGTTTTCCAACCCACCCCAAACCACTGTGATTGTCACAGCATCAAAGGCAGGGAAGAAACACAAAAGGAACTGTGAATGCCTCTTTGCACGTCAGTCTCTCACCCATCACACCACAAATCAATCTCATTATTACCCAGAAGCAAGTCCAAGTGTCTCACTGAGGGCAAGCAGAATATTTATTTTGGTCATTACAACTGACAGTGGTATAACACATATTCACAATGCAGTTTGTTTGGGGGGTTTTTTTCCATTTTTTTTGTCATCTTATGTTTTTTTCTCATTTGGGTGGTCCTCAGAAATAATCACAAGTGGGTTACAGAAGGTTTAGAAAATTGAAATTAAAGGGGGAAGTTAAAGAAACTTACCTGTGTAGCTTAGCCTCCCGGGAGGAAATTTTGAGTCCAGACTTTTCCCAGCAGGAAGAGAGAAGTACTTATGAGATTTGGGCACCCCCTGAGAACAACAGGGGGGGGAGAATGATGAACATGGGATGGGATAAAGAAAGTGAAGCCCATGTTTGACACTGTGATCAACCTGCTCTTAATGAGGTTCAGTTTTTGCTCTCACTTCCTTACTCTAACTAAAACTCTAAATTACCAGCTGTAGTAACAGAGTTTTCCTGCTTACCGATGTCTGAAAGCTGCCAGGTCGGAGGCTTCGACGGATGCTGGTATGGCGCCTGATCAGTATCTCTTTTGAGTGACTCTCATTGGGAAGGGCATGCTTGCTTTTGAATGCCACCGTCTGGATTTAAAAACAAACAAACAAACAAACAAAAAGGTTCAAGATACAACATTACACAATACACACACAACATCAGAGCACTAGCGGACGCTTCCAGCTCCCAGTCAGCCTACAGATGGCCACGGTGCTTCAACCTTTAGTTGTGTAACGTCCACCGACTGCAGGGACGACAAAGGCTGAGACAAATAGGCAGTTAAAACGCTTTGAGAGGAGACAGCATTCTTTATAGCTCGAATTACTCAATCAAAACTGGCCACACCTGTTTGAGCCACAAAGGTGTGTGTCTCCGTTTGAGACTCTAACGTCCTCTATGTAGCGAACCCATCACTGTCAACATTCATAGCTGTTTGTCCTGCAGCTATTAGTCAGAACAAACCTAACCACCTTTAAAACACTCTAACGGTTGATGTTGTTCTTCAGAGAGATGCCTCTTTCGCACAAGGCCAACATAGTCAGAGAACGGGAACCAATTTAATGTTCTCTGGTGTTAACTTTACAACTTGTATTCCCCATCAAAAACACGAGGCAACACTTAAACTCAACAATTCTAATGTGATAAGAGTTTTAAAAAGGGAACACGTGGCCAATTTGTCAAATGAAAGAAGTTGGTGTAGGGTTTGTGTGAGAACCAGAAAGGTAAATAGTTGAAGCTCAGAGGGGTGAGAGACTTGAAAAGAGGGACTTTTAAGATAATCAGACAATTTGTTTACCCCAAGCACAGAAGCACATGCTCCCTATTTGTCTATACATCAACGCATGTCACTAATGGAAAAGTACTGCCGGCTGCGGTCTGTGGCCATGCAAAACAGCTCAGAGTTTCAGTGCTTGGAGTAATCACATAGTGGTGTGTGAGCAAGGCGTCACAGAATTTCTTTCCAGAGGCTAGTTTACGAGGAAAGTGGGATGAAAATGGCGTCTGTTAACCTGTGCTGAATACAGATAAAAATGTGTTCTCGTCTTTTCAAGCTGCTGATGCTGCTTGATTCACGTCAAAAAACGAAGATGATATCACAAACACGAAATGCATGTACACGCTTAATTTTAAAAGTTGTGTTAGTGTGAAACTGGGATGCTGAAAATTTCAAAATTTCAAGAAAGTTCTAATTGAACACAACAATAAGTGCTATAAGCAGCTTAAAGTTTACTGCAACAACTGCAAAATGGAAATGCATGAAGGCTGGAGGCAGCTTTCTGCTTTTCCTCAATCCTACAGTGCCTATGGGGGCAGAGTGGGTGCTATTCTTGCGTATTGTCCGGCTGTAGTGGCAACTGCTGCATCACATAACAGCATAAATATTATCAGATACTTGCAGTAAAGTACTTGTTCTGGAGAAATGGCCTGTGACTGATTTTATATATGACATTATTAGATTGTTACTGATGCAATTAAAGGATTGTTTAAATGAAACCATGTGAGTTTCGAGGGGAAATGTCTCTTTGGTGGAGCTGCTAACAAATTGTATACATCTCAAATGTAACAACGGGTCCAAAGTAGGGCTGCAAACTGATGATTATTTTCATTATCGATTAATCTACGGATTATTTTCACGATTAATCAATTAGTTTGTAAAGTTTCAAAAAATTGTGAAAAATCCTCATCAAAATTTCCCAGAGCCCAAAGTGATGTCTTTGAATTGATTTTTTTTTTCCAGCTAACAGACCAAAACCCAAAGACTCTTTCTTTACGATCATAATTGACAAAGAAAAGCAGCAAATCCTTACTTTTACGAGACTGGAACCAGGAAGTGTTTTTTAAAAATGACCGCAATGATTAATCAAGTATCAAAACAATTTTCTTTCGGTCGACTAGTCGATTAGTCGACTAATCATTGCAGCTGTAACCTAAAGTCAAGGAAATCACTGGTTTTATCTTTAACAATGCAGTATATTTTATAATCGTATCATATGTTTTTTAATGTAAAATTATAATCTGAAAAGTAACTAATTACTGCACCTCAAAACTAATGTGGTAGCCTACTTGAATAGAGGTACGTGGTTACTTTCAACCACTGTGATGCATGGTAAAAAAAAAAAAAAAACATGGGGAAAAAAGCAGCATCCTGCAAGATTATTTAATATCTCACCCGTTGCCTGATCTTGTACATGTTCTTGGACAGGATGTCGTGCATGTTCCTCAGGTCAGAAGCCAGGAACTTCTTCTGAGGTTTAGCAGAGCTTTTCTTTTCCTCACTAAAACACAGATTAAAGAAAGACATTAAGAGAAAACAACTTATCTCCGTGATCTGAACAGACAATAAGGAGGTGGTGTGACACAATGAGAGGGACATGATGACGGTTTCGTACTAGAGAGAGACGATGGACGGAGCAGCACTGATGTCTCCATTCACCGTGTCCAGGATCTCCATGGCATTCTGCAGTTCTAGCTTCTTATACAGCGCCACAATACTGGACTCGGCCCGGTTGTCTCGGATCAGGATCCTCCGCAGGATTCGATTGTTGAACTTCATAAACCTGAAACGGAAAAAAAGGGGGTCACATTGATTAGTTTGTGTGAAACAGTGACATCCTATTGGCTGAAAATATCCAGGAAAAGTACAACGCAGTCAGAAAATATGACAGAAAATATGAAACAAAGATGACTGAAGAATTAGGTTGGTGTTTTTTTATATGTTTGTTATTGAATTAAATTAAATTGAATCAAGTTGAGTTAAAACCAACAATGTGTTCGTAACAAAGGAACATGTCAGCCTATTTAAAATAGTTTTTGGACAACAATGGCTCTATTGCACAGAGGAATAAACTATATCAGGCTTTGGCTACACAAACAATACTTATTAATAGGAAAAATGTATTATTTGTTTTTGTGTTTTCATGGGATTTGTCCACAATAAGACAAATATAGAATACTGTATCACCATGCTAATCCTTTAAAATTGCTAACCCCCACTTAGTTAGTTTGAGAGTTGCATATCAGTTGAATTTTTATACATAAGCCACTAATTTTTAGAGGACAGAAAGTAAATGGAAAAAGTCAGTTATCTTGTTGAAAACATATTTGTTCAATGTTGGTGCATATCATATACATCACCTTTTATTTTAGTTTTTCATATTTAGTTTTGTGTATTTGTACAAGATTATAAAGTATAATATATTTTGGAAAAATACGTTACTTAAATCAGGCACTTTCATCACCCTGCATGGGATAAATGCATTTTATTTACAAATGTTTTGCAGTTGGTGAAAACTCTGACACACATCCATGCTGTCAGGTCTGTACTGCAGCTCTCTACACTTCATGCTTGTCTCGCTTTTTTAATTCAGGCTGGTCTTCAGCAATGAAACAGGTGATCAGTGGGATATAGAACATGCTACTGACTATTTGTACGCTTAGGATCATTGTTCTGCTGAAATATGAATAATCCCATATGTTCCAGTACAAAGTCAAAGCAACCACTTTGTTGTCAAGTCAACAGCATGTTTAGACTTGTTAAATCAATCTTTGTATTTGCATTCTAAGACCTGAGGAACCTGACAAACATGAAGAATACGCCAGCTGTGCCGTTAGAAAGACAAGTCACGGGATTAAAGAAGAATTAAAAGCTGTGCAGGTTAAAGGAGAGTGTGTGCAGTCCCAAATAAAATTAAAATAGGCCTAGATATATAAATAACAACGCAATGTCAGCTTTGTATTAAGTATTCTCAAAGTGTTTTTATCGCACATAAATTCTATAAACTAGCATTTCTTCTTATCAGAAAAGTAATAAATATAATAAAATGTGAAGAATATAACAAAGAGAAATGTTGATTTGTTGACGTGTTTACAATGCAGAAAAACACTGACTGACTGTAATACTATATCACTGGGCTTATAACATATTGTAGGTTCATAAAATACTATACCACTGTAATTCAATTAATGATAATGGTGTTTGTATAATGCCCACAGAAACCAGACTCAAACCAAATAATTTTGTCCCAGTAGGTGCAAGTAATATTCATTTTCTGTGGTAAATAATGATAATAGGTAGGTTTTTCACAAAAAGGTGAAGAAATGTTAATATTTTAGGTAAACTAAAACAATGACACAATTAATATTATTACAAAGTTGTAAATGACAGCAGTGTGTTAGAGTATAAAGAAATGTATATTCTACAAAACAAAATGTTGCAGTGCCAAAACATGTAACATAACGTGTTTATGTAGTGCAAATATGTAAATGAATATACAACAAGGCCTCGAGAAACTAAATAAACTGCTGATGGCAGAAGCGGAACACACACCTCCGGAGTCTGATTGGCTGTCAACATTCCCACACAGCTCCAGAGTGAACAATAGCATTGTCAAACAAAACCACAAAGAGAGACCCTGAGAGCAGGTGAACTAAAACTGCCACCTGTCTTCAGTTTCACTGCACATTCTTCCTCTTTAATGACATGAACCAGTTGAGCAGCGAGTGGTTTATGATGAAGTGAGTCATGTGCACATTTTGCAGGTCACTCATGACTGTAAATAAACAAGCAGAATGAGCAAACAGGAAGCGAGAGACAGTTCTTACTTGTCCTTCCAGTAAAAGTGGCTCCACTGGCCACAGAGGTCCTCTATGCCAGCCATGGTGTGCTCCATGAGCTGAGAGCAAAGTGAGACCTGTTAGCACCGTCTGCAAAAACATACTGCATGCCACTTTCACGGCAATTGCAATCTGTGCTGTATGCATACCCTGCAGTGAATCTCCACATTGATGGTGTCAAGATTGCGGTTGGTTCTGCGGACGTTGATGAACTCAATCAAAGGTCGAATACTGATGCCCTGTGGAGAAGAGAAAGATCACACATTAGTCAAGACTTTTAGAACTCCTGTCAAAAGATTGGGCAGAATTCATGAAATGACCAACCTTCACAACATGAAATTGTAAACAGTAGAATTACTTTACTGATTCTAGTTAGAAAAAGATTTAACTTGTCAGTTTCAAGACAAATTTGTCTCTCCAACTGAGACACTGCTGCTTCACCTGCATACTAAGAGACACTAATCATACTAATACGAGTTCGAAAGAAGTAAAGTGTTTTGAATATAACCACACAGACACTCTCTTACCTGAAGGAAGACAGTGAAGAGGATGATAGCGATGGTGGCAGTGACAAAGAGCTGCTTGCGGCCGATGTTATCAGGAAGAGTGAAGGCCAAGGCGAAGGAAATTGCACCTCGCAGACCGCCATAGGCCAGACCAAATTGATCTTTCATGTTGAACGGGATGGTGCGGAAAGGGTTAATGATCTGAGTCAGCACCAAGACACCTGGAAAGGAAGGGAAGAAAAACATCATGTTATTGTTTTTAGCTATAGCATAAAGCTGCACTAAATATTTTGATATTAACAATCAAGCAAACAACTATGTGTACTGTAAAAAGTACTCCGACTCTGGTGTCTGGTTTAATGACCCAAAGTTTTACATTTGTGGTTCACCAAAATAGAGTTAGAGGGTGTGTGCAGCACTGACGGGTGTGGTCAGAAGTGTGCTCGCTTGCACCTTTAACCACACCCAACAGTGACATCATGGGGTCCTGGAGTACACTTTTACATCACTGCAGCAAGTTAAACCATTGGAGTTTATCAAAATAAGGGGGTTAAGTTACTCTTTAAAGTTTAAAGCCTGACCTCCAACATGACCCAGATACCCCTGCCCTCTCCTTACCCAGACCTCTCCACACAAAGGCAAAAAGCAATGTGAACAGGATGTAGCCCCAGTTCCACTCATGCTCTGTCGTAATGGTGACGACCCCCAGGAAGAAGAAGATGAGGGTCTCGGAGATGGAGCCAAGCATCTTGACCACGTGGCGGATGGTTGTGCAGGAACGCTGGGAAACATTTTCCTCCACGTAGTACTTCAAGGTCAGGGCGCAGGTCACAATGCTGCAGAAAAACATAAAGCGCAGCTTGTGTTTTTGCTGTATTCCTGCGGCGCTGAAACTGCCATTCAAATGTTTGAACCTTAAATGATCTACTCACGCCATGATTGATGAGATGGCAAAGAGCTCGGCCACCAGATAGGCCAGGTAGCTGTACATGAATATGAAAAGCGGCTCGATTTCCCGGACCTTGGAGGTGAATCTTGTGGTGAAGGCGGCCACGAAGCCAAACAGGATGCCGAAGCCCATCCCACCTAGCCCAACCACGAAGAACCTCGCCACCCCCAGGAAAACATCCACCGGCTCCACAACCGGCATCTCCGCCACAAAGTTGAACATGTTGTACAACACCTGAAAACATACACACAGTCCTTTTATTTGTAGCTTTGCATTCATGCAGGTGCAGCCTAGACATCCTTGTGGAGTCATGGGTGGTGTCAGGGAGTGCGGCCTCTAATGACACAGTTACAGATAACAGTGATTTATTGAAGTATTTACTCAGCCCTGTTTGCAATTTGATAATCTCGTTTCACCAAGCACACTGAATGACTCACGGAAATGAGCATTCGCCAGAGCAAGCGGCTTCGTTCCTTTTCCTCCTGTTTTGCCCATACATCTGACAATATAGGAGGACAACTTTTCCTTCAATCTTACTGATGTTTTCATGGTGATGTGGCTGTTTAAAATCTGCTGTCTGACTGTATGAAAAATATGAAAAGTAGGTTAAAGGCAGATCTGGATGTAGAGTAAGGCGGCAACAGTTCCCTGTTTTAAATTTGCATTAGGAGGGTACAAAGGACAACTTCACACTCTTAGAGTCACCTGACTAGTGGCTGCAGTGCTTATAGGAAGTATTTGTACTTTTGACAAATATTTGATTGTGTTTGATGGGTGCAATTCTGCCAAATGAAGCTCTCTGTACAGACCACACCAGGGCTTTCCCAGTCTCCTGAGTAAATATTTGTCTTCAATTTTCAGCTCTGCTACTGTGTACTAAACAAAAGGGTCACCACACCAAAGGGTAAGTGGGAGGGTGTGTTTGGGCACAAAAAAAGAGGGTGGGGGGAGATTCAAGCATGAGTTCGCTTCAGTCATCTCAGACGACGATTGTGTGTGTGTGATGTGTGTGTTTCGACTCCTCCCATACAGCCAAATGCAACGGTGACCTCAGAAACTGGTTTGGCGGGATCTAAGTAAATAAGCTCCAAACAGGTACAAGGCTCATGTCTGTGCACACATCTGCTTTATATCTCTAACAACATTCCCTCAGTTCCATCTTTGACTTATTAATCTCTTCAGCAATCTTGCCAGGGCACAGACGCGTCCCTCCAACACGTTCTCATACATGCACACTAACCCGGAAAAAAAAAATAGTACAGTATCTGGAGAAACCTGAGCTGAGCCTTTAGAGAGAGAATAGAAAAGCTTGAGATAACACGATACTGGATCTGCCATTTCATATAATAGTCTTGAAATTAAAGGCCTTAAACTGGGCCTCAAATGGTAGGTGGGGTTAAAATTGTCTCCTTAGTGAAATAAATGCGTGAAATTCTGATGCGTAGAGCAAAATAGTCACTTAAGGTTTTTTTGGGAATTAACGAAATTTCCAAATTTGAGAAATGCTCTGTGTGGGAGCCAGTAAATTTGTTTTTTTGTTTTTTTTATTTTGGTCTGTGGCGCTAGCTTACAGAACTTTTCCAATTAACTTTTGTTTTCTCTCTCCACATGCGAAAGGCCCCACTGGCATGCTGCGACCCTGAGTGCACGCTCTTTTGACTGAAATATCCCCAATTATCACATTAAAAACTGTTTGTAATGGCATCTCCCTCATAGCTGAGCATGTTTGCATAACAAGCAGTCGCCCAGAGGTATCCAAAGCAGGCCAACGTGTTGCAGCACGTCTCAGCTTAGTGTAAAGGACGCTTCTAAGCAGCTAATGTCTAATAATGCCACTCACCAGCACAAATTCAAATACAGTTTGGTCTTTTCTGTGTTAGCACACTCACCACAGTGACAGCATCATTGAAGAGGCATTCCCCAAACACCACGATGTAGAGCTGCTCGTTGACAGACACGTCCTCAAACACGCTCAGCACGGCCACAGGGTCCACGGCCGAGATGATGCTGGCAAACAGCAGGTTCTCCTGGAGGTTGATGTCCTGCACACCGAACGCCTCAATCTGGCATATGGCAAACAGCGACATGCCGATGCCGATGCTGTTCCACAGAGTCCCCACCACTGCAAACCACAGCACCTGCAAACACAAAGACAAAGTGTCTAATTTCTGTCTTCACACGAGAACAAGAATCTGGATGAGGAAAATGTGGCTCGTTTGTAACGGACCGTGCCGATGTTCTCAAAGAAAGGCCTGGTGGGCATGAAGTAGCCTGAGTCCAGGACGATGGGGGGCAGCATGTAAAGGAAGAAGACATTGCTGGTGAGCACAGCGGGAGGCTCCTCGTGGACAGAGTGCATGATGCCGCCCACAATCAGACCAATGCTGATCAGAAGGCAAGACTCCGGCACCCAGATGGTGATCTTGTTGTACACATGGAAACCTGAGGAAGGAGATATGACTTTAGTTCAGAAACAGGGCTGATGAGAAAGAAGCACCCTCTGCCACTGAAGAATTCAAGTCCTACTGAAGTAAAGTACATTAGTATTAGCAGCAAATGTGGTTAAAACATTAAATTAAAAGTACTGGTTTGATCCCTGTGACTGACATACTATTATACAGTATATGAAATAATTAGATTTTCACGACTGAAGCAATGTGTAAGCAGCATATTACTGTGGTAGCTAGTTCAAACCACATTATACAGTTATATATACAGATACATCCCCAGAGAGCTCGTGAGATGAGTAATGAGTACTTATACAGAAATTTGATTTTGGTTACATGTTGAATTATTTGAAGATTTGTTGAAATGAAACCATGTGAGAAGTTTAGAGGGCAAATCATTATTTGGTGGAGCGGTTAACAACTCATAGGCATCTGAAATGTGACCACTTGCTTTTCGCAAGATGTTAGAAGCCAAAACGTTTGGAAACCACTGGTTTAGTCTTTTAAAAAAAGTGTTATATTTTAAAAGCTTGTTATATTATCTATTCATCTAAAAGTAACTAGTAACTAAAGCTGTCAAATAAATGTAGTGGAGTAGAAAGTACAATGTTTCCATTTAAATAGTGGAGTGGACGTATAAAATAGCATAAAAATAAACTCTAGTAAAGTACATGTACCTCTAAAGTGCACTTGAGTAAATGTACTTAGTTACTTTCCACCACTGCTCTCTTCCTGCAAAGTGCTCACCTGCATCCTCTATGGAAGAGGGTCACACCTGTTGTTGACAACACAATCTCAGTGTCATTAAAATCACCAGTTTATGTTGCTGCTACTCACCAATCTTTGCGAACGAAGCAAGCAGTACCCAAAGAGTGATCTCAAATGGTATCTGTATTCTTGGATAGTCCATTGTAAACACTGGCAAATTTGCCTTTTCCGCGTCTGGAAAGGCGTGCGGGCCATCATCAGGCTTAACCGGTGGCACAATGGTGACACCCGAGATTGGTTTGGGTGGGATTTCCCCTCTGGAGCCATACAGAAAACTTAAAAATGTGAAAACAATGAGTAAAACTCCTGTTCGTCTGGCAATGCGTAAATCCATTGCGTACAAAAAAAAAACAACCCCACAGCCTAAGCACGGTAATCCAAACTGATGTGAGTATTAATCACTCCATCCAAGTTGACAGTCGAACAGAGAAAAGTCAGTTGAGGTGAGAACAAACTCAGCTTCACTTCTAAAAGTTCACGATTTTAACTCCCCCGCATGCTCTCGCTCCACCATCTCCTCTGAATTATCCAGCAGTGATTATCTTCATTAGCTCGTGTTCCGGGTGAGTCTCCTTCAAACTGCGGGACAACACACCTGAGGTTTACCTGCGGCACGTCCATGAGTTCCGATACAAGGCTGGGCGCGGCCACGAGCGCGGCTCTGATTGGGTGTCACCCGAAGCAGATAAAAAAAAGGGTGGGGTGTGGGACATTCAGGGTCCGCTCTTTTTAAGTTTCGGTGACACCAGTTTCCCGAGGGACGCAAGTTTCAACTTTCACTTGGAATTCAAAAAGTGTTTTTTTCTGATTTATCTTAAGTTAGACTATGAATTACAGACTGCAGAGGTTAATGGGTATACCTGTAGTCTGCCATCACAGAGCAGATAACTACAATCTGAGAAAATAAAACATTTAGGGTTAAATTGGCTCATTGCTTTAAAGATACAATCTTTAATTCAATACTAGTGACAATATAAACGTGAATTCTGCCAACAAAGGTGTTTACAAAAGAAAAGAAAGAAACAAAGTGTTAATCATGACCAAAAAAATGTATTCAATCAGTTGAGATGCATTTTCTTTTCTATAAGAGAGAACTTGTCAGATTGGATGAATAGAGTAGATAAGCACATGTTACAAAAACCCAAACAATGAATTCATATTCACATACACAATAAGACAGGACCTGAAAGGCATGAGAGAGCTGTGAATGTTTTGAATATGGCATTTGCATGTCTGATATGAATATCCAAAATAAGCCCAGACGTGGAAAAAATATGAGAATCCAAGTCAAAATGTCATCAGGGACGTCTTGAACTTGATCTCCATCGTCTGGATCTCCATATGAAGGGAAGTAGCAATTCACAGGTGGGTTAAAAATGTCTCAGAGCATCCCCAGAGAGCAGGTCTGACTGGTTCCAAAACAGAAACAAAACAATGAAAAGTAAAATGTAAAAGCAGTCAACATAAAGTAATCAACCAAAATCAAAAATATTTATGTAGGCTCATACATTTACCAATGTGCCAGATGTCATAAAAATAGTTTGTACCCTCTGGATGCAACTCGTTGTAAACCCAGTTAGTTAATGTGTGGTCACAATTCTTATATTGACTATAATAAGAATATAAAAGTTCTTCTTGTAAGTATTCTTGTTTGTCTTTACCTTGCGGTTTCTGTCTGTGATGTGATGTGTTTTGATGTGTGTTCAGATACTCTACCTCACATCAGGAGCTCTGAGCTCTGTAAAAGGATTATTGTTCAGTTGTGTCACTCACTGTAGTGACATCACACAAAAATTAGGCTGCTACAATGGTAAGTTTGTTAAAAATTTTAACTTAGTATCTCATAAATTCTGACTGAGCATTGGTAGTTTTTATTTTTTATCATTCCAGCCTTTGAATAATAATTTTAATTTAATTAAAACAGTGATTTATCTCATTCTCTAGATTTTTGAATGAAGTGTGAATGATGACTTACATTTTGACTTACAATAAGTCACTTTTATTTTGTATCATTCCTTACTTTTCCATAATAACTTAACTCCAATAATAACTGACTTTAGTTTGAAGGGAAAATATGTATGATTGTATTCACTATGGCAAAATCATAACAAGATACTGAACATACAGAAATTCTACATTTATAATGAAGATCTGTTAAAACGAAAATAACATAATAAATAAAAATAATACAAATATATATATATAATAAATGACTTACAATGACTATTTATATTGTTATCATTCCTGACTTTGTGTCCTTTTTCTGCTTCCACAGTTTTCAATGGACAGAGATGTTTTGATTTTATTCAAAGTACAAACACCCATGATGATTTCTCCACCCACGTGCAGTCTTTCCAACAAATAACATCTGCAGACCAGACCGGCAGCGTCCCCTAGTGGAGGGAGGAGGCGCTGCTCCCGGCAGAGGTATTACGTCTCGATGTGTCAGAGGGAGTCAGGGCGAGTCTCGACTGCAGACATCGTCGAGTGTGCAACCAGGATGCGCATCGATGTGAAAAGAAACCTTCGCTCTTCTCTAAACGGTATGTCACATTTACATTTTGTCTGTGTGGTTCTCATTTTGTGGTTTGTCGCGGTCGGTTTTGTGATAGATGCTGCCGCAAAGAGCTGAACGCCACCTCGCAGCATGATCAGAATAAGACATGTTCACAGCAGCATCTCAGATGTCGAGTTATATGCTTTGCTTTTTATACATGGCCCCTGTTTTTAATTGTGCTGAGCGGAGCGCACGTCCTGCAGCACCATGCAGCAGCCTCATCATTGAATGAATGAGCATCAGCAGACATCATGACGCAATATTTGTTATTGTCCGGCTGTCAGTGAAAAAACACGTATCCACTCCGGAGTATAAGGATAATATTATTGGCCGGTGCTGCCATAAATAGATTTGCGTTGGACAGCTCTGCCTGGTCATTGCCACGTATTCAGGCTGGTAAAGAGGCAAATTGTATGCAGGTTTATAGAAGGCCCCCAGGGTTGTTGATGTAGGATTATACAGAATAATGTTACATATTTGCTTTTATTCATGTTAGTCTTCATCTAAAAACCGGATGTGTTGCTTGCGAAGCAGCGTGTCACGCCATCGCAGGCCTCCCATGCTCCCAACAGAGCAAAAAGGATTAAATATTTGATCTGTTGAGTCACAGTTTTGACAGTTTTTCATAACAGAGGAAAGTAAATGATGTGCGTCACCTCTAACTGTCTCTCTCTCTTTTTTTAAATGTCCATCTGTTTTTCTTTGAGAAATGAATTGAACTTCTGAACCTGCCCCCTCTGCTTAGTGTTACCAAAGGGTCCACAGTGCTGTGTGTGATTCTGCAACATCATTAACAAGAGTTCACTCATCATCATCAACATCATCGTCAAAGATTTCTTTCTTGTCTGGGTAACAAGAGCTTCTTTATACTTTCCGTGTGTGTGTGTGTGTGTGTGTGTGTGTGTGTGTGTGTGTGTGTGTGTGTGTGTGTGTGTGTGTGTGTGTG
>JBBPCS010000001.1:14255506-14267678 GCA_037974645.1 Hollardia meadi | reverse complement strand
CCACACGGGGGAATACTTTCTCTTTCTCACAGGCTCCATCAAAATAAGCAGCAGTATAACAAAATGCACCTCTATGTTAGTAATTGGGCAAAATTACATTTAATGTCAAAATGTTCAGAAGACATGCGGCTTTTGAATAATGGGCTATATTTTTATTTTGGTGACTAAGTAATGAAAGCATCGGGCCTAATCTGTGATCACGTTCATTTCTCCCTTAAGACTGAACTGGACCACCTGCTGCTAGGCTCCTAAAGGTACGTAGTAGTTTGCGGTAGTCAGAAATGACTGCAGAGTGAGAGCTCGCTGCAGTACCCTCCTCTCTGTCTTTTATGTGTCTGCATGGCGGTGACTGTCCGGTGTGTGGCTGCATGTCATATTTTGAGCAGCTCTGTGGGAAGGTGAGTCGTCGCATTACAACCATAAGAACTGAAGAGTTGTTTGTTAAATTCACGCAGACACGGAGCTTCGCTACATATTAATATATTACATATCCTTTCTAATAGCTACTAGCATAGTAGCGTGTTTCTGTTGACCACTGCTAAAGATCAAAGAACGCTTGAAATGAATTTTCTTTCTCTTTAATGTTGAAATTATAGAAACGCCAACACATTCACACCATTAGAAGTGTTCACAAATGTTCTCCTTTAAAATGTTTGGGGAATTTTTGTTGGCATGTGATACCGAAGCATTAGTTAGTTTCCAAAAACAACAGACAGGCACCAGGGGTAGAAACTCAGTTTTAGGTACTTTATTTGAGTATTTCTATGGCTTTATACTAATACTTTACCAAATTTCAGAGGGAAGTGCACTTTTCACTGCGTTAATATTTTCTAACAGCTTCCAACATCTACTCAGCAGTAGATTAAGATTTAACATAAAAAAACACACATTTGATGCTTTTTTAAAATAGATTAACTGCAACATAAATGCTCTTACACATTAATGCATCTGTCAGAATAATGCAATATAAATATAAGTACTTTTAAAACTTAAAAAGTACATTTTCAGGACTATGACTGGTTATGGACTACTTTTTACACTGGTATTACTAATATTACTAAAGTAAAGGATCTGAGTATATTCACCTTTTGATAGATAATGTAAATAAACTCCTTTATCAATAAAGAGAAACATTGCCTCAACAGGTTGTATGCATATTCAATAGGTGATAAATGATTATTTCTTTCACTGGAGGAAGGCACTGATCAACAAAAAGCACATTTACTATTAACTTTTGCTTCCTGTGTAACTCCTCCCATTCGGTGTTTGCTTTCTCTCTTGCTGCTCAAAGGTTTTTTGCAGCTGACCATCATCGGTTCCAGTCTGTGAGAGGAAGAGTGACGGCTGGCAAACATTACAGTTCATCTGTTTCAGCTACAGGTAGGTGTTGACTGTGAAATATGAGCTTCTGTTTCATACAATTTTGTGGAATTAAACAACTCACCACGACTTCCTATAACCCTGACGTAGGGGAAATGTTATCTTCAGTTTACTAGTTAACTAGAGGAATAAAACAACAACCAAAGTGTTAGATTAACAGTCGGGAGAGCAGTTGATCTGTCTGTTAGTGTACTAAAGTCTTTTCTCCAAGGGTCCACGATGAGTAAGAAGCTGCTGGTGGATGTAGACTGCGGGGTGGACGATGCTCAGGCCATCATGTTGGCTCTGGCTGCCCCCAACGTGGAGCTCCTGGGCATCACCTGTGTGCATGGAAACACCACAGTAGAGAATGTGTGTAAGAACACACTGCGAGTCCTGCAAGCCTGCAATAGACTGGAGGTGGGTGCAGCACTGTTATCTTCAATACAGTGTGGTTATTTTATGATCCTGACTCGACTTTCTGGTGAATATTGTATCTTTTTAGACCAACATCCCTGCGTTTGTTCAAGAGTGTTGCCGGTCATGACTTGGAATTTACATGCATCATGTGACAAGTCAGTGTGCTGTTTGTAAAACTGCCCACAACAGTGAGTTGTTGTTCCTCAAGCCACATGACTGAAGGCAGGAACTGGACAAACTACACAAGCAGTATGAGTTCAGTTAATTTTAGCGGAAAAATTTAAGCTGCACGAGCATGTCGAGAATAGACTATTGCATTATAATGTTTTTACCAAAAGAATAAACTAAAACTTGTCTAAAACTTAAAGATATAAATCTGTAAAAGGAGTCCATCTGTGGTCTACAGGTTTAGGGTGCTGACGATGAACCACAGCTTCTCCAGCCCAGTCCAGTTCCCCGTTTTTCTACAGTCGACTACTGTCTTTTTAAGGCATTAAATGTACCCAGAAGGTACATCATATAGTCCAGACTGGTTGAGCAAGTGCATTTGTGGTCACTGTATTTGTAGGAAAAATCACCATAGCATAGAAAAGTCCTGTGCAGAAAATTGAGCTTTATTGACTGATTGCAAAGTGTTCAGTTGAATTTTAAATTCAGCACAGTTCACCGTCTAGTTTCAAAACAACTGTAAAATCAGGGAGTGTTATTAAACATGTAGGAACTATTTTCCCTTTGCTTCTGACATTTTTTTAATTATGTCCTTGTTTGTCGTACTGGAAATTATCTCTGACCGATAGAATTTACCGTAACACATCCAAAGTGCGTGCACACTTCATCTGTTGTGCTCTCCTTTCATGTGCCAGATTCCAGTGTTTAAAGGAGCTGCTAAGCCCATCCTTGGGAAAAGCATCGACGCAGGATCTTTCCATGGACAGGATGGGCTGGGGGACGCTCCTGACGCAAACGCTCCTGGTCTGGACATGGTTCAGAAGGAGGGCGCTGTGTCGGCTATGATCAGGATTGTCAATGAGAACCCAGGGGAGGTGAGAGGTGTCACACAGCTGTATGTGTGTGTATAGTATGTGCTTCTTTCTGGACTTTAAGCCCTGGGTTTTATTCGTCAGGTATCTCTGGTTGCCACGGCACCACTTACCAACCTGGCTCTTGCTGTGAGGTTGGATCCGTCTCTACCGAGCAAACTCCGAGGGCTCTACATCATGGGAGGCAACACTGAATGTCAGTAAAGTCATGAACTCCTGACATTTTATCAAGAGGTGAAGGTGACACTGTGTTAGAGGGCTAGATAAAATAATGTATTTGGAGAAAAAAGACAATTTCTTTCACCTTTGCACCTCCAATTGGCACAGAAATGACTTGGGTCTGTCTGAAGCTCTGTTAGTCATCTCAAAACTGCCATACAAACTACCTACTGATTAATTTTCTTCAAACAATCAGTTAATCTGCAACTATTTTGGAATTGATTTATTTTTTCCAAGCACAACTCTAAATCTTTATCTGGTTGCAATTTCCCCGACTTCCTCCGTTTTCATAAAACGAATATCTTTGGGTTTTAGACTTTTCGGTCGGACAAATCAAGCAAGTTGAATATGTCAGTGTGACATTTTTTCATTAATTTCTGGTATGACCCACACAAAACGATGAATCGGTTGATAGACAAGATTAATTGAAAATGAACGTGAACATGTGACGATGTCTTCTGTAATGGTGATGTTCAGATTGTAATTAGTGGGTTTTCACTGGTTTGCTCCTTCAGCTCGAGGAAACACCACAGTATGCGGCGAGTTCAATTTTACTGCTGATCCAGAAGCTGCCTACATAGTACTGAACGACTACCAGTGTCCCACCTACTTAGCCTGCTGGGAGTTTACCTGCTACAGCAAGCTCTCCTGGGTAAGGCTTCCTTTACACATCGTCACATAGATTCTTGAGACAAATTACAGCACATGGCCTAATAATCTAATGCATCAATGAACTCATCATTGCCCTTTACATCTCTCCTCGTGTGTTGACAGGAATTTTGTGACGCCTGGTTAGCGCAAGACACCGATAAGGCTCGCTTCATGGCACGGATCTTCCGCCACAGCATCGAAGCATCACAAAGCGAGCGCTTCGAGAAAGAGTTCGTCGCTGGCACAGGTTTCATTTCCTGTGACTCGTACGCCATGGCGGCCGCCATAGACGATTCATTCATCAAAGAAAGCGACCATTATCCAGTCAGCGTAGAACTGACGGGCACACACACCCGAGGCATGATGATAGCAGATACTGCGGGCTTCCTGAAGAAGACTCGCAAGGCTTGTATCATGAAGAAGGTGGATATGGAGAAGTTTGAGCAGATGATGATGGCTGCTTTAAAATAGCGTCTCTGAAGATACTAAGGAGGCATTAGTGACCACCATGCAACTGTTTCCGTCCATATATTTTATACTACTATGTATGTATACCTCAGTTGTATGACAACACAATCTTAGACTCTTTATATATTATACTAGAAATTTCAGTTTATTAAAAATTTAACAAACTTTTTATAATTTTTGATTTGATTATTGTTGTTTAATAATTCAACACACACTCATTCATCCAGAAATATCTCCAGCCAGTGACAGCTCCAGTTGTTTTCAGCACAACATTTTGCTGATGAGTTGGTCATCCTTTTGTGCGTCATTGTGTGTTCTTTAATATTTCGTAGTCCTTCGTCACCCACTTTCTTGACACGTGTCCTTCAGATGAGCTGCACATACACTGACCCATGAGCATCACCCCTTGATTTAATCATTACAAGTGTTTGCAACGACTCATACAGTATTCACTCAAATCATATGGCTGCAGTGAGATGATTCCTCAGTATCCTTTCCTTCCTCTGAATCTTGACCTTGTGTCCAGCTGTCAAAAAAAAAAAGGAGACACTGGTTAATCTGCAGCAGCGCTAAAACATGAGTCAGGTTATCTTTGAACGAGACAGGGTAGGATTTAATTTACATAATCAGCCATTTGTTTTCCATAAAATTTCCATTTTGGGTCACTTGTAGACACATCAAGAAAGAGGAAGATAGAACATTTCCTATTGTCTTTACTCTTCCTCTTCCCACATTTTCCTAGTCGCACCAATCCTTTCACAACTGCAATGTCTTCACCGCTGACTTACCATTGACCTCTTGCACTCAAAGAATGATGTCTGCAGGGCTTTGCAGTGGCCCTCCTTCAAACACTCGCTGGGCATCTTCCCCTCCTGGCAAATGAAGAAGACAGTTAGAATACACTTGGTCCTTTCCCTGAGCAAAAATGTCCATCACCGAACAAGAGCCTGAATCAGTGGCTTCCAGTGCTGTCTGAATATGGGACTGCACACGACTCACTCATCTTTGCAGAAGCTTTTCTTCAGAGGGGAAAAAAAAGACTTGGACATGCAGATTAATTTGCAGCCTTTAGGAGTTTCCACCTGGTATGGCTTTTCCCTCCAAAGACGACACCATACAATTTACACATCAGTTCATCAAAAGTAGAGGAACTAATGGGTAACAGATAGGGCAGTCCCATAAAGGGCTAGCCATTCTCTCCTTCTACGTCACGTCAAACTCCATAATTAAAACTGTCAATTTAATATTGCGTGACAAATATTTTTCACTCTCGAAGACTGGTTGCTATAGTTCTGTCCTCGAGTTTTCAGGTTCTGAAGGTTTGAATTAACTGTACGGCTATGCTAGCTGTTAACGTTACAGGGCTGAGTGCTAATTGGGATAAGGGCTAAGGCTACGTTTGGATTAGGGGAAATAATAACGGCAAAAGTAAATAATTTGAAGAAACTCAACTCTAAGTTTTTGTATACCACTATTGTCCAACCACAGCACCTAGTTTCAGACCTGTGGTTCAAGTATTACAACCAGAGCCCGTTTCCTCACCTTTAGCACACAGTCGTGCTGAAGGAGACAAGCCTTGAAGTCTTCTCTGATGCCGGCGCAGGCTCTGCCATCTTCCTCTTTATCCTCGTAATATTTCGGCATCGTGTAAAATCCACTTCAACACCAATACTGCATTATTGATAAACCCGCAAGTACAATAACTAGCTAATTAATAGCAGTGACATCAATGTTGATGTAAGCCGTCAGCCATGTCTCTGAAACGGCATGATGAGAAAACGGAAGTGCGTAAAGCAAAGAAGTGCATGCTGGGAGGGCTTGTAGTTTTTTTTTAATGTATGCTAAGTAAAGCACTTCTCTGAGGTTTAACGGCAGTTTTCATCCTTGGTGTTGCATTACTGCCATCTTCTTGAGTTATTTACCTCCTACAGTAGCTCAACACACACTTCCTGCCTCGTCGACTTCGAGCTTTCACCACACTTCCAATATTTCCTTTACACTTGCTCCTGTTTGTTAGCCCTTACCTGTCCAGACAATCCTCACAAAATCCAGGAGAGTCCCATTCAGATTGTAGCATGTAGATCATCATCCATTTATGTAAAGTTAAAACACTATGTCCTATAACATTTCTGATCATGCTACAATGAATTCACTTTGCTTTCATCCAGTGACTTTATATCTGTTCTTGAATCAAACCTGTTGAAGCAAATGCAGATGGCGTGAGTAATGCAAGTAGGACAAAAATCAAAACACACACACAAAAAATGGCCATGACTTCTAACAACGTTTATCATTTATTTCAAAGATGTCCATGTAAAATTATGTCAATAACATCAGAGACAGGCATACACATGTACATGATGAAGGCACATGAAATGATGGGCGTATGGGGTTGAGGAAGGGGAGAGTTTCTCGTTTTGTCTCCTGTCCACTTTTCACAAAGTAAACGGATCACATGACAGTTCATGCTGTTTTCATGCATTCGGTTTCTGTTTGTATGTGGATGCAGGACAAGGGGGAGAAGTCAATCCTGTTAGCAGTATCTCTCCCCTGTCAAAACACTTTCTACCGTATAAGTGGCTTGCTCTCATCTTCAGATTAGAAAAAAGAATCTGATGAAGAGGCAGAGATCAAGCGACGTCAGTTTTCTTGAGGACAGTTGTGGCATGGATGGTTTGATCAGGGGGTGGAGGAGGCTGCTCCAACCAAAAAAAAACATTGTTTATAAATTACAAATAATAATCATGCATGTGAACAAGCATGATTTACAAAAACTGCCCCGTTTTCATAGCAATTCCACCAAAAGGCACTTCACTACCCCCTTAAATATACCACTGAGATGTAAAATGAATGCAGTTTCACTCAAAAATATCTTCTACTCACAAACATTGGCCACACAAATACAAAACATGTCAAGTCAATTTCGACAAACTATTAAGTGAGGCAGAAGAGAGAGAGAGAGTGTGTGAGGGAGGGAAAGAGAAATAATGGTCATTGCTTTTTATATATATATATATATATATATATATATATATATTTACAATCAGTGAAAGTACTACAAAACCTTAGCCAATGATACGACAAAGGTGCACTCTACAATGATCAGTAGTAATATTCTGTCCAATCAAAAGAACACATACTTGTTTGGACAAAACAAATTGTTGCATGGATTTGGAGGAGTAAGTGGACTGAGCGTCTACTACTATGGGGATGATTTAAGTACAATGGTGAAGGGTGTGATGGTAACAAAAAATAGTGAAAAAGCAGTGCAAATCACGCTGTTGCAGATGGTAATCTGGTACAACAACCTGCGCCCCCTTATCTTTGCCACTTTCACGAAACATAACAGAGATACTGTCCCTAACATCCAATCAATAATTAGAGTGTAGGCAAAAGTGAGAGGGAGCAGATTGGAATTATGTTGTTGAGACCTGGATATAAGGCACTTTTTTTTTTTCAAATTTGACCCACAACTATTGTAATAGAACCTATTCACGACTCTCTATTCGCCTTTCGGTTTTTAAGCAGTGAAAACTAAATTGTTTTAGTTGTAACATTTCGCTTCAAGTGAAAAGAAACCGATTGAACCGAGCCAGTTGCACTGGCAAAAGAAGCAACTTCGCAAGTAGCAATAGTAATAAAAAAAAAAAAACGTACATAGCAATTAAGAAAAAAAAAAACCAACAAACAAAAAGAAACACAACAGTACACAAATAAAACAGACTCTGAACTACCATAAACATCTCTTAATAGAATAAAAATATATTTTTTTTTACCTCTTGTACAAATTTAAGATTTATTTCAAATAAATTAAGTCACCTTCATAGATCGTCATAGCTGTAATAATAAATCAATGTAATAATATATTCCTTAGGGAAAATGATGCCAAGGCAATGTGATTGGTTTTTACTATAAATGGACACTGAGGTCGTACACAGCCTGTTAGACAGGAGGTGAGATAGATAAGGTGTCATGGTACTCATTTTCTTGATGGATTGGGGTTGTTACCATGGAATCTATCCTATGGTCAAAGTTGTTACTGACATCCTGAGTTTGTGTTTCAGGACAAGTGGAGTATTTGAGTGCCACTGACAATACTGTGGAAGTGAGGGAAACATTTTTTTTTTTTGTTTGGGCTGGTGTTGACCTAGAGCTATGTCACCTCTGTTGAGAACAGAGAGCAACTGGCCATTAGTGATGACAACATTCTTGATCATCATGGGCTTTGCTGAGGCGCTAGTGACAGTGCAAAGCCCCAGCTTGCCCAAAAGGTGGCAGCATTGAGTAACAAAGAAGGATTTGGCAGCATCTACACCAGTGGCCAGGTGACTGGTTCTCCCCAGATGTGAAGATTTTTCCTCATTCATCCAAAAAAACGTTTTCTGATTGTGGTCAAAGCTGCTGAACGAAACAGTCACTTTGAACCGGGTGCAGATGGCTTCTCGCACGTTCCCGTTGGTCTTGAGACAGTAGTATTCACATTCCCACCAATGAAGTAAGAGCACAAGAGTGAAGGAGAGATGCAGAAAGAAAGAAAAGAGAGGGGGAAATCGATCGATGAGAAGCAAAGTAACGTATATTAGGAGAAGCGGGGACAGAGAGGTGGCATTCCTCGGGCGAGCTCAGACGAGCAACTCTAGTGGGCATCTACTGACTTCACTGTTGGTTGCTAGGTGCCAGAGGCCCTGCTTTAGCAGTCTAGGAGATTTGGGTCCCCCTGGGGCCATGATTCACATGCCCGCTCCAGAAGACTCAGCCAGCTATCCTCTTTATATGTATCTGCAGGAGGAAAGCAAAGCATCAGCATGAGAGGCAGCACGAACCTGGAGCAAGTGGTATTTATCATGTGATTAGACGGGAAATTAACAGGTGAGGTGTTTGATTGGCTTACTTCACTGAGAATGGCCCAGACAGCCGAGTTTTTGAGAACTGAAAGCCGAAGCGCCACAATAGGATTGAAGGAAGGATCTACAGCCCCTTCTGCCACACCCTTCTCAAAATGACCTGTGTGCAAGCACATATGAAGGGTTCTAATTGTTTTCATCCGTACAGCGAGCGCAACACCAACAATTCACCAGTCCCTTAAGTGCTCGCGCAAGAAAGAAAAACAAACATGCTGGCAAATGCAGCAACATTAACTGACTTATTGGAAGAATGTGAACTTAATTCGAACATCATGTTCCAGCACATGGCTTTCATTAGTTCATTCAAGGGACAGATCACAAAAGAGCTAAGAAACAAAAAGATAATTTGAAAAAAAAAAGATGAGAAAACGACTACAGGAAGTGTTTAGTGTTGGCTTAAGTAAGTAGGCTGTGACTAAGAACATTTCACACACTTTTAGTACACCATCTATCACTGTAGGCACCATCAGTGTGAGCGTGTAATCTGATCACACACATAGCACCAGGAGACTGTTAAATCCACTTACCAATCCTGTAAAATCGGTCTTCAGTCCGCTTATACTTCTCTTTGGTCTGCAGTCCAGGTTCCTAACATATCAACACAATAAAAGATGAGCAAAACTCGCGTCTGTAACTACACCGGCACTGTGAATCACAATATCAGAATGTATTGCCTCTGGCGGGGCAAACAATTCAGTCATGCTCACATTCCTGTCGATAATAAATATGCTTCGACCACTCAGTGTCACCTAATCAAAACTGTTTACACATCACACCACAGAGGCGTGACAGACTGTTTGTGTGTGTGTGGGGGGGGCGGGGTATTTCCCTACCGAGACGGGCAGTATTTCCACTGTGGCGTTCTCGATCTTGTCCCCTGGGTGCTCCTGGTTTCCGCTGCGAAACAGGAACCTGCCAAGAAAATCAAGCATTCATACTAAAGATCATCTCCACTCATATATTAAGGCATACATAAACATTCTCTAATGTGTGTCTACCATGTTTTGTTTTGTCTTGTTTTGTTTTAGCTAGATATCAGTGTTGTAATCTATCTTCAGCCTTTTGACCCTTGCACTCCAAAGTAACAATGTCAACTGATACAGGAAGAAGTTAAACATAGATCATGAGCAGAAACACAAACAGGCCTTTGAAATAATATACTTTATTGCCTTGCTTACAGTATCGGAATATATTGCAGTAAATTGAATCGCAACCCCTGTGTCATGATCTGTATCGTATTGCCAGATTCTTGCCAATACACAGCCCTAGTGGATAGTCAAGACTGACATCATACCAGCATTTCACTGCAGTTTCAGTGTCTATATCTGCATAATATGCCACAGACATGGAAAAGATCATCATCATCCGTGCGCATGTCTGCGTACCTCCAATTTTTTGTGTCTTCACTACGGTACAAACCACGGATCAGGTATGCGCATGTGTGGAATGCGAGCGAACACCAAAAAGTACAGTAGTATAAACAGAATTGCTACGCCTCCGTGGTGTCCACAGCTGTCCCGTGTACACGTCCGCTCCAGAGTGTATTTTGGCCCTTATAATGCACCAGTCAATACAGGGAAAGTCAAACATTTAAATGTAGGAACAAGAAGAACTAGAATTACCACATCATGGCTATATGCCTCTGCGCAGCAGTCAGGTTACAGTTGCGATCACTTCTGTCTAGACTCATATAATATATGTAGAGACTGATAGACAGCTTTGTCACATGGTGCAACAACAATCACCTGAAGTTGAATATCAGTAAAAACCAAAGGGCTTGTGGTGCACAATGCTTCAAATATGGATGTTGCTGCAAAGAAGCTACAAATTCTAAAAAAGTGGATGCTTCACACACATGTTCAATCGCCACACAGAACATCCATACAATCAGCACAGGTTCAAGGTGGACACCCAAGAATAATGTCACCAATTCAGCATCTGACCAAATGTGAAATATGGTCACAATCACCCCGTCTGTTCCTGAGTTATGTTGTTGAATAATGGCCAGAAAAGTGTTTTTGCAGAACATTATGATGTCAAAGTTAAGGTGACCTTTTGCTTATACAATGTCATCACTTCATCATTTTATCCTGTTAGACATTTGTGTAAAAGTTTGTCAGAATTAGCGTATGGCTTCTTGACTTATTGCCGATATCAGGTGAGTTATGCGAGTTATGCCGATGAAATGGAAAAAGGGGTATGTAAAAGTATGTTCACCCATCAGGGTGTCACGGGGCTTAACTATCAGTAAGATACAGTTGATCAAAAATTCAAAGCTTATGCTTCTCAGATCTCACATTTAGGTCATAGCTACATGTTTTGAACATTAAAATTTAAGCATTTCTGTCTGTTTAGCCAACCTCTTCAGTGCAAGTGGGGTATAATTTGAATTCACTAAGCATGGGCTCAGTATGAAATATGAGCTTCACTTTTAGCTTTGGACTTGGTGTTCAAGATTGGCAAGATTCAAAAAGAGAAAGAACCAAATCTCCCTTACTTTATATGAAACAAGGCTGTTTTCACTTAAGTTTGCTGGTGTACTGTATTCACTTGTGTTAAATGTTACAGAGCCAGAGAGTAGGAAACAGAGGAAGAGTCCCAGCCAGAGACGGAGCCATTGACATATTAGAGAGAATGTTGCTTCTATCGACCAAGTGCTGATGAGATAATCAGCTAATCAGTGTGGCAATAGAGTCTAGATCGGTGTAATTGGTGTCATTCAAAAGCTGACAAAACACTTCAGAGTCAGACAGTGGAACACGAGATGGGCCCTTTTCCCACTCACTGCCACTTATGTGCGGAGTGCCTGACAGTCTCATACACACAGACACACACACACACACGTCTCACTGTCCTAAAATTAATCTCCACATGACCGAATATTAACTTCCTTTTCAGGTCGGCTCTAATCCAAGCCGTCAGTCTTGTTATCTCTTTATATTCTCCATATCTTGCTGCCTCTCTACCTCCGCTTCAGAGAGTAGGAAGCTGGCCTGACAATGCTTATTTTAAGCCTTCATTATCTCACCCTGATCCCCAGACACACACACACACACACACACACACACACACACACACACACACACACACACACACACACACACACACACA
>JBBPCS010000001.1:14233835-14255406 GCA_037974645.1 Hollardia meadi | reverse complement strand
ACACACACACACACACACACACACACACACACACACACACACACACACACACACACACACACACACACACACGTTATGCTGTGCTTTGCATGCTCACTATATAATTTGAATGCAAACATAAGTAGCTGTTCACATAAACACATACCTCTCTATGCTAACAGGTCTGTCAAATTTGAAGAGGACATAGTCTCCTGCAGTAGGAGTGATGGCCCAGAAGAAGTCCTCCCCCAGGTACGTCTTCTCGAGTGTGTGACCCTGATACACCTGCGTGACACAATAGACATAATTTGAAGACTAATTTTGAAGTTGGGGGATATTGCATTATATTGATTGTTGTTTTTATAGTTATTCTTAGATCTAGAAAGACTGAAGATCTAGAAATAATGTATTTTTTGGGAACCCTGGCATGATACCTTCATTGAGGTGGAAACCTCAGCTGGGGGGTTGACGTGCATCTTGTGGAGCAGTGGCTTCAGGAAGTCCTTGTCCTACAGGACACAGACAGAGGGGAAGCCAACATGTCTACACAGGAAGAAGCCTCCACTGTTGCTGCAAATAGACAACTGTGAGGGTGTGAGACTCACTGTGAGTTTTTGGATCTTTCCAGCAAGAGAAGAATGAAGTCCCACATGTTGAAAGAGGGAGGGTCTGAACCGCACACGTAGGCTGGACTTCTGCCGCTCGCAGTGTTTCTTTAAAAAAGGAAAGGGTATGAATGGTGAGACTCATTCCCTCTTGCAATGAGGCTTATCTATAGAGCAATCACAGCGCGTACCGCATCTTTCTCAGGATTGCAGACTTTGACCCAGAGAATGTGGTCCAGCAGCCAGTCGATGGGCTTCTCCTTGTAGAACATGAATATGAACTCAACAATTAGGTTTAGGTCTGGAGCCTGGAACATTTTCCCTACAAGAAAGAAAATAAGTCATTGCTGCTGCATAGAAGCATTCTGAATCATTAACAAACAATAATTTGCAGCAGGGTGATTAAACCATGTGCACAAAAAACAATGCCCATTCCTCATTTACATTTTTTCGTGCATGTTGTAATTTGGATTTGCGTTACCCTGCAAAAAAAATCATTCTTCTTTTTAATGACCCAATTTTAGATCCGTCCACGGTGCCTTTGACTGTTTAAGTCCAAGTTTTACAGAGTATGAATTGGTCTTGCCAAGTAAGAGTCAAGATAAGTAGTTGATAACCACTTTAGAGAGGCCATTTAGCCAGGAATGCCATTGTTTGGCTGTGCTATCAGCTGACTATGCAGATCTTGCTCCATCTGACAGACTCCGGTGGATGCAGAGTATTGATCAAATGCCTAATGGATCGTACCGATGAAGCCCAGCTGCGAGAACTCCAGGATCATCCAGTCCTCTGATGAGAGCTGCAGGGCAAAGTTCTTCATAGTGGCAAAGTAGTTGGGCTTGGCCACAATGTCATCCTCCAGCTGAAGAGAAAGAGACGCAGAAAGAACAAAACGTAAGACAGAAGTAACCCACTTTAAGAGTTTGGGCAGGAGGGAGCAGGAGGGAGACTCGTCTATGTTCCTACAAGGGCAACACTCCGAACTGAGCTAAGAAAACACTTCCGAGTTGCTACACTAAACTAGAGTAGCAGTCGATGTCGGACAGGCAATACCTCTCCTCTCCAGCTGAGAGCAGAGAGTGGACAAGACAGAGAGATGGGAGATTAACAAAACAGTGAAACTGAATGTCTGGTGTTCGCATGTCAAATCTGCAGAGAGTAAACATTTATATAAACATTCCCAAATTGTATGGCTAGTTTAGCCAAGAAGACAGATAAGAGCTGTACAAGTCTAAGAGGATTAGGCTCAGAATAAGTGAAAAACAACAAAACACTGGCTCTGATGAATGACTGCAACAGCACACATTTGCTCAGAGTACTCGCCGTGTTTTAATTTAGTGCGACAAACTCCAAACTAAAAGCAGAGCCCATCTTAAAATGCGCTCCAACAAGCTGCTAATGGAACTTTTGTTTTCTTTTTCCAAAGACATACCTGGACATAATAAACCCCTTTGCTCACAGCATACATCATGAGGAAGGAATAGTCCAGATTCTGCTTGGTCCTCCATCTAAACGAAGCAGAAATCATCAACACACATAATAAAGCCACACACGCATGAAAAGTCAAACCATCTGTATTTTCAAATGTGTCGTCAGGGATGTTTTAACTGTGGAAAGGGACATGCAAAAAGCAAAGCGGTGCGAATCAGGTGTTTCTGGGTACACTGCATGCTACAACAGCAGACTCGATTTGAATAATTTATAAACCAGTGCTGTCACACTAATTGTTTTATCTGCATGATCTGCCCTTGTTGCAGTCTGACTCATGGCTGTTCACAGAGGGCTGCAGGTGTTCATGATGTTTTCCACGGGGCAGGTGTAGGAGGTGGCATACAGATTTTCCTGAGTGCACACACCAACATACTCTTAACACACACCACAAATATAAGGGCATGGGTGCGGGTGGACTCAACTCAGCCAAGTGGTTGGTTGACTTTTTACAGCAGTTTCAGCTTCGAGGGATTGTGACAGACCATTTTTCTATATCATTCGCTTGTCTAGAATGTTACATTTTTATACCATGTTGAACAAGATGTGAACCGATCAGATTGCCACCAGAAGTGCCTGTGCTCACAAACACCCACATACAAACAGTACATAGTCCTCTGGGCCAAAAGGCAACAATCTGAGTACATACTGTAAGTAGTCAGCACAAACTGCAGCATAAACAGATTTCTAATGAAGCCAGTTGTTAGATAGCTATAAAGAGAACTACAGAGGATAATAAGAGGGAGCACTGTAGAGAGAAAGAGAGGGGGTGCTGCTGCTGATGACCTTGATCTGACTTTGAGAAATGCCTGTGGAATACTAAGTACCGAGGCAGCCTACCTAAAAGCTCTCGCTTGCTTGCTCCCTCCCACTTTCCCCCTGACTCATCTGTGTAGCTCTCATGCATTTCAACTCTCCCAGGGCTGGCTTCTCCAAAATTCCCATGATGATTTCTATTGAATTTTGTCCTAATTAAATGTCAGAGCACTGGACTCACAGACAACACAGGTGTCACGCGCACAGTATGTACATTGCTTACTTGACTCTCTCTCTGGAGTCTCCGAAAGTCTCCTTGAGGTTGGCGAGGTCAGGGTAATAGGCGGCTGGTGGGGAGATCACCTCCAGCAAGCCTGAACTCAGCTCTGTAGAAAACCTGAACAAAAGGAGGTCATTGGTGACACATACACACATCGCTGGGTAACAGTGCGTTTTCACTCCTTCACAATGTCTCGATCAGTAAATGTACTCACTCTTTTTCCAGACCGGCAACCACGCCGCGAACATACTCCACATCAGTCTGCAGAGATCAAACGGTTTGACACATTAAACACAAAGGCCTTTCGGCAGCATTTTTAAATTCACCGTGCAGAAGCTATGACACGCTATGACTCATATTGTAAACGACATCTCACCTCCCCAACGAAGACAATAATGACACAGTCAAGTTTCTCCTCCGGTGACAGCTTGTCTATAAGTGAACGCAGCGTCTCTGACAGATAAGACTTCACCTTCCGCTTCACTGTGGGGATCCCCATCACCATGGTGACTGAGAAGATGACAAAGTATGAGGTGAGACCAATAAGGAATCGATGGCTGCAGGGGTGGCTGCTTAATCAAGTTGATCCAAAACCTAATAATACTTGTTAGATAACAACTAATTACATCAGCAAGAAAACAAAACCAAAAAAACCTAAAATTTATTTGCCAAACTGACAGATGGCTGTGGGAGGGATGACTGATGGAGGTGGTTTGTGCCGCATCTGCACTACCGCGTTGCAGGTGATTAAAGACGTGCATCTTTTAACAACAATCTTATCAAGGGCGCAGATCTCGTTACAACATTAAAACAGGTTGGTTTTTAGCTCAACTTCCTACGTTACATTATGCTGTTAACGAGATTCACCATTAGAAGGAAGGTCAGATCAATTTCTGTGAATTTACATCAAAACACCCTCTGCTCCTGCCAGTCTTACAGATGGACATACTGTTAAACCAAACTCCATTCTAAAAGCGGGTGTTTTATGGTAGGGCCATCAATTTTCACTCTTAAAAACTGTAGTTACACCATCACTGAGACCATTTTCTGGTTCACTTCAATCTCCAGACACAATCGGCACACATGTCACTGACGCAGTAACATCATTGACTAAGTGTTTGCCACAAACACTGACTAGCCAGGTCCCACAGTTTACCATTTTCATCCCGTCTCCTGATGGCCTGAAGCCACAGTTCTGTTCTTGTCCTTCATTCTTTGGAGAAGTAAAGAAGTTCATAAACTGTTTTTATTTATTTGACATGCACAATGCGAAGCAGCAGCTTTCAGGCATGGTGCCACTAGTTTGTCCAATTTGGTGCCAGCACTCTTACAAATGCTTGTTTTCACCCTAAAACTGACGTGAATGTGACATGTGCCTGCTCTGCAATGGTTGATACCACCGAGCAGGATACATAGAGGGGGGGGACATAAACAATACGTTCAAAAAATGTTGTGTTTATGTGTGAATTATTTCAAAAGAGGATTCAGCTTCTATTAAATATAGATTTTAAATTACATAATTGATATACAAATAATTTATTGGGGGGAAACAACTTCATGTTTATCAGAAGTTGGAGGAACACATCTCCTCTGTCCCCACGGGATCTGCGCCCATGAATCTTATACAATCCTACATGAGTAAAGCAATTTTGTTTTTTCGAAACGTACAACATTTAAGAATCATTGAAGCAATCAATCATGTCAGCAAAACCCACTTATTGCAAATATGAAGCTAATAATCATCTTGGAGCAAAGAAAGGTCACGAGCAGTATTACATTCAGCTGTGGACAGGCTAATGAAGTGAGACAACAGTAAGACAAGACAAGAGAGGCCATTGTCCATCTCCTTATTGCTCCTATTGTATGAGGCCTGGAGTGGTTGCGGCTAAACAGATGGCATTTTCTTTAGTATGGAGAGATTCCCTGAAAAGTATACCAGACTGAAATAAAAACAGACTGTTACAAACATAAAACCAGTTCATTTCACTGACCAAGAAGCAAGGATCACTTTCACTGGGGAAAGACAAGAGTGGGGAAATGAGAGAGCAGAGAGTACAGCAAGCCTGGTGTGACAGCAAATGTGAGGACGAACAAGTTATCAAGCTGAACATCTGACATTGAATCAGTGTTTTCCTCCTGCTCAGAAAAACAAGTCAAGAAGGCAGCATGAAATTGCTGTTAGCCCTCTTTTCCTCCATACACAGTGTACTTGCTCTTTACTGAATACAAATCCTATGGTCACAATCTATAGAATGCAGTTTTATATAATGTTTTGCTCTTGTTTTGTCTTAAGGGAAGTTACAAGCAACTTGCCCTATAGGGACAGTAATGATTTTGAAATAGATGGGCCAGGGCAACAAGCGTGCATGTGTTTGTGTGTGTGTGCAGTTTAAAAGGGGAAGCAGGCGAACTGGGCTGACATGGGGGCTCAAGTGGCCCCAACAGAGGCACAAAGCAAGCTTGAGGTGCAGAATGAGTGAGCAGCACAGTGGACTTGACAAAAGGGTGCAATCCTCCAGAGTGATCTGTGCAGCGTGGAGAATCTGTCCCAGTTTTGCTTTGTGTTTCTCACACTGCGCTCCGTGTCGTATAGCGACACCCACAACCACCACCACCACCAAGAAAGTAGGTCGAGGATGAAAGGAGAATGTGGGAGGAAGGAAAAGAGACAGAGAGTGACAGAACAGGGGAGGGCGGCAGACAGTGAATGAGTGATAATGCATGCAAGTGCAGCGTGAGCAGGATCGACTCCAAGACTGCCCCTGCCTGTTTCCCTTGATCAGCCTGCCCGCTTCACTCTGCCATCCTTTCATCTCCTTCATGAAAATTAGCAAAAACAATCTACAATTCCTTCCGCTTCTCTGTCACATAGGTGGAAAGAACCGAGTTGGCATGCCATTCACATAAAAGGAGCTGATGTTCGGCTGCGTTTGCAACGTCCAGCAAAATGTCGCTTGATGGTTCGCTTAAAAGTAGCATGTAAACGTTTTGATTGGCCCGATTAAGAGACCACAGCTGCACATTATTTAGGGTTATACTTAGTAGTAATAAATGGAATCATAAAAAATATCTACAACTACATATGAGCACATGTTAATACAAAGAACCATAAAAAATAAAACAGGTATATGGATTATTTTTTTTGTTGGATAGAAATGGAGATGGAGAGTTTGTTTTCTTTCTTTTTTTAAAGCTGGGTTTTTATGCACATTTAATGTCCTTGTTTGTTTGTATCTACACAGTGACATATTCTTGTGTTTGATATTAAATTAACTCATTAAAAAATAAGCCTTTTTGAATGATTAATTAAAATCTTGAAAGAATCACAACTGTCATGCTCTGTGGTAATTCAGGCATGGGTCTCATGGTATTATAATTTTTTTTTTTTTTTACAAATGCTTTTGTTTAAGTAAATATGAACATTGTTTTTCTCAGGAAACAAGTTGTGGCTGCTGGGGATGAGATGCATCTTGGGTAATCTGGATTCTCTATAGTGAGAAAAAAAACAAACTTTTAAGCTTTCAAGGTCTTAACGAAGCCTGAGATACACTGTGTGTGTGTAAGAAAGTCACAATATTCCATTAAAAAACATGGTCAATGGAGTAAGATTCACAGCCTGTAGGTGCATGCTAAATATAGACAGAGGCCACAGTTGCATGTGACACACTGTATGACAAACATCCCAAAATGTTCATGTCTTGGGCACGGGTAAACAAAAATCTAATAATTATTTTCCAGTGTCAACAACATGTGGGCATCCAGTCTGGTCATTACCCTATGTGCAGACATTTGCAGGTGAAATGGACCACACAGAGTTTTTTGCCCTGCAAAGCTCAGCTGCTTTAACTTGCATTACTGCCTGCAGCTGGAAAATAGAACCATGTCCTAATTTTTTTCCCCTCAGTGTTGCATTGCAGCAATGCAGCTAGCCAATCAGGGCCCACAGTGAAACACAAAAGAGTGTTGTTTTTGAAATTCAAATGGTGGCTGAAGTGACGGTCTTTGAGTGAGTGAGTGAGTGAGTGAGTGAGTGAGTGAGTGAGTGAGTGAGTGAGTGAGTGAGTGAGTCTTGTTGATTTGATTGTGTTGATTAATAAACTGAGGTCATAACTTCTGCCACTCAAGGCTCCCTGCGTAATCAGCTCAATCAAAGGTTTCTCTGCCATGTTGAACACTCTGCTGATAGTTCATAAGCAATGATATCAGGGACAAGAAATATAATATGGTTAAACCAGCAAAGAAAGAAACAACTAAATATGCAAACATAAGGTTTATCCTGCTGTCAGTTGATAACTTTGCTTTTCATCCCCCTTTCATACAGAAGCAAAAAAAAACACTGTTGCAGTGCTCAACTGTGTGAGGCAGCTCTGCAGAACGGGTGCACTACAAATGCCAGACTTTTTTGATCTGTTGCTAGGGGTTGGTAAGCTAATTGGCTATCAGTCTTAAAATGGACTGTGCCTTCAGTGGGGTTTGAAAACACGGCATGGTATGTGTGTGAAAACTGGTATGTGTGTGTGTGTGAGATGCAGGGACGTGCGTTCTTAGGATTCAGGAGTGACAAAGAGTGCAGTAAAAGGGGTTCCAAATTGGGGAGAAAAGAGGGGGACAAAAGAGATCTTCAAATGTTGCTTGTGCCATGTTCAACACCTGGTCAGTGTTAACAAATGCTGGTGTTGGTTGGAAACAAAATAAGTGCAGACTATGAGTAAAGGGCACAAGTTAGCAAGCTGGTGGCCTTCTAAAGGCCATATATGTGTTTGAACAAGCATGGTTGTATTTGCAATAATGCTCTTTTGTTGGTTTCAGTCTAAAAGGGGCTTCATTCTGGCTTTACTCCAACCATTTCATTCTCAAAGGGTCTCTGAACTGGTTCTTCCCATAATGCTTGTTCAATTTTAAGTGGGATGATGTCCTAATTTCCACAGCTATAAATATAAAGGAAAGACAAAAGCCATAGAAAAAAAGAAGAGGTTAAAGGCACTATATGAACCATGAGGTGAAAATTGCCAGTGGCTATTCACAGGAGAATGCAGGGGTGCTGGAGGGACAAAACCTCTCTCAGGAAGTCGTATGTCTCTTTGACCCACCAACGCAAAGATCCTCGATCACTTCCAAGGAGCAATCTCTCCAGCTTGGTTGTGCGTTGCACTGAATACAACTGATAGTGTTTGCTGGTAGGCAGTGACACACATTGCGTACATCCCAACTCAGAAGTCTCTACAGCTGTTAAAGTCGACTGTCAGCCGATCCAGCTGTGATCAGCTGACGCCGTCATCAGAAACGGACGTCGCTTCATGTGGCGCTTCAGAGGAAAGGACGTCTCATTGCTCTGAAAACGTCTTTCCTCATCTCTTCTCTCCTCGCTTGGTTTCCTTGTGTCATTCCATGCATCCTTGGTGGGAGGGACTAAGATGCAGGGAAAAGACGCAAGTGAGGGATGCAATTTAAGGGAATTTGGATGTACCCATTGCATTATCAGCGACTAGGCATTCTCTCAAGGATTTCTAGGAGAAAGCCAAAAAGAGTCTTAAAACCTTGTCTGTGGGTAAAAGACCCACCTGTTATAAATCCAGACAATGATTAAGAGATGGCAATGATAAGCCTTGCATTTTTTCTTGTTTCCTGTGGGAATAACTTGTACTCCTCGATCAAAACAGGCTACAGGCCAGGGACAAGAAGCTCTTATTTGTTCCAGACTGGTCCCCGTTTCCATTCTTCTAATTGCTCTAGGGCCTCTGTTCTTCCCCTCAGTCATTGTTATTAGGAATGTGAAAACACCATCCGAGCTGTTCGGCCCCTAAACATGCACCACTAAGTCACTCCACTTATCACACTTGCAATGCCAGATAAGCAATCCTCTTAGAGAGAACTTGATATAGTAGTGGTCACATGTTGTATGCTGCTGCATGAGGGGTGAAAGGAAGAAATCTTTAAAAAATTAAAAAATATAGTTGCGGAAAATATGAGTTAAAAGGAAAGACTGAAACAGGAGAGGAATAATCCATACGAATGGGGAGGCTAATGACAGACTGTGGCTTTGAGAAGATATGTGGCGCTTTTGTGAGCTTTGCAATGTCTTACCTGTAGAAAACTACCATGTGAAAAATTACACTGCTGGATTTATTGTGCCCTACATCTTACTATTTTACAATCTTACGTTCAGCCTATGCTCCCAATGTAAACTTTCTTTGTATAGCACTTTTCAAAGTGTTACAGTGAAGAGCTCAGGTTCATAAAAAGAGAGAAGAAAGGACAAAAGAAAAGCATTTGAACACACAAACTGCAAGCACATGTCACAAAGCGTGACAGTGAAATCACTGTTTGATCAAGCTAAGAGGTACAGTATGTAGCACAGTATGTACGTACACTATAATTACATTCAACTCTGCATGTTCTTTAGAATGACCCAAGACTCCAGAGGGGATACTTGTTGTGAACCAATCGCCAACTGTAAACTTGTTAAGACTTGATTCTCTCCCTTGCGTAATGAGGATCTCTGGAGGATTTACTGTGTTTGTCCAGAGTGATCATGCATAATCTAGTGAAAAAAAAAAAAAAATTGGGGAAGTTATTCTTGTACTGAATGTGCAATGTGCACACACGCTTCTCACCTCCTGTGCGGCCCAGACCAACCTGCACAGCAGGGTGCAAGCTGCCTTCATTGTTGAGAAGGTGAGGCAGGTGGTGGTAGATATTTGGCACCTGGAGAGGTTTCCTATTTGCGAGCTCCTTCAGTAGTTTTTGTGTCTCATCTGAAAACAGGCACAGAGAAACAAGTTCAGTGGAGTCCTCTTCTAAGTTTCATCAAATGATGGCAGGAGTGAAATTATAATGACTTTTAAAGCACCACCTGTTAACTCTAAAGTGCTCCAGTAGAACAATGGTGCAGTGGCTACAGAATCACAAGCCCCTTTTACACAGCCCATTCAATGCGAGCCTGTTGCGCCTCGCCGTCTGTATAAACGTCACAGAGGCGTAATAGGGGGGTCAAAGTTGTTTCACAGCTGAGACGGCAGCAGAGGTAGTAACAGCGCCGAATCGACGTCTGTATAAACAGAGTGAGCCGGCGAGGCGGAGCGACGAGACAGAATGACGCTTTTTTGCCAACATGGTTTGTGTGCGACCCTCAACCGGGAGATTTAAAAGCAGCTAGCAGCAGTTAGCAGCTAACTCAAAGAAGAAGAAAAACAACCGAAAATGTTTACAAATTGTGGAGACAACGCGAGGTTCAGGAGCTACTTGCCCTCCGAGCAGAGGACGAGGTCATCCGCCACATAACAGGGACGGTAAATGATTGTTGTTGTCATGTCACAAAGCACATGTAAAATGACACACTGGACTCTGATGCTGAGGTGTTACTCGTCACTCCTCTTTTAATTGCGGTACGCCGGCTTGCTATCTAAAATCACACAGTGGGGTGGCATTATGACGCCGTTGCTTTGTTCAGTGTAAATAAACAAAGGCGGCGTAGAGAAGGGTCTTCGTTGTGGCGATATTGCACAATTGCGGTGTAAAAAGGGCTACAGAATCTATCACCGATTCTATCCCAGCTGGCATTGGGCGAGAGTTTACTTAACAGTGTAAGGTGGAGTTCATGAGTCTTTGTATGAGTTTGTATGCGTTACCTGAGAAGTTTGTGAGGGCATCTTTGCTGCTGTTAGTCTCTGCAATGGCGCGTCTGAACTGCTCGAGAATGTTGTTGAGCTCAGACGAGCGCTGCAGCGTCCTGTGCTCCGCCACACGAAGGCGCTCTTTCAAGGCATGGAACTCCCTCTGGTATGCTATCAGCTTCTCTGTAACAAAAAAAGAACAAAGCAAAGTAGGGTACATTAGCAGGTGACAACATGCACTATATTAATTTACAGTACGTCTGATAAAAAAAGGACTAGTGTTAGCTCCAGGCACAACAGGGTTCAGCCACGAAGTAAAAACACCTTGACAGACTTGAGCAATCTGGACCCAGCGCAATCTAGGAATTTTTCCGCCCCAGAAGAAATCAGCATTACTGTCGTTTTACTTGCACAGCCTTACCGGGGCTCAAAGTGAAAACCTCCTGTTTCCTTGTATGTTTTTTGTCCGTTTGTGGTGTCTGGGCTTACAGCGTATTGAAACATCTGTCCTTGCTCTTAATATCACTGCTCTAAAACGGAAACCAGAAGTCCAGTGTCTGTTGTTGTCAAGGATGTGTGTCAAAGATGTTTCCATTTGTTGCCGTTACACTTTTGGTTTCACTTATTCTTGATCTTTCGTTTGTGTCTTTCTGTTTGTAAGAAGCTCGCTTAACTGAGCTTCATTTCGCGGCCAGGTAACAATCAAAACAAGTGAAATTAATACGGAATCATACTTGTCTTAACATGCCACTGGAAACCTGGATTTTACTGTTCTAATCAAGGACTTTGCCATGCGCACAACCGGGAGGAAGACGTTTTAAAGTGAGAATAGACTCTAATACCTGCAGTTATTGATTGATTTCTACAATATCCTCATGCTTGCAATCAGTTGCAGCTTATATTTTCTCTATAGCGCCACTTTCATTGGTTAAGAACGTCTCAAGTTAACTATTTAAGGGTGATGAAGACCTTAAATTAAAAAAAACATACCAATCTAGCAACAACATTATATGGTAGAATGGCAACAAACCAATTACTAGAAATCACTCCAAGAGTGCTCACTCCTGCCAGGGCTGGTCAGAGTTCTTTTAATAAGAGACAATGTTGAGAGAATTTTATTTTGCATCCGGATTTGATAATCAAAATACTGGTTATGATAACCAGTCACACCTACCAGACTGTTTTCATTCAAGTATAGTAGTTCTTTGACATGCTCAAATATGTCCCATTTCATAATGGTTAAAAAAATCTTTTTAGAAATTTCCTTTTATTTGGATCCACACCAAAAACTAATCCAAATCATTTACCTCAATATCCCTGATAAAGGATATCAGATTTTTTATTTTGCACTTTGAACTTTGAGACCAGAGGATACCTGTTTTTGTTTTGTTTTTCATCAGCAGTGAGTGCGCTTCATATGGTTACAAATATTCAGAGCTGAGGGCTGCCCAGTAAACACAGTCCTAATCTGACCAGGAACACTGAAGTAATTCAAGACGAGCTGCTGAGAGAACGTAGGGAGCTGCCTCTTTCAGATCAGGATTTCTGAGATTGTACTGAGATTTACGGTATTTGGCAAAAACCCACTTTTCAAATCTCTGAACTACCGCTGTACCATATGATGACATTATCAACACCGATACAGCACTCAGGAGGGGCAATTTATTGGTAATATCAGCTGCATGTTCTTACTGGAAATTACTTTAGAGGTTTTGAGGTAGAGCCTGTCCTGCGGGGGTCTTATCAGGAAACAGAAGTTTAGCGGTAGGTGTAGGAGTTTCAAAGAAGCGGATGTAAAATTCTATTAAAAAGGTGTGGTCTGTCGGTGAGCAAATCTTGCTGCTTGTAATACTTCACTTGAGGACGTTTTGGTTTTGAATTCTCTTTGTGTTGGGTTTCTGTCCTATTTGAGTATTTTCAGTTATGTCTTTTACCCGACTTAAAAGTGCTGTATAAATAAAGCTCATTGTAATAGCAATTACTTTTGCAGATAATCAGAAATTACTTGTTTATGTTCCAAATTTCATGAGGTTACAGGGAGAGTACAAAGAACCTCTCAGATCTCTGGTGTGTATATACATGAGTGTTCGGTGGGTTTGACCAGTCTCTGATCTTAGATTTATTGTGCCCTTCTGGAGAGTCCTCCGCTACCACAAAACCAGGCCCCATTTATCTTCCCCTATCCACCACTCTCTCTCTCTGACTGAGCCATTGTCCATCCACTCTGCCCTGGCTCCTCTTCCACAGAGAACCATGTTGTTCCTCCTAAATGTTGATCTCTAAGACACACAGACAGATGCTGTCATTTGGCCCAAACCTCATGAAAAAGGGCAGCTTCAATCTAAAACAGACTTTCATCTTCACATCAGTCCTTCGATTGCAGGACTCCAGGCCTGTAGAATTGAAACCACACCTGGAATCCCACTGTGCTAAGAAACAAAGACGCACACAGCAGCAGAGAAACATTAACAGGAAGATGAGGTTTCTGTTTCCCCATGCACAGATGTGTTAGGCGGTGAAAGCGTAGGATTCTGCATATTGTGTAATATCACATTTTGTGCCACCCGCAATTACCTGAGAAGTACGTTGGGCAGTGTTTACACATGTCTCTTGACATTTCAGTTAAATGTCACTCTTTTATACTACAGATCAAGTGGTATCAACATAACAGCCAAGTAATAGGGTGAACCCGCTTGACTGGTTTACATCCAATGGGTGACTGAATGCACAAAAAACATTAAACACTTAGACATACCTGAGGTTAGGAGTATATCCCTACAATCTCATTATTCTTCTCTGGTCTCTGGAATCACGAGTGGTGGGGGAAGGGCTAAGTGGCTATGCTCAGCTTTGCAGCCTCTCTACTTCCCTCTATCTAACCTCTTTTCTTAACCATGTCTCATTCCTTCCTCCTAATTCCATGCCGATTATCCTACACTGATCTAACATGTCATTGCCTTGACATGTCATTATTCATTCTTTTACTCCGTTTTTTTTGATAGTTTAATAAGGTATGTGGGAGAAATGGGGAGTCAAATACTGTATGTAAGAGGACGTTCAATGACTTGCCTTTAAATGAAACAAACTCAAGGCCTCAGAGTCAGTCACAGTCAAGCACACAAAAACACACAAAAAGGAGATATGATATTCCTTATACAATCTTTCATTCGGCAAGTTTGAACTTAATGTGTCCACTCTCATTTACCAAAAGTTCAGTTTTGTTCAATAGTTCTGGGATGCTCCAATGAGCTGATGAGTGGTCCTTCAAATTGCCATTCATAGAAGAAAAAAACAGTCATAAAATGGAGGCAAATGAATAAACAATGACTTGGTCATATGTTGTATGGAAACAACTGTGTTTTTTTCATTCCTATTCAGCAGCGATCGTCACATCAGGAGTTTCATTTAACATGTAGTTCATCCCATTTGATTTTAAAACTCAAAGATCTCCTTTGTACACAATATTTTAAAGGCACTTGTTGGTTCATAGACGCACCATGCTTGTTGTTGTACTTGCTGTGACACTGTGCTTACTCATGCTAACCAGTAATACCATTTAAGTATCTGAAGACTAGACTTAAGTCAGAGGGAGAGAGCTGACAGACTTAAAGCGTAAGCTTGGCTACATGGATCTTCAAGCTACCGTCTTTTGAACTTCACAGAGGACAAGGATGATCTTAGTGCTGAGAAATACTTCTCAGGAATCCAACCCTGAACTCACCACAGTGTTAAAGAGTTTTAACAGTCAATCCATTAGCTCGTAAAAACCCCGCACAGAGATCGTGTCCTTGACCTCGCTTTGTGTTGCTGATGCATGCTGCTGACTGCACGTTCATGAGTGCTGATGAGGGACTGGTGCAGTTTATGTTTGCATGAGGTGAGAGAGGTGCAGTACATAATATGCAAATGGCCTTGTTGGAGCAAGGTTTTACTTTTCCAGCACATTTTCACTTTGAAGTATAGCACAGTTTAACAATCAATTACTAATAATGTCTAAAAAAAAATATAGATATTTCATGCATGCAGTATATGCTGGCTTGACGAGCAGTGCTGAAAAATCTGTTGTGTTACAGTGTATAAAATTTCCTTCTACTATATTCAAAACAATTAATTTCTAGATGGAAAAAAATCAAACCATGCCTGTTAAAAGTATAGGCACCATATTTAATTTAATGTAACAAAAACCAGACAATCATCCTGTTCTTGTGAAATGAATTCTCCTTAAAATACATGCACAGCTATTTTTTTTTTTTTACTAGAAGTACAGATAATTCAACACCAGCTGTTCAGGGGAAATCGTCTGTAAAAGGAGTCAGTTACACCACATTACGAAAAGAAATGTATTACACCATATACCACCAAGTTTTGCATTTGGACTGAAAGTGGATATCTGAAGAATCTAACTTTTATAAAAAAATATAAAAAATATTGGACTGTAAATAGGCAGTGTTCAGCCACGTTCACATTTGCAAATTCTGTATCCCTTCTCCTTTAAATGCAAACTATTTAAACTGAATTTGGCCCATTTGCCAGAAGTCAAAATCCAAAAAATGCTCAGGTTGCTTTGATGCTTTTGATCTCAGGAAAGTCAGTGTACTCGTACCTCTGTGTAAAGCACTTCAGCTTTTATTTACATTCTATAAAATCAGCAACCCCACAAATTTAACACTCCTTAGACCTGAAATGATGTCAAGTTATTTAGTCTTTTCTTATGGACTGCAGCCACAGATTCCACCTTCCCTTCATAGGAATAAAATGCATGCAAAACATGTCCACATGCATTATGCATGTGTGAAGACCTCAAGTGGTGCACCTGCTAGCCACATGGTCCTACACTGCAGCTGCTATGTGCAAAACAAAGCATTTAAGGCCCGTTATCTCTTTGGCAGGGCAGATGGTGTAAAACATGATTAATAGGATAAAAACAGAAATGATTATAACAAGCTGGTTTTGCTCTCATTTAGGGAGCAAAAAAAGTTCACAGATGTTCCAACATTAATCTAACATGACATGTCGAGTTAAACAGTACAACTATTTCCTTTTGGCCAAATGAACAATCATACTGTACTATGACTCGCATCAGTTGGACAAAAAAAAAAATATTAATTTTAAGTGATGCTAGTTAATACAGATTAAACTGACTCACCAGGTATATATCATGCAACACTCATCTTCACACAGAAGAAAACAAGCACACCAACACACATAAATAACACTGCACACTCACAGAGTAGTAGTATTGATTTTTGGTGGTATTTCCCTGAAGAGAAGTGCAAGTCGATCCATGAGTAGGGCGAGGGCTACTCCCTGAACGGTGCCATGTAGTTTGCAGAAAGACAAAATGCTCTCCTTTATTGCATTCTCTCCTTTTCTCTGGTGCGACTAAGTGAAAGTGAAATTCATTGATGTGTATATCTGAAATGATTTTAGAGCAATGTGTTCAGCGCCATTAAGCAGGAGGGGTATTTTAGCCCCTAAACTTAAATACCCTTTCCACATCTACCAGGATTTCCCCGTGTCGGTGAGGGTCTGCGTGGACTGTCTGTATGCAGCCCAGAATATGTGAATTTCTGCCAAGTATATCTGTCCCTTAACTTGTAAACTCCTCAAGTTAACTCCTTCGCCCACTCTTAAAAAAGAGCAATCTTGACAAATCAGTAATGAACAAACCCCCCCTTTTTAAGTTGAAGTATTGAAAAAGCTGTTTTACCAACAGCTGAACAAATAGTTAGCACTAAACAACTGTTTTGACATCTTCCAGTCAGGATTTTGACCACACCACAGCACTGCCCTTGGTAAGGTCTTCAATGACATTCACTTAAAAAAAGAAATCTTGGTGTAGTCATGGACAGACAGTCAGCCCTGATTTTGAACAGCCATATTAAGGCAATAACAAAGTCAGCCTACTATCAAGAACACATTGAAGATTAAAGGACTCATGTCTTGGCAGGATTTGGAAATAACTTGTGCATGCCTTTATCTTTAGTCGACTTGACTTCTGTAATGGTGCGTTTAAAGGTCTCTCTAAAAAAAAATCGATCAGACAGCTGCGGGTGATTCAGAACGCTGCTGCTCGAGTCCTCACTCAGACCAAGAAAGTGGACCATATCACTCCAGTTCTCAGTTCCTTACACTGGACTTCCTAAAAAATTGATTTCAAAATACTGCTGTTGGTTTATAAAGCGCTGAATGGTTTAGGGCCAAAATACATTTCTGATCTGCTGCAGCGTTATGAACCATCCAGACCCCTCAGGTCGTCCGGGACATGTCTGCTTTCTGTCCCAGGAGTCAGAACTAAACATGGAGAGGCAGCGTTCAGTTTTTATGCTCCACATATCTGGAACAAACTCCCAGACAGCTGCAGGTCTGCTGTCTGTGAGTTCCTTTAAATCCAGACTGAAGACTTTTCTATTTGCCACTGCCTTTTATTAAATCAAAGAATTGCCCATTTCTTACACTGCACTGTAACTTATACTCTTGTACTCCTTGTTTTTAAATTCATTTATTTTTTATTTTCTATTTTAACTCTTCTATCTAAATGCTTTTTTTTGTTTTATGTTGCCGTTTACATTGTGTTTTGATGCCTTCTATGTTTTATGTAAAGCACTTTTAATTGCCTTGTTGTTGAAATGTACTATACAAATAAATCTGCCTTGCCTTGCCTTCACACTGATGAGAAATCCAGATGTTAACGCTAGAATCGATTTATAATAGAACTAGATACCAGACCCAAAGATGGTGCCTATTCAGTCCAATGAGAATAGCTCTCTTGGTGCATACCCCAAAAAAAGGTTTTCTAGCTTCCAGGTTTACTTCCTTGTTATGCAGCCCACTGAATATGCACAATAGTATTTCTCCCTCTGGCCCAGCTCACAAGTTCCCGCTCTGCCCCTAGACTTGACACTGTGATGATGTGAGAAATTTTTAAATCACTTTTCTTGGCTCAAGGAAAGTTTTACAAATATAAAAGCTCCATGGATAAAAAAAAAAAAAACATTATAGAAAGAGTAATAATTGATTATTGTTGCAGTTCACGTTGTCAAGTTTTGAAGAAGAATGGGACGTACATATGAACAGAACCCAAAAAATGTATATAGCTTCCGGCCATGGCTATGGCTGGGGTATAGGCATAAATCCATGCAGAAGTTGCAGCCCACAACTACATAACTATATTCCCCCAAATCCCACAAAACAGGATACCTGAAGTTTCAACACTTAGAACATGATTATCTTGTCAATAGAAATAAAACAAAGAATATTAATAACAAGAGTTACAAATCTATTAATATTAACTTAAAACTTGGGACTTAACTGTTAAATTCAATAGGGAGAGATTATAACTGCCAGATTTGTTCTATTAATATCCCAGTAACATCTTTGTGCATGTTTTGTAAGTGCTACCTCAACCTTTTTGGAAATGTGTTAATTCTCCTCTCGCCTGATTTACTATAATTTGATTATGTTCCCGAATCTGTGTCTGTACAACAGATCTTTCACACTTAAGAACGAGAACAATGTTCTTTTCTTCATCTGGGGAAATCTGTAATTTAGTCTTGGTTTATTTCTCATTTAGACATTTAGAAACTGGCTTTTGACTTTCAGTAAGGTTGTGAACATTTACTGTCTCACTGCAGGTTGAACAAGGCCAGTCCAAACATTGTACAAGCATTTACTAAGATGGCCACACCTATTAGGAACCTTAATAAGTAAATGTATGATAGTGAACTTTAAAGTCTGCTATAATGGCTGTTATGGTCCAACAGGTGTATTGCATTACATTGTCCTTTTCTCCTCTTCTTTTATTCTATATTGATTTCATTTTTTCCCAGGTTGTTATTGAATGCTGCTGTGTGGACAGTGCAATAAAGTATAACTAAAATAACTATGAATAGTGGATAACTCCCATTACATTCCCTATAAATTGAGGCCATTATCCCCATTAACTTCTGCTCACATCCTGGCCATACCTGCCTGTGTGCATATGCCCACACTCTTACCTGTGTATTTGAATTAAACCAGAGCTTCCATCTCTCTGCATCTTGCATTATTACTTTTTGGTCCTGACAGTATTTGCAGTGCATGCACTGTTGTTGTTGTGCTGTAATGCACAGCAGTGTGACATTAAAATACTGAACCTGCACCTGAGGACACCAGAACGGATACAGGAACAATAGGGAAATGAAGTAAATCTAATTTCTGCAGTAGATGTTACAATTTGCATACATATTGGCAGAATAATTTCAAAGGCAACATGAAGCTTTGAGAGATAAACCAAAAACAATACCTAATAAAAATGAAGCAAATCCTCAACAATGAGACTTACTGCTGGCAAATGTATTTGAGGCTAAAATAACTACAAAAAGTAAAAACATGGTGGTATCCGTTAAGTCCACATATACAGAGCTGTATTAATAGTTTATACGCAGCTCAAACAAACTTTCAAGTTTGCCTGAAGGTGACAGTCCTGTTTCTATTGTTTCATATAGAAACCAGGGTGAGTTTGTTGCCCTTGACCAAGTTCAGCACAGCTCACTCAGATCCTTTTAATAACTCTCCAATTGACTTCAAATTAACCAGAACCCGTTATAGAACAGAAAATTTCCCCTGTTGTGTGAGAAAGGGTGTCACCAAGACATTAGCTTTTTGACTTGACTCTCTCTCTCTCTCTCTCTCTCTCTCTCCCTTGCTCATCCTTTCTTCCTTTCTCTTGATGATAAAGGGCTCTTTTTAAGGAGAACAGAAAGCTTGTCAGGATTTGGCCAGCTGGGGAAAGTCATTTGAGGCCCAAATTGATGCGCTCAGGACTCTCAATTGTATCTCTCCAATAGTGGGGGCAGGAGAGAGGGAGACATGGTGGCCGGGACATTGTTCCTCGTAAATGGCTCTTTATTTCATAGGCGAAGTTTGGAAATGAGCAACACCGTTCATGGGTGCTGCCTTACGGGGAGGATGACCATGCGTAAAATCGAAACAGGAGCTCCTAATATCTTAACAACTAAAAAGTCCACAGCTCTCCTACATCATGTGCGGTTTTACTGGCGATGGCAATACATGCAAATAACGTCCCTATGAGTTATAAAGTCAAGGCTGTGTATGAACACCATCCATCATGCTGATGGGGTGTGGGCAGCCTACATAGACATGAATCTATACACAGCATGACTGGCTGAGCCCAGTCCCTGACTGAAAAATAAAAAGGCCTGAAGGAAGCGAAGCATTTCAAATCAAAAGATCTCCAAATGCAAAGTGTGTGCGCACGTGAGTTTTTATGTGGGGAAATCTCTATGTTTGCCTATACAGGTGTCAGTCTGTCATGTAGTATAAAAATGCATGTAATTTCTCCTCTCTCTGTCGTTATGTGTGTTTCTGCTGGTGCTTTCTATTGTGCAGCTGTGATCCATGAGAGGCTGAGCTGCCACTAATCTTCCCCAGTAGAAATGCAGCTTGGAAAATGCCATCTGAACTTTCTGAATTGTGTTTACACTCACTGCAGGTTCCATCGCTTCTAATTTGACAAGTCATTATCACCTATGCTCCTCTCCCTGTTCCCTCTTGGGGCCTGAGACACAAAAAAATAAAGAGGAGGAGGAGTATCGGGGGAAACAAAACCAGGGCATTAAATTCCACTCACAGACATACAATTGTGGCAGGATAGTTTAGGTTGGCAGGATTATTGTTATTTTCATTAATTTACATATTCTATTCTACTTCAGATTTCTCTGTGAACACATATTTCAAAAGTCATTCCATAACACTTGCTTACATTTTTAAAAAAACACAAGAACTAGACAGAAAGCCCTCATGGTGAAGCTGTTGGTAAAAAGCAGCAGCTGGTGACTACATATGTATTGGGAGAAGCACATGTCAGGCCCACAGTAAAGTTAGCAGTGACAAAGGCTGCAGTAGTGGGAATTCAATATTGGGCAGAAAATGCTGGGCTGCCTCACAGAACAAGTCCTCCAAATCTAACAACAAAATAGGATGGTCATCTGTGCCCTCCAGGACGACAAACATAAGGGGTTTTTTTATATGACAACCATCATCATGAGCTTGATAAAATCATCACCATGAATTGTTAAGACTAGAGTGCTGGTTTACTGAGCTGACCCCTGCAGATCAGCCCTTTAACGTTTGTAGTGCATTAGGACTCTATCTATGGAGCTATCCATGGTGCTGAACATTTATAGTATGTATAACGTACGAGGTATTCTTATGCTGGACAGAATGCAATATTCATGATTATATGCAAAGGCCTCACTTGGCTGTCAACTTAGTTACAGATATACTGGTATGCAGCTTTGGTCATCAATGTTTTTTAATTATTTACCATGTTTTATAATACATTGGGATGATTTATTCATCTGGGACTTAAGCATCTCAGTAATCCAGTGTGTTGTGTTGTGTTGCAGACAGCTCTTGTGCTTATGTTAAATGCTTATTTCCAAGTTTGTTTGTTTGTTTTTTTGTCTCTGCCATCTGTTTGTCTGGAGAAGATAATATTGTTTGTGGTGTGCTATATTCATTTTGCTAATTAAAGTCATTTTATTAAACCATGGCATGCCGGTGTGGTGCCTTGGTGGGTAATTGGAACCAAGTAAAAGAATCCACTTTTAATGTTTTACCTGATGGGATTGGTGGGTTGTTTTTTTCTGTACCAGGTCCTCTCACACAAGTAGAACACAGTATAAGAAGAAATTTGTCTTAGAAATTTTAATAAATAAAATCATGGCCATGGTTGGAGGGATGGAATGCAATGACTCCTCCATCTATCCAGTCAGACTGTGTGTGTGTGTGTGTGTGTGTGTGTGTGTGTGTGTGTGTGTGTGTGTGTGTGTGTGTGTGTGTGTGTG
>JBBPCS010000001.1:14217883-14233735 GCA_037974645.1 Hollardia meadi | reverse complement strand
TGATTTAACGTCTTTTAGACAGTTCAGCAAGGCTTGCATAGAATCTTTATTTGTTTTTATAGGCAGATAGATTTGCAGATCATCTGCAAAACAATGGAAGGAAATGTTATGTTGTTTTTTTTAAATGGACCCCAGGGGCAGCATATATAATGAAAAGAGAACAGGGCCTAAAATGGAGCCTTGAGGGACCCCATAACCTAGTGGGGCCGCTGCTGAAGAGTATTGGCCTAAATGGATGGAAAAAGTCCTCTCTGACAGATAGGACTGAAACCATTTAAGGACAGTACCTTTAATGCCTACACACAGCTCAAGGCGTGATAAAAGAATTTGGTGATCAACTGTGTCGAAAGGAGCAGTCAGGTCTAAAAGCACCAACACAGCAGAGTTCCCAGAGTCAGCAGTTAAAAGAAGATCATTAAAAACTCTTAAAAGTGCTGTTTCAGTGCTGTGACGTGATTTAAAACAAGACTGGAGCCTTTCAGAAAAACCCTAAAGAAACTTGAAGCTTGTCCTTTTTCCACTTTCTCTCAGCGCTTCTACAAGTGCGTCTGAGAGTGCGGGTGGTGTCATTCAGCCACGGGTCAGTTGCAGGTTTAGGGCGTCTGGTCGTGAAAGGAGCAATCAAGTCCAGGATATCCGTGCAAGTGGAGATAAAAAGGCTGGTAATCTCTTCAGCACTGATATTACATGAGTCACCTATTGTGGGAAGCACCGAGTCATTAAAAGCTATGGAGAACTGTGACGCCGTTAAAGGGTTAAATGCGCGCAGGCGGCGCACCGGGGCGCGTGAATCAACCTGAGAGCAAGGCAGCGTCACAGTGAATAACACAGGTAAATGGTCTGATATCCGTGTGTCACAGATTTCCCTGATACATACATTTAAACCATGAGACAATACAAGGTCGATGAGATTCAGAAAGTCTTTAACCAGGGATCTGGATTCACAGGACACATGGATGTTAAAATCACCAATCATTAAAAAACGATCAAAGTTTAAAATAAACCCCGCCACAAAGTCCGAATAAAATCCTTATTGAACTTCGGTGGACTGTAGATCAATGCACACAGCACAGGGAGTTTTAAGTGTATTTCAAAGAGCTGTAGTTCAAAGCTGGGGTAGCTGTCAAACGGAGTTTGTCGGCAATGAAAGCTGGATGTAAAGACAGACGCTAGCCCTCCGCCTTTGCCGGTGGTCCGAGGGGAGCTGATGAATGAACAGTCAGGAGGAAGAAGTTCAGAAAATGCTGTAAACTCACCAGCATGAAGCCAGGTCTCCTTCAGAAACATAAAATCCAACTCCCGGGACGTGAGTTCAGGAGGACGTGAGTTCATTCAGGAGGAAAGTCTTGTTAGCTCGCGATCTAGCATTAATGAGTGCCAGGCGGTGCCCGGTGTTTGGGCACGATCCAGCACGCGAAGGTTTCCGTGATCCAGGCCGCCTCTGCCGGCCCGAAACCGCCCGGGAAGAGGAGCCTGGTAAAGCTGGCTCACAGGGAGGCGATGGGGGACAACGGGCAGGATCCACCGCTCCCTGAACTCCACTAGTCGCTGGATTGCAGGAAAAAAGTGGCATCCACTGCGAAGGAGGCCAGGATCGTTCCCACAGGTGGACCGCAGGTAAACCCTGATCCACACAAGAACACCGCCCCGCTTTCCCCGTCTCCTTGAGCGCTTCCTACGGGGAATGGCATAAATTGGGTGGCGCTGGTATGCCGGTATAGCTGATAGAAATGGAGGAGGAAGGCTTGAAGTTTGCTCTCCCAGATCGTGCTTTAACAGCATCTCTTGAGTAGCTCTTATATTAAGAAGCGACTGGCGATCATAGACCAGTAGAGCAGAGACATTTCGACAGCAAATACAGAAAAACAAAGCACACAATAAGCCTAGCAGGCCTGACAGACGGCTCGCCGTGCACACTGCTGGCGCCATCTTCTCTGTCAATCCTCAAGGTGAAGATTGTTTGTGCCAAATTTTAAAAAAAAATTCCCTCAAAGTATTCCTGAGATATGGTGTTCATAAAAGTAGGACGGATGTGAGGTCACAGGGACTTTGACCTTTCACCTCTGACCACCAAAATCTAATCGGTCCTTCAATTTACATCCTTAAATTTGTCAAAACCTGCATCATATAAAGACAAACCAAAACAGAAACACTGCAAGTCCAAGGCTACACAACCCTACTCTGAAACTGACGAATATGTCGACCATATTGGTGTCCAAAAATTAGCCAACACTGTTTATTTTAGTTTTAGCTTGGAGATAGCATTTGTCTATATGCCTAGTATTGTTTGAACTTTACCAATTGCTATTTTTTTAGCATCCCACGGAAACTTCTACTGTGTTGATGGTATTGTTGTGTATACCTTGCAGCCTCATTGTATTGTGTTGTTGAAGTGACAACAGATATGCAGCATGCAAGTTAATGAAGATATTTTCTTTATGGATGTCCCTGTTCTTTGGACGCCATCCCAAACCAAGTCCTTAAATATTGTCACTTATATATTTACCTCAATGTTGATTAAATATGTATCAGACACACATATGAAGCCAAATGCTCACACTGCTGTCATTAAGGAGAGCATTGCTGCAATACTAGCAAGTTAAGGTCGTCAAAACACAGTACAGTAAAGAAAGGATTGGATTTTTGTATATTTTAAAGCTTTAAAAGATGAGCATTTGACCTCATGCCAATATCATCAACTGTACAGACAAGTGTGGGGTAAAAAATAAAGGGTACTTCCAACTTTAAAGAAAACTTCCAATCCATGCCATCATATTTGGTATCTTGTGACAATTATGTGAAAGTAACACAAGGGTTTGCTCTCAGTGTCCCTGTTCTGACTACAGCCTTACAGGACTGTCTCAACGGGTCCAGCAGCCAAACAGAGGTCATGGTCACTTAACCTTTGCTTATCACACACCTGCACTTTCATCAAGTCATGGACCAGCCTCTGCCTGCTCTAATAGTGGCGCTCACTGGGCTCCATTTAAAGGAAAATATTTCATCAAGCTGATAAGCTTCACAGTAATCACAAACTGAACCCTTGGCTTGGAATTTATCTAAGGGCTGCAATTATTTACACTCTGCTGTTAAGTCACTAAGGCCCATGACCAACCATATGGATTGGGTTAACCCTGGCAAGTAAGCACCAGATGCACTTGTGTACTAAGCCTGACCTCCTTGAATTTGACAGAACATGTAAGAATATGGTTTAATATTCTGATGAGGGGAAGGGGCGTTGAATGGTGATATTGGAAGTGTCGCAAACTGTGCTGACATAGTGTTTTAAACCGATAGTGACATACTAAATTATCCCTTACTGATTGGGGTTGGAAGGAAAGAGAACAATGTCGGGATTAGCAGTGCGCTGTGAGGGGAGATAAGGAGTGACTACAGATCTGCCATGCTGTCAAACTGTCAAAACGTTGATGAACGAATTTAGAAAGGCCACTTATAGTACGTATTAGGTAGATTGCACCACGGCACTGTATGGAAGGACACGTTGGATGTCAATAGCAATCTACTAGATAGAAACAGGATTGATCCGAAGTGAACGGCAACACCTGCTGTCCTACGACATGCCGAGTGACCCACGTTAGCTTGGTGTCTGCCAGTTTGTTACCCAGGCCCCACAACTGTCGCTTCCTTTCTAGAAGCAGGTCATACCTTATCCATATATTTGTGTGGGAACAGTGCTGACAGAACTGTTCAGCCTACCTTTGCCATTCTGCCACGCTGTGTACCAGGACAAGCTGAGGAAAGACGTGAAGAAAATAATCGCAGTGGCCACAGTTCCATTTCTGAGCCTCATCTCATTTCAACGATGCCTCTCCTCGGCTGAGTGTCGGGGACCCCGGAGCTGCCGTTGCCTCCCTCCCTCCCTCCTCTCTCTGCCTTCAGGGTGTTGAGACGGGTGTGTTCGCAGGCATATGGGGGCGTCAGTCGGTGAAAAAAAAAACGCTCTAGTTAACAGGACTGTAAACACAGACTTCTGCGCTGGGAGAGAGGGGAGTGCTCGGACGTTCCCTCAGTCTCGGTGCGTCTTTCCTTGTTGTTAGGAGGGCTGTATCTGGCTCCTCCTGTACCATTATACGGCGATCAGTCACGAGTCAACTGCCTTCCGTGACAAGATAGCTTACATGGTCGGTGAAGATGGAAAAAGCTAGCTGCAGATACAATCCATTGTAATTTTTACAGCCAGTCGTTGGCTACAAGTTAGAAGAAGAAGGCATTTCGAGTGTGTGACGGTTGATCCTCTGGGATAGGCTGTTCAGCCTCTGACGGTGGCCACAAGGCAACGCCTCAAACACGTTGCTTCCGGTTCAACTGACAACAGATGAATTAAAAAACTAAAAAACAAAATAGCGTGTTGCTAACTAACTGAGCCAACAGTTAGGCCTATTTATTTAATGTTTACCATGTCAGATAATAGAATATGTAGCATTACTGGCTTCTTCTGTCGGTTAAAATTATGAAATTGTGTTATTCACACATAGGGCAACTGTTCCCTTTGCGGGCTTCATTCAGAGACATTTACAAAGTGAGCTGCGTGCGTGCGCGCGCGCTATTTCTGGAACCTGGCGGACGCGTGAGCGGTAAACAGGGAGAGATTGATTTGCCACCAGATTGACGTAAATGGGTACATGACCTTACGTTTTACCTTAAGCTAACCTCACTTTTGTTCGCTAGTCAGCTCAAGTAACTTGGTCAGCTAAAAGTAGAAAGAATGCTTGTTTCAGAATGAGTTTCACTCCTTGAGCTGCATATGCTCTCCTTCCAAACATACTTTAACCGTTAATCTTTTTTTGTAAATTAACGAGTACTGGTCTCTTCCGGTAACAACTTTCAAAATAAAGCAACTATAGCTGTGACTGTAGTGCAAATGCACAGCGTGAGTCTGGACTCATGCTATCAAGCAACTCGGAATGATGGTTATTTTCTCAAAGAAGCTGTGCATTTTATTATTTTAAATCTATGGCAGCAACACTTCTTGTGCCTGAGTCCAGATTCAAATTACTACAGGTTAAAATCCCAAAAATTGAAAAGCCTTTTAGAGTGACCAACTTCCTTTTTTTCCACCAAGCAGCTGCGACTCTTTATTTTAGAAGAAATGCCGCCATTTAGTGGCTAAATTATAAGTGTTTAAAACTCACTAATGGTAAGAACGCGGCCCTACCATTTGGTAAGCCTAAAACCAATTAACTGATGTCAACTCATAGTTTCATTTTAAGGTAAGCAATTTTTAAATAACCACAAATAAAACAATAATAAAATCAAAATCAATGCTCAGATGTGTTGACATTACAATTCCCCTTTTAACGTTTAAAATCTAATTGAACACAAAAAAATTATATTTTCTTTAAACACTATACACAATAACAGTGTGTGCTTACATTCATTTATTTTTCCAAACAGCACACATATTTTAATGCAAACCCAGAAAATGTCAAAATCAGTATTTATAAAGAATATATTAAATTACATAGAATTTTCTATGCCAGCCCTGATGACTTTGACCATTACATTTAACTAGCTTATTAACTTTAAATACATTCATACGCCAAACACAGGAAACTGATCAACTGATTTTGTGTGGCAAGCCAAGGTGGGGGGAGTGTGAGAATAAGTGAAGAATATTCTCTCACAAATTATAATATCAACAGTATTTGACCAAGTTTTTGAAAATATTCTTCTGGCAGCACATCTGTGGTGTAGACAGCATGATGCAGAGAGGGGGATGCTTTCTCAGAAAGGCGTAGCTTTAAAGTAGTCCTCCAGTGGAATGAGTGATATGCCTCCGATCCAGTCCTGCAGCCAGACCTGGGTCAACTCCAGCTTCATGAAGAACCAATTGTGTCCCACTGGCCACTTTGCCATCACGGGATGTCTATGAAAATAAGAGCAACACATGAAGATAGATACATGTGCCAAATATTGTTATTCTTCCTCATTATCAAGACTGAAGGAAGCCAATACACTAATACATCTTACATTAGCCGAGTTACCTTGAGAACATTGCCTCCTTTGCAAACGCGAGCTCCTCTGGTGCCACCTCCACCATCTTGCCTGTCAGTGTGAGTCGCGCACATCTTGGATCCTCTGGATCATACACCATTTGCCTTCAAACACAGACCACAACACACAAAATAGGTGTTCTAGCATTTCTGAGCCTCTCACTAACTTGCAGTCATTTAATTCAGCTGGAAGTGTATGTCACGTTGTTTGACAATGAGCGTAATATCACTGACATGATAAAGTCCTTTAGGCGAGTCCTGCTTTAATACATTATCACGAGGCCCTTGCTAAAGAGTGCCCCTCTTTTAGGTTAGTTAGACATTCACTATTCCAGTTTTGTGCTTTGTTACATGTTTCTCAAATATTTTTTGTATTGTCAAATTAACACACAGCAAATCTTGTAAACAAGTAGTAGCCTATTTCAGCACAGAAAAACTACACACATTGCTTACAGTGTGGGAAGAACTGGGGGTTAATGGGGGTGCAGTAGTTCATTGTTTTCCTTAGGACCTTGAAGCAAATTAACCCGATCATGGGGGTAATATTGAAAGTTGGGACTTACCTGCAGAATTCTCCCTCAGCCTCTGAGAATGTGAGAGAAGCATAGGGATTACTTTTCAGGTCTGATACGGTGTTGTCCATCGGAGTCACATAAAAATAGATGACTCCAGTGCTGTTGTCCAGCGGCCCATCACTCACTGAAAAGATGTTCCCAAAGGGTAGACCTTTGATCTGTGGAATAAAGTAGGATATATTACCAATTACACCTTGTTACGGCGAAGATCAAGTGATGGCGTAGTGTCAGAAGGGTTTAAATAGACATAAATTGATTCCATTGTAAATATTTAAGGTATGCACCAGACAATAATTTGTGCACACAAGTTATTATCATGTGCAACAAGTAAAAACCTTTTTGTTTGGGACTTCAGAGGCTGTCTTGTTAGTGGACAAGTTACAAGTTATCTCTTTTTTAGCAAAGTTAGGTGAAATGGCTTATTCTTGTTGACTAAAAGGGACTTTGACATGGGATTACTCAAAAACTACACAGTAGAAGTGGTTCATAATACTTTACCGCAGTCCCGTGTGTGTGTGTGTGTGTGTGTGTGTGCGCGCGCGCGCGCGCGTGTGTGTGTTACCTTGTCTTGAGTTGAAATGGTGGCTAGATGTCCCCAGTCACTGTAATGGGCTATGTATCTGGCAGTCCTGGCGGTCTCCTGGTGAGGAGGAGGACTGCTGCCGGCGGACTTCTTCACCTTCTCTAACCGATATGAAAACAGGCGAGAGGAAAGCTGCGCCACATCGTCGTTTTCTGACTTGACCAGCTCCCCGGGGATCTCCACGCTATCTCCGAGGACGCTGGAGGAGGGGTAAGCTTGCTTCCACAGCCCCGCGCTGTCCACCAGCAACGCCGGGGCGTCTTCCTCCGACAGGTCCGCGTCCTCCACCACATCGTTGGAAGGGACGACCCAGGAGACGGAGCTCCTCAGGGTGTAGCTCTGACACAAACACAGGACACCGGCAAACACGGTCGCCAGGGCAAAGTAACGGGCCCCCATCTCATTAAGCTCAGACAATGGCCGCCCCTCATCCACTCTTTCTTGTTTACAACCTCACGTGTATGTGTTTTCGTAACACGGGGAGATTTTGCAATAGGGAGCAGTCTTACAGCGACCCCTACTGACAAACCAGAGACATTCCCACTGAAAGACCATATGTTTAAGTAGTGCTGAAGTAAGCTTGAGTAGGTTTCTACTGATATTTCATACTTGTACTCCATTTTAAAGGCGAATATTACTTCACACATCTATTTTTAGCTTACTGTACTCTGCAGATTTTTTTTTTAAACATATAAAACCTATGAAGAGCGTATGCATTGCAAGAGACACCAGTGGTTCCTCCTAATCTAAGGGTCAGGACCCTCCAAGGGGTCTGAAGATAAACATGAAGAGTTAGAAGATGATTAAAGGAACAGTAAAAAAAAAATAAAATAAATAAAAATCACATAATTTGCTCTGACTTACTTCTTAAAATCTTTCGAATTAATTAAAATTTAAAATCCAACTGCCCACAGCTGACATCACCGGTATGGCCATAACCTGTGACAAGGGGTCCCAAGTAACGATTGATTTCAGGTGGCACAAAAGCAGAAAGGTTGGGTGCACTCGATTAAACCAGTAGACGGTATATAAAGTTAAAACAGCTAAAACATTAACATGCAGAACTTTTACTTACTGTAATTGGATATACTTTAATTGTGGTGTGTTGGCTGCTTTTACTTCTGTGAGGTGTCTGAATACTTCCTCCGTTAGTGTTGAGACATGACTTTGTATGGGTAGTTTTTGTATTGGACTAAATTATACTGACAGGTGTTTGGTTTTTAAAAAAATTTTGTCAAATTGAATTGTATGACACAGTGTCAATGGGTATTAAAATTTAGGATTTCACAAAGACAGTATTTTACGGCTCATTTTATTTTATCCATAGTAATCTAAATGTATAAGAAAGATGCAAAGCTGATGCCATGCATAGTTGCAGCACTGGAGCCTGTTCCTTGATAAGTTTTAGGTCATTTAATGACTTTTTTGTGTGTGTAATTATGCACCCAAACCATTAAGTATTGGTAATATGTGATCAATACATATTTTGGTTTTAAACTAAAAACTACATGAATTAAATGTGGTGTAACCATCCATTTAAAGACCTTATCTTTCAGACAAGAAAAGCAACAAGGATCTCTTTTTTTTATTTTTATTTTTTAACATAAGCTATTAACAGAAGTGACGCGCTGAATCACATAAAATATAATTCAGAAATATCTTGAAGTGATTGTGGTGAAGAGGGACAATAATGAACTTTTCAATATATAATCTCTCTGTCTCTCATTTATATAACACTTTTAATTAAATAAAATTCAATACGCAAACACAACAGCCTCAACAGAGCTGAATCAGCACCTTTCTGACACAAAAAATTCAACCAGACAATTTGTCTGCAGGGCTGTTCATATTGTACAACAATATATCTGTCTGTTTTTCTGCTCAGTCCATGGACTTATCACTCCAGGCCATTGACTTTCTTTTTGCCAGTTCCATCCAGGACGGCTGGCTGCTGTCAGACGTGGACTGCAAAGCTGATGGCATTGGTGGTGATGACGAGGGCGTTGAAGATGACAGCACATTTTTCCGTAGCCATCTGTCCTCACGAGGCCTTTCTGGAACTTTTGCGGGACTAGACACTGAAAGGGAAAAAAAACAGTGTTGTGTTGCTGCACATTGAGATACTGAATACCAACTATAGTGTTTCTACAGTTGTAATTAATGTGAGTCAACACACCTGCAGGTTTTAGCCCTTGTCTCCCATCTGGTTTTGTGTCTTTGATTAGAGGTGTGGCTTTGGCTGAGGCAGGGGATTCACCTAAAGTCTGCTCTTCTGTCTGAGCTTTCTTCACTTCCACCTGAGGAAAACTGTGAGTTAGATCATCTGCCCAGGATAAGTTGTCAACATAAAAAAAATAGTAGCTAAAGAATAAATCTATTGATATCCTATATTTCATTTGCTGCCAACAAATCCCTAGAAAAGAAGGAAAAATAACATTATCCTCTCACTCATTTATAGTCAAAGGCAGTAGACAGTTACAAAGAAATACCACAAACCCCTTTGGTTCCAGGTGGAGTTGTCCCCTCTGCCTGTTTCTCCAAAAAAGCAGCCTTCTCGCTTACTGACCCAGTCCAAACTGCCCGTCTTCCTGACAGTGACGCACCCTCTTTTTCCTGCACGGTGGCTTCTCTTTCCCCTCTTCCCAAGGCAGAAACTGGAGGAGAAGCTGTAGCTGATGAGGTGGTAGAAACTGTAGATGGAGCTGAAGTTGTGGATTTGTTGGCGGGTTGAAGTCCTCGATTGCTCCAGGGGGGTTGCTGCTGGCCTGAGGAAAGGTAAAAGTGTGCAAGAGAATGTGTGACAGTCCCTTGTGCAAACTGAGACGAGGTCTCTGTTTGTACTGAAGAGTGCAAGGGTGACTGGGTTGTCCACGGGTGGGTCTGTACAAACGCAGACTGTGAGGCAGACTGAGTTGTATTTGGGTGTGACTGCGGTTCATTGGTTTGTTTTGATGTGTGTGCTTCTCTAGATGTGTTTGACCGAACAGGAGATGTCGTTGACGTCTTTGATTTGAGAACCAGTGCTTGACTTCTACTTTGCACTGCTTCTGCTCTGCCTGCATCCGTTGATGGTTGATTTGCAGCCTCTAGTGATGTTGTACTTGTCTGTATTTGTGCCCCAGTCACTGTCTCTGTTTGATTGGTTGTCTGCGCCTGTGCTTGTGGTCGAGCCACCGCCTGAACACCTGTGAAATCTCTGGGAAATCTACTAATAAAAAGCTGTTGGAGGCTTCTTGTCTTTTCCATTGCCAAGCTCATCCAGGACACCTCAGCTGGGGCTGTTTGGGGGGCAGGCTGGTGCTCCTGAGGTGCTGCAAGGGCAGTTTCAGCTTCTTTGGGGTTTGAGCAGGTTGTTTGGAGTTCTGTCGGCATGATGTGAGGATCACAGGTCAATGGCGGGTTATTTTTGACGGGAATGGAGAAGCCAGATGGAGCTGGATCTAAAAGGGAGTGACACAGTTAGACACACTTGGCAGCTCTGTTAGCTAAAGGTCTGTTAAAGTACAAAGATCCCCTGTGATCAGTAGAAAATCTTATCACTCCAGAGTGATTATTTACTATGTGAAAATTACAGTGTGTATCCGTGCAATGTTTAATCCATAAAGATAGTAGCACAATATTCAAAAGTGAACTTCAGATTCAAACACCTTCTATATGGTGGGATTTATAAGATATCTCACCTGTCAGTTGGAGGTCTCCAGAGGTGGATGGTGTATAAGAGATGTTTGTTGACAGTTTTTGACACATGTAGTTAGCATTATCACTTATTTCCTGTCTTTTCTGTTTGTTACATTGCTCCTCACACACCGATGGCTTTGAGTTATGGTTAGAAGAGGCATCAGACCGGAATCTGATCGACTGAGATGTGGAGCGTAGTTTGATGCCGAATGCTGTCTTTACTTCGTCCTCCTCAACCTCCAGTGCTTCCACTGCCTCTTCCACCGCCTCCCAGCTGCTCTCCGCCTCCTCCACCTCGGCAGCGCCTGTATCTGTGGTTACATTTTTAGATGGTGTCGCTGATTCCGCCTTTTTGAGGCTGTCTCTCCTGTCCCATGGAAGAACTGAGCTTTTGTGTAGAGCTCCCACAGAAAAGGGGCCCCCTCGTGGCTGTAAGTCTCTAAGCTCTGCCTTTTCCCTCATACTTGAAAAGGGTTTTTCCTCTGTCTTGTACCTGGCTTCAGTCTGCTCCAGCACTCCCACAAAACTGCCTGATCGGGGTCTCTCTCCATCCCAGTTTTTGGCAATGGTGATGGAGAAATGGAAGGACCCAGATCCTGGGGCGGGTCTCTTTATTCCTCTTACGCTTTCTGTCTCACCTTGAACCTGCTGGAGAACAGAGGAAGACCTGAATGCCAACACAGAGGCAGAGGAGACCTGGTCGGAGGAGACTTCAGTCGTTCCAGCCTTGTTTAGAGTATTTCTCTTGTCATGGGACATTACCGGTACCTCAAACCCCCCTTCTCTTTTCTTTTTCAGTTCTGATGGTATAAAGGATGAATGTGGTCGTTCACTGCGCGGTACATCTGCTGGTCTGTGAGGCTTAACTCTAAGTATCTGGGGGGGTACAGAGGGCCCTCTCCCAGGGAAAGCTTGGTCCTGCTGTGAAGAAGTTAGGCTGGATGATTTGGATGTTGCCTCTGGTGTGACTGGTGCCTCCTCTGGGAACTTTGAAGGAAGATGCTGAGATGTAACAGGATTGATGGCCTCTACTTGTTCTGCTTCCAATGTCACCTCCTCTTGAGTACTAAGCTCTTCTTCTCTCACAGACTGAGGGTGGTCGATGTTGTTTTGGGTGTGTAAATGAGAGTCAGTCTGTGAACAAAGAGATAAGAAGAAAGGGAAGTTCATAAAGTGCGTTGTGTGCATTTGTCCTCACAAACAATATATAAGGTGAAGAAATAAGTATGTTCACTCACTGCAGGAAGTCTCTTCTTGGTGCTGGCCCTCTGGTTTCTGGGCTTGATGGACATCCGGTGGCGTGCAGCAGAGGTATCCAGGCAGGGAGTGAACTGGGCTGGAGAGCTGAAGTCCAACGGGGGCTCAACAACGGAAGAATTGGAAAGGACAGAAAGAGGCAAAGGATGTGATGGAGTTTGGGCCACAGATTTGGTAGGTGCAGGTTTGGGGGTGGACCAAAGTGGATAAGAGAATGGTTGGGCTATTGTCTGCAAAGAAAGAAAAATCATAATATAACACTGCAGATACATGGATGAACATGAAGACAAGTCAAAGGTTGACCACAAAATGTATCGTTTTTGTATTATTAGGGAATTGATTGTATTTATTCCCTCAAACTGTAAGATGACTATTACAACCTACTACCTAACTTTAAATGATATCGATGGTTATTTTTAAACCTTTCTTATAGTAAACAAATCCCCTGAAAAGATTTTTTAAAAATGAAATAATTATTAACAAGCATGAGCTGTGTAACCAAAACCTGATACAGTTTATTCCTCCATGCCATAGGCCTTCATGGTTGTCCAAAAACTATAAAATTATTGCACATCAGTGAGCCACACTTTTGCTGTGAGTGATGATGTTCTTCATCATCAATATCATGGGTAGTTCATTTTGATTCAGTTCCACATACACTGTCCTGCTGCTGTAAGACCTCACCAGTGCATATTAATCTGTGTCCTCAACCAAGCACTATTTACTATTTAGTAATGTTTGCTAAAAACGGCAGTGTCCAGCTGTTAGGGGATTATTATGCCTTATTAAAAAATTAAACTATGTATTGTGACCCATTCCCACTGAGAGGATGCTACTTGTTCCTCCTCCCCTCATCCTTCCTCTGATAAACTAAAAGGACTGGGTGACAGTGTGGCCTTTGGATGGACTTCGAGAACTAAAATGGTTGGTGAAAAGTAAATCTAGTTTAGTGAGGCTACGTGACTAACCTCAAATACTCCCAAACTGAATGTGAACTGATCAAATAGGCGGGTAATTGACCATGTATTACTGAAGTAGGATATAAAATCACCTTGGTGATGGTTCCCTGGGTTGTGACATCAACTCTTGAGATCTCAGCGGGGCTGTGGGGAAGACCATCATCCTCGCAGCGGCTTTCCAGATCCTCTGGTCGTCTGATTGGCAGAACCAGAGGCGGCGGCCCTAAATGCATCTTCTGCTGCTGAAGCTTCATCTATGATACGACATTACTATAAGTGTTTTTAAAAGAGCGACATTTGTGAAGGCCCACTTCCTAGCAAAACGCCTAGAATAAAAGTCTTTACCTGCAGAGCTTTGATCTTGCTGTGAACATTCTCCTGGGATAAGACCCTGGCTGGTTCAGCATCTGTCAGGACCTGATCAGCCAGAAAGATGCTGTCATGGGACAATGCCCGCGATCCCATCATGCCCTGGGAGCATCTGTGGTCACAGGAGGGGGCGAAAACAGAAGAGGGGTGAGGGCATAAGACTCGAAATCAGAACAGAATTGGAGCTGTAAAGCAAATATTCATATTCATACACACACTCACGCCAAATCTTCCTCTGATCCAAGTCCCTTTCCTGCCGTGATGTCACTTGCTGACTGGCTGAATTTGGCGTTTTCCTCTCCAACTGCTTTCTTACTCCTCCCGAAGAGACGAGTTTTCAGAGACTTGAGCTTAGACTTTTTCCGTCCTGACAGAGATCGAGACGAGATTGATCCAGGTCACAGCAGCTCATATATTCTCTGATGATCTTTTCTTATTGTTCTATCAGATGTATGCCAACTCCTGTTACAGGTGCTGGTCACCACCATGTTATGCTGACAAAGTGATAGCTTATTTTTCTAAAAGACTGGCTTTCTCTTAACACTTTCATTTAAAACTACAGGCAGATGATCTCACCTGAAATGTCCTCAGTGCTTTCTTGTGTATCTCCATAGAAAGACTCCATGAGTCTACACCCTGAAAAAATGCAGAGAAGAAAGAAAAGTGTGTTTTTAAAAAAAAGGCAGCAATAATTAAAAGCAATTGTGACAATGAATGTACAAAAGTCTCAGGCACACACTTTTTAGAGGCTGTTGTCACATGCCGGAGGGCGTCTGACATGCAGTGTTCTCTGCTCTCTGGCAGGCACACATATGCAGGTAATGCTCTCGCCTGAAGATGTGACACTGGACTTGAGGTTCAAAGGTTTATTGCCATAATCAGGAACAAATCTTTACTGTTGCTAGACGGGGCGTGCCAAGGAAACGCCGTCCTTATGATCAGCTAAATATAATAAAAGAAGCTTTTACAAGAGGACTCCATAGAGCAGAAAATACAATAGATGCAGTGTCATCAAGAAAAAACACACCATGTAGGTTACAGAGGGTTTTTTTTAGGATGCCTGTAACCACACTGCACTGGTACAAATATCACTCTGTGACACAGCAATACAGCGTGGCTCAGATTTTCTGAAAAAAACAAAACAACAGCTAAAATCTTGCTCTCATGCAGCTTTACTTATGCAACACGACACAAACATCCGGATTCTCTTGATGTGTTACTGGATGCAAGATTCGGTGCATGGTGCTTGTTTCCATTGTTTTACAGACTTTACTTTTTACCATTTACTGTGAAACATACAGCTCTCCCTGTGTAGCCAAGGAACTGCTGTCAACAGAGCATGATCCTGCACTGCATGTGCCCCTGACACAACAAGATGTGTCAGGTTATGGATAAACATGCAAAGTCCACACTGCACCTCTCATATCACCCAGCCTGCTCTCAGAATTCAAGCACACCTTGCTGGAAACAATATAAGATTATGGGTAACCTAGGAGTGAGTATTTGAGCTGCAAATAACTTGTCTGTGGATTTACCACCACAGGCCTCAATGAAACTAAAGTGCTCATGAATCAGGCTGCACCTCAGAGTTTTGTCATGCAGTGAGCCAAGCCATAGCCCCAACAGAAACAGGATAATCCTGTGGATTACTGACATCGTCAAGAGATCCTTGTAAGATTTCACAACAAAACAATCCACACCACGTTTAATCAATTAACTTCCCTTGAGATGTACTGCAGCATCAAATTCACCTGACATTCACAGGGAAAGTACTTGCACTTCTCAATGTGAAAACCTGTTAAAACACACGCACACACACAAACACACAAGGTTTTGTGCAAAAATAAGCGAACTTACCCACCGTCTAACAGCAGCACCTCTGCTCCCCTTCCTCCTCTTTGTCCTTCTCTCCGAGCCGAGTTGTCTTGTCCCAGCTGTGGCACCGTCCTAATGTTTAAACCTCAGGCTCACGTCTTCCACATCGGAGGGAGATGAAGAGGGAAGGGAGCGAGGGAAGTGGAAGGAGAGAGAAAAACAGGCAGGGAGTGAGAATAAGAGAGAGTGAGAGAAAAGGACACTTCGTGACAGGGTAAGCAAATGCACAAAGAGAAAAGAGGACAGAGGAGAATGAGAGAGAGAGAGAGAGAGAGAGAGAGATACTCTATTACATTAGTGGCACACTGTGGCCCTCTGCGCTAAGCTCCTTATAAAACGCTAACCTGATTTTAGGCCCAGAAATGAGAGTAGAGGGAAAAAAATAAAGCTCCAGTTGGAAAGAGGGCAGGCATACATGAATTACGACTCATAGAACTGTTTACACATTACACCGGGTTGCTTATGTGTGGCTTGTGTGTGTGTGTGTGTGTGTGTGTGTGTGTGTGTGTGTGTGTGTGTGTGTGTGTGTGTGTGTGTGTGTG
>JBBPCS010000001.1:14178430-14209529 GCA_037974645.1 Hollardia meadi | reverse complement strand
TAATTTCTGACGTCCTGGTTGGGTTTAGAGCGATGGTATGAATTGAGGTCAGGTTAAGGTTAGGCAGGAATTGGTTAGGGTCAGGGTAAGGGTAAGGGTTAGGGTTAGGCTGTACACAATGAATGGAAGTCGATGCAATGTCCTAACAAGGATAGCTGCGCAAACCTGTGTGTGTGTGTGTGCGTGCAAAAGCATCTGTCCACTATAGAGCCTTGAAGACTTTTTTTTTTTCAATGCAAGAATCAATTGTACTTCTTAAGCTGTCTTGAATTTTTTTTGCACTGACTCTGTTCTCTCTTTGTATTTAGGCACACGTACCTGTGATTCACAAAAACACACCTGCAGTCAATAGCCAACTGAAATTTATCAAGCACCTTGTAAGGTAAGATGAATGGTAACACAGCTGTCTTAAAGTAATGGTCGTCAAGTCTCTACAAATCATTAAAGCGTGCAGCAAAAGGAAATCTGATGACACAACAGAGGGACAGTTCAACAAATGCCTATTGAAGCCATTTGTCTGGTCATTGAAGGGACATTTAAAGAGACTGTACGATTTCTTGGTTCATTCAGGATCCAGCCATTGAGGACTCCCGACGGACTCCCTGCTGAACAGGACTTGGCGGACACCTTCATTAACAGCAAGGGAGAGTTGATTGTGCGTCGCCTCCTCCAACCTGCAGACCCCAAGGCTATTGAATCTTAGCTCCACTCTCGGTCATATCAGTTACTAGCTCAGTTGTTCATAAATGCCGTGGAAAAATTCTGTCCTGTACTCCATAGCATCCTGGTCTGATTCTACTACACTAAGGAAACTCTTTGCTCCAGGTTGGAATGGATTCTGGGTTTCCTCAGTTATCCAAGCAAGTTGGTTGATTTTTCTACCCATCAGTAAATAACTATATAAATACCATTTATTTGCAATGTCTTCCATGACAATTTAGCAACAGGTGATAGTTAAGATTCCTTATTAAACATGACGTATGAACTCAACATAAATTAAAGACCTTTTGAAATGAGTATCGCTTTCACTTTTTTGTAGACAAGTTTTCTCTTGCCAATTTAGTATTTAAACTATTTTTGTGAGTGTGCAACTATCTTTTTTTCACACAGAGACAAGTTCTCATCTTCTCTGTTCAGTCACTCTACTAGTGGCCCTGAACAGGACTGTAGCTGTGTCATATTTTCATACTACATACCAACTTTACACATCCATTAGCTATCCTCATCTTATCCCTTGGAGGGTTGCGGGGGGCTGCAGCTGATCCAGTCGAAGTTGCTGATATGAGCAATTTAGAGTGGCAAATGAACCAAACCTGCATGTCATTGTAGAGTGGGAGGAAACCTGTACAGGAACAAAGAAAACATGCTAAATCCATACAAAGACTCCGGCCAGCTGGCTCGTTCAAACCCAGATCCTTGCTGTGAGGATGCCCCAATGCACGAGTAAATAAGAAATCATGATTCAATGCATGCACAGAGACTTGGGATGCTATATCAATCTGTCACCAGTACCCTAACTTTATAGAACGACTCTACAAAAATCAAACGAGCACATTTTTTTAATTCCTTTCATTATTTTTATTAAACCACTAAGTCTTGCTACAAGGAAATGTTGTGTAAAAATGTATGATTCTAAAAGGTGATCTTGGCACTCGATTCTTTTCAACAAGATTCAGATACAAGGGAACACATGAAAAGAAACGGAACTACCAAAATGAGTACGACTGTAATTCAAGACAAAGCTTCAAGGGTTTCGCTAGTAAAGAGAAAATCAACATGACAAAGCTGAGAGCTTGCTGATACAAATTTGGTTAAAGTTATTCAAATATTCAATAGAAAGGACTTAGGATATAAGATAACTTGATATGAGATATGGTACATTAAAATATGAAATCTGTAATGAATGAAAGGGAGAGGAAAAATTAAAGTGGGCTGTCTGCTAGATTTTTTTTTAACGAGGTAGCCCTGAGAGAGAAAACCAGACGACTGTCGGTGCTTTTCAATCATCTTCAGAATCTGAATCTGAGTCGTAACCTCGCCCTCTGATGGTTTTCTTCTCCACCTTTGTGAACTTTGTGCCCGACCTCTGCGTCACTGTAGGAGGCTCCATTAGGTTACCACTAAAATGGGGGAAAAAAAGAGCAATATTAAAATCAGGTTGAATTTACATAATGTTTACACAATGCTTTAATCAGCACAGTGCTGTGATTCTGTAGCTACGTATGTCCCACCTGTAGTTAATAACACCTGCACAGCCGAGTCTCCATTCAAGCATCTCTGTGGGAAACTCGTCTGTGTTTCCCAGGTCAGCGAATCCAACCACATAGTCCTTTGTTTTTCCATCTAATACCAGAGCCAGAGTAGGAATGACCTTGATCCGCAGCCTCTCTGTCAGAAACGGGGCCTTTTCCACATTCAGTTTAATGAACTTGGTCTCAACATGCTTTTTTGCCAAGATGGCCAAGTGTTTGTCGAGGATTTTACATCTATATGAAGGGGATAGAGGACAAAATGACAAGTTCAGCAAACTGATGACAACTTGCTCTCGCAACTAAAATTAAAAAACAAAGAAATGAACCTGTAGAAGAGATGCAACATAAAAATTGTGGTCATTTAAACACCACCAAAATAAAACAATGAACTACAAGCTGAGTGCTAGTAAGGTGCTGCGTTGACTCCTGGAAATGACATGCTTTTTTTTTATTCTTAAAGGTCAAAGCAAATCAGTGCTGCAACTTCAGATTATTTTCATTACTGATCATTTTTATTTGTGAAATATAGCATTTCGTATTCAAAACGTCAGAGATTAGTCAAACAAATGTCAGTTTATCAGAGCCCAAAGTGAATCAAATCACTTGTTTTGTTAACTAGTTAAAAGCCCAAATATTTGACTTAAAATGATTAAATTAATACATTTTAGACCTGTCTGTCATTTAGGGTCTTGATAGATCTAATTAAATGCTAGCTGTGGACTTACCTGAAGGTGGAATTTCTGTAGAAGTGACAGACAACATTTTTGCTCTCCTTGACCTCGCTGAAAAAGTCTTTCTCACTTGGGATTTCTCTGTACTCGCCATGGCCTTTAGACAACAACTCCTTCAAAAACAAACAACTTAGATGAGTAGCAGAACAATTAATTTTCAAAAGAGTGGAAGAACTGGCTTCTCTTTTCCAATTTCTCCCATGAAAAATCCACTCGGATTTGCATCCGTTCTGGTGCAAAGAGTTGCTCTTAGTGATGAAATTCTTATAATTACGTTTTTGTTTTTTTAAGAATTTACCCTTAAAGGTAAGACTTTCAAACATTATAGGCTTCTTTTAAAGTATGGCTTACAGTTTATTCAACAGAGATATATTCATTACATAAAATAGTATTTCTAATTACATCATGTTTTAATAGACACTAAATTCTATTCTATGTATTACATAGGGTGCATTTTTTCTTCGTTTTGATCAACCGATCACAGCATTAAACAAATGCATCATACCTAGCAACGGGGTCAACCCCACCCCCTGTCCATTCCTTGCTCCTAAATCCCTTCTAGGCTAGGACTGTTTGTGAATACGACCGCTGATGTATAGACAAACTCCAGAGCAAGAGTTAGTCTAGAAATCAGTCCAGGGTTCCCATCATGCTCATTGTTTAAATTTACTTTTCCTTAACTTAATACATGCTGAATTTTAGAAGGGCCCTGTGAACAAACAGCTGAAAAACAGCCATCTAATATCACTCTGTGAAGAAACACTTTTTAAATTTGATTTTAGTGTGAGCTGTGAGTGTGTGCTCATGTGATATAAATATTGCTGTAAGCGTGTTTACTAAACGGCCCAGATAATTTCATTTGCAGTAAAATGGTACAATTCACTCATCAGACAGTTAAATGAAAACATCTTACATACCTGCTTCTGTTTCTGGGCTTTTTTGAGTGCCTCTAATCGCCTCTCCCTGAGTCTCTCCAAATCATCTTCATCCATTTCATTCAGTTTACTCAACTTTGCATCCACCTCCTCCTCCACAAGCTTGGCTGACTGCTCCAAAACCTTTGTAATGATATCGATTGATTGGCTATCCATGGTTGCCTCCTCTGTGTGAAATGCACTCCGAATCTGAGGAGGTAAAGAACAGATCGTGTGAGCTGAAACATGACACCAGATTAAGATACCAGTGAAGACTAAAGACACCAGTTGAGATATCTCACGTCTATGAAGAAATGGTTACGTCTGAGAGAGAAAAAAGATTTTTCACTATGAAAATGCACATTTATACAGATAAACTGCACACTGGGTTAGCAGGTACACACAGCTGAAACTAATGCAGTCTAATGGAACAGCACAGTGATAAATCATGAAGCATGTAATGTTCAGCTTTTAGAGGTGACTCAGCTTTATGGTCTTTTTGGAGGCTGTAGTTCCTGATTATATTGAAATGTATTGTTACAATGAGGGATGTTTCTGATGTTAAGTCTACCCTCATTAAACAAAAATGAACAGGACAAAAGATGTTGTATACCTCTTTTCGTTTCAGTGGCGCATCTAAAGGGGGAGTCAGGCAGGGCCACTGAAAATCTTGGGGTGGCACACCAAACCTATTAACCTTCTATTGTGTCAATACTGTAGAATATACGCTACTTGAAAACTATGTTAATATGAGAGTTAAAGAATCACATACTGATATTTGGTTTATTTTTTTGTTTAGTTAATGTTAATAATTATCTGTGCATAGCCTAATACCTGAACAGTTAACATTTTTCCATAACAATCCCATTTTAATGTGTTATGCATCTCTATATGTGTAATAATAGGCCAATTGTCCTTTTCCTTAAAAAGACAAATATACAGCTTAAATTTGATGGAGTACATTGATTATAAGGAACAAAACATTTGCTAGGAATTGTATTGGTATTGCCGTGGCCCCCATCGACCCACCATGCTCAGTTTGGGCGAAAATGAATATTTCTGTACCATTATGAAGGTGGGGTTTCTTGCAGAGCTGGAGTATTAGATTATAATTAAGTCACTGAGGAAAAACATAATGCCAAAAGCTGTCAGAGTAAGCAGCGTCTATAAGGCTTAGAGAAACAGCCGTGGTAACCGGGCACGCCTTGTTTTCACTGGTTGTTAGGTTGTTAGCTAGCGTTAGCCTGCTTAGCTTAGTTAAAGTATTTGGTTATGGTTGTATATTATTTGTTCGGACATTTCAATTTGTTGCATCCCGTGCAGGTAATTAACATACGCCAGTTAATCTAGAACTGTCAGGTACTTTTAGCTTTCAGCCTAAAATTAAGGAAAATCTAGACAATACTAGAGCTTATGTTAGCCTGCTAAGCTAGCTAACATTAGCCCTGACAGTTTCATAGTTGCTCACACTCGCACGGACAAGGAACATACCCGATCAGTGAGTGCGATAATAGCAAACATCAATGCTGTGTGGCGTTAAAATGAAAATACGCTACTGCATAACCACACTGCCGTTAAATTAGTGGGTTACCTGATGGGTGTACAGGTGCTCCAAAACGCTTTAGTTCGTGCGCGAAATGCAAACGGTAGGAGCGGATGTGGCGTCAGAGTAGGCCTATTGACGTCAAGCTAATGTAGCCATATTTTTTTGTATATTTTCTTTTTGTCAATAATTTAAAAAAAAAACTACAGCCATGAAATAGTCAATTTAAAAAAAGTTTTTAGCAACAGTTTTCTTTTGCATTTAATTTGCAAAATTCTGTATTCAATTCGAAATCCTTTTAGGTAGGCTACTGGTCGTATTGATACAGATTCGTTTGTATTTAATAACAATATTACAAAAATTGGCCTTCATCAACTGACTTTACAAGAAAAACAGAACAATAACAGTATAAAAATATTATATTTTTAATACATGCAAAAATATGTTGGTTAGAAACTGACTGTAGCTGACTGTGAAGGGGATATGGGTATTCTTGACCCCATACCTACAGTATGTTATTAGTGGATTTCATGCAAGCACACTGCAAACAAAATAAATTTTAAAATTTAAATTTTAACTTTATGTTGATATCAAATTAAGTTGTATCAAAGTAATGAATACGACCTTCCCCCCCATGGAAGATTATTTTCACAATCAGCAGTAACTTGATTGGACAACCTTCTACTAGTCAATCTGTAGCTCTAAAAAAAATGTACAAAGACAAATAAGTTAATACAGAGTTTACAGTTTATTACCAAGATTTAGAAAACTTACAAACAAGTTCACAGCTTCAGGTCTTCAGGCACAAGCCAGTTTAGAGAAGTCAAGACTGGCCAATTTTAACTTCTGGCCAAATATGAACAGGTGAAGAGAAGCAAACATCTTGAAAGTGAGTGGAGACTTGCACATTCTGAATTACATTCATTTTAACGGGGAAAAACAAGAACAGACTGATTTGGTTTGCATATAGAAATATTGTTTTAAACAAACTTTTCAACCGGACACACAATGTCTTGCATGGTGAGATCACAAGTCAGCCAGCCACATCTGACGAGTACTTCTCATCACCAATCAAAAAAGTTAACTTCACAGAAATACAATGAATTGGCCACAAGCCGTACAAATGTCTCTAATGTGTGTGCACAACTGCATCTGATAGGTTCAGAGTTTAAAAAATCAGGCAATCTCTATGCCCAGATATCTGGAGATGAATGCAGAATCTGTACGCAAGGGATAAGATTTTGATATCACAAGTGTTCTGGTTTCTGTTTGCATTCCAAGTAGTATTGACCTATTACGTTTGAGTGAGCTTTGGTTGCATGCAGGTAAAAAGTGGAGTGTGGAGATCAAAAGAGGTGGAACGCATTGACCCAAATGCAGATATCCATTGTCCAGAGATCCGCTTGATACACCGGAAGCCGATGAGTTCCTAAGTCGAAATTCAGGTCACCTGTTCCTATGCAAATCCAGCATTATTTCAATATTCAGATTTATCAAATTGCTAACTAGGCTGGAAACACACTGGAAAACCAAGATTTACTCCAGATACAAAGGCGATATGAAATGTTACATTATCTTGAAGGGACATCTTACTTATTAGTGAAAAAAAAATAGATGCATAGGCTCCTTATTGATTACCATAACCCCCTTCAACATCCTTTCAAGTCAGAGTGCTACTGAGAATCAACAGTTCACCTCATATGAAGTGCTTTGGCCAGCTTCTGATTTCTGCGTTCGAACACTTACAGTCAAAGAGTGAGAAGATTTACAATTTAAAGACAGTTACTAAGAAGTCACTACATGTAAACAATACAAGAGGTAAACCCTCCATGTACATATTTTCTTTAAACTTTAAAACAAGCGTCTTTAAAAACATTATTTACACACTATAATAACAGGGTTTGGCACTTTTTTTGTGAGACCAGAAAAAAAAAAGATACTACTGTATGCAGCAGACTAGATTTTTTGAGACAAAAGTTGTAGATATTTCACAGGTCAATAAAAGTGGCATAGAGCAAAGAAACTCTGATGGAAAATAAGATTATTCTATCCCGATCATTTGTGGGATTATCTTAAGTCTGATATATGAGAGGTGCTACAACACTAACTGAATCTACAATCAGTTTAAAAACGATGATTGTGTTTAACACAGTCATTATTTTAAACCTAGACTGATTTTACTGCATAATTAAATTTTTTTTTTTTTAAAAGAAACAAAAAATGTCTGTGTAACATTATTTAAACCTTAGGATCACAACAGTTTTATCCAAAGGAAAGAAAACACTCACCAGGAGGAGGGAAATTCAAAATCTTACAAAGCCTGGCTTAGACTGGACCAAAAAGAAATAGTTACTTGCACTGCCTGTAAAAATCTTTATATAAAATTTGAAAAAACGAGTCTGAGTATTATTTAGAAAAGAATTCCATATGAAAAAATTTCCATTAGCAAAAAGCTGCTACGATTATCTCCATTCTGGGTTTTGGTGAGTGAATTCTAAGTACATTTCCTGCTTTTCAGTTAGTATTACTTGTCCCTTGAATCCAGAAAATGATACAAGGTGTGTGTCAAGTCATTAGATGTCAAAAATTTTGTCAAAGTGGCAAAACAAAAAGTGACGCTTGAACACAAGATGAAAACAGTACACTTTCTCCTTCATGCTATCTTCAGGGTGCTACCATAAGCCTGCTGCACAACCACCTGCACGTTGTCGAGGATAAAGTCGAAAGCCATGCTCCAAACAGACTCCACCGACTGCTGCATGAGCCTGCAGGGAGAAGATCAATAGGCAAGATAAAGGAGTAAATTAGAGCATAACCAGAATGCTAGAGGTAGAGGAATGGAGGAGGCTAAACTGTACCTACCTTTTCATATATTTTATAATTAAATCCAACTTCTCCAGATCTTTATCGTCAATCAGATCAGTGCAGTATTTCACCACCAGCAGGATGTCCTCCTCCATGGGTTCTAACAAAAGTAAGACTGTGATTAAAAATGCATTTTTACAACCCCACAAACAACATGAGCTAACAGAGCTGTTTCTTCCATGTATACCTGTTATGGTGGTGACCCACTCCCGTAGGAGAGTTTTGATGTCCGTCAGGTCAAAGGCTCCAGCCAACGCTGGAGCAGGGCGACGAATGAATTTGGACAGAGTCTCTGGTATGTCCGGTTTTGAGGTCGATGTGGAAGGACCATTTTCAGTCTGGGAAGGGTAAACAGGTGCGAGCTGGAAAAATTATTTAAGTCCCAAACTGCCCTAAATTGTTCATCTTCACATACTGTCGCCATACAAAAAGACCTTCATGTATGAAACTCTTCATTGGCTTACCTTTACTATGCTCATTGATTCCCGTGATTTTACAGATGGTGGTGGGATTTTGGCTGGGCTGGTTGTCGTCTGACGCCTCTTCACAGGGGAAGGACCTTTTTTAACAGGGCTCACTGCATTCTTTCTCTTGTAGCGCCGCTTCACCCGACCTATTCCAATTCCGACTCCTGACTGTTTTAGCTGCAACAGTGGATTCTTCTGCTCAGGTACTGAGAAACCAAGAGGAAAAACCCCATTTTAAGAAAATATGCATGACATTTGGGGTTGCAACAGTGTGAAGTTTTCATGGTATGATAACTATTAACAATTCCTGACATTTAATCCTGGTAAATATTCCTTGTCTTAGGGCAGTTAGGATCACTACTTTATTTTAGGAATGTGAAATGTCAAAATAATAGTAGAGAGAATGATTTATTTCAGCTTTCATTTCTTTCATCATGTTCCCAGTGAGTCAGAAGTTTATATACACTTAGTATTTGGTAGCATTGCCTTTTTATTGTTTAATTGGGTTTTGGGTTGCCTTCCACAAGCGTCTCACAATAAGTTGCTGGAATTTTGGCCCATTCCTCCTGACAAAACTGGTGTAACTGAAGCCCCTTTTACACAGCTTGTTCAATGCAGGCCTGCTGCGCCTCTGTAGTGCCCCGCCAGTCTGTCTAAAAGTTAAGGAGGCGTAATGTTGTTCCACCTCTGAGACTTCAACAGAGTTAGTAACAGCTAATGCCAATAATGGTAGAAAAATAAGAAAACTCATTCCTTTACAACTAATTCAACTGGAGACTTACATATTTTTGCCTGGGGCTGGACATTTGTTCCGCGGTTGTAGGCAGACTTCAGTTCCTCTTGGAGATCTTTGGGAAGGGCAGCAAATACGTCCGGATCAACCTGCAGTCAGAAAACCGAGAGACTAAGCAAAGCTGAACGTCTAGTCACAATGAAATCAGCTTTGTATAACTGGGAAGCTTTTTTTAATTAAAGGGTTAATTTCGATTCACAAGTCACACAATAACACAAACTAACTGATCGCGGCAGTGGTGGACCAGCAACTCTCTTCCTTTCTCTTTTTTTCTGTATTGTGAAATTAAATGACCAGTTAATTGTAAAAATCTAATATCAAAATCTTTAAACGGTTGCATCTCTACCTGTGAGAAATTTGGTAGCTCCAGTACAATCCCTGGACTGTTTGGCTGGTTTGGAATCTGCAGAACCAATGTGCCAACAGGTGGAGTGTACAGTGTGGGAACAGAGGTAGGAGGACGAGGAGGGGAGGTTGGACGAGACTTCGGAGAGAGAGACTGTGGAGGAGGAGCGGAGGGCTGTGGACCGGGCCACTGACGGTTACTCGGTCTCCCATCCCGATTAGTCCACGACTGCTCCACTTGTTCCCTCAGCTCTGCGGGCAAGGCCTCCAATACAGACCGATCCACCTTGGACAACATAAAGAAGCACAAGTTATTGAAAACATTTAATTGGTCAGCTCCTGTTCAAACAATCAGACATTTCCTTCAAATCCTCACCTGTGAAGGGGAGGGGACCTCGATACTTAAGTTGAGGCGTTCTCGAGAATGTTTTGGAGTTTGTCTGCATGCCTGCTGGTCTCTGCTTGTCCCTGGGACTGGCTCGGGAGGGGACAGAAGATGTGGAGAGAAGCCGGATGATGGGGCTGTGGTTGAGAAAGTCTTTTCCTGATGCATGATGTCGTCAGCTGTATCTGTAACAAAGATCTCAAACTCAATTGATTTCACAGACAACAATAAAGATTATGAACAGAAACACAAAGACTTTACACAAACCTCTGTTGCTTGATCGTGCACTTAATCCCTGGTCCAGCAACATCTCCTTGATGGAGCGTGTCCGGGGACCCGTGGAGTCCTGCTGTACATTTCCATCAAGAAGCTGAATCTGGATGCCGACCCCTCTCAGGTCATGAACCTGTAACTTCATGGCATGGAACAGCTTGATGACAGCAGCTGCAATCAGCTGACCACTGTCAGTGGACTGAGCGAGCATCACAGTCCTGACAGAAAAGGAGACAGATAAGAATTAGTCTAAAGAGAGACAATTACATGGATAAGCAATGGAGAGAGGACACAATTAGGATGATCCTCTTTCTTACCTGGCTAGATTATCACATATGCCATGACCACCATATTTAGCCGGTTCCAGTGGAGCTCCAACCTTGCGAACCATGACCTTAAGGGTAACCCTGCGACCCCGCAGCCCTGCTTCTTGTAAACGTTTTTGCACCTCCATGGACAAGTTAGTCAGGAAACTCTCCACCTCATCAACCTGGTCACACAGGTGGGTGGACAAGAGGGTTAGAGAGGGATAGGTGGGAACTGTAGAGAGGCTGAGACAGATGGCACAGGTGAAAGAAAGTAGGTCTAACCCTAGTAAAGCGGATGTTGTAGTTCATCTCAGCTGAGACAGACTTTCTTTCCTTCTCATAGCGGACAGGCCGGTCATCTAGACCCCTGCAGAAGCGGAACAGGGTTTGTCCGGTCCGGGGTCCAAACTTCTTTTGCAGGTGAGACAGAGACACCTGTTGGAGGTCCCCACACGACCTCACACCCATAGCAGCCAACTTTCTACCCATAACAGGCCCAACACCTTGAAAAAAAGAAATGACAATTAGCACAAAAATGCTTACAGACTGTAGTGTGAAGGCCATGACCAGCAGGTGGTGCTGTATCTACCTGGTAGGCTGGTCACTGGCAGGTCCCTGATGAAATCATCCACATCTTCAGACCTCAAGAAGTATTGCCCATCTGGCTTGGCCTTCCGGGTCGCCAGCCGAGCCAACAGGATGTTGGACCCTGAACAGATGAGCAGTCAGTTTCAGTTTGTAAAAGAGGAGGACTGTATTGATCCATTTTGCAGTAGAGGACTCACCCATGCCCACTGAAGCACAGCATCTTGTTTTCTCCTTTATGTCTGCTCTGATCGCTTTGGCCAGATCTTCTGGGCTGATGCCCAATTCGGCTAGCAGAGCAGAACCGTCTATCAACACTTCATCACAGCTCAGAGCCTCAATGTCGTGGGTGTAACTGCAAAGCACAAACAAATAAGTTGCTGCGCTTTAAGTCGTTTTGCATGTAAAGGAAGCGAGTGAAAAATAGACACTAGCACTCCTTCTTACCCTGCAAGAGTCTCATACATGGTGAGAGCCACCTCTTTATAGGCCTCAAAACCATATGGGACAGACTGCAGCGAGGGACAAAGCTGTGTTGCTTTGCCAAAAAACATTCCGTTCCTCACACCCGCCTGCCTGTGAGAGACAACAGATTTATTAACATAGCAGTTGACACAAAAATACTAATTATAACTAAATATAAATATTTGTGTGGTTTACGAAAAGCGTCCTTACCTAGCCTCATAACTGCAGGATGCAATTTCTGCCATTGAAAGAGCAGTTGCATCCTGGTCCACTCCGTTGGTATGGGAGTCAGGACTCTCTTGTGAAGGAGTCCTGTGTAGATCCTCATCTATACTCTCTGAGAGGCAGGACAGGGATGTTACAATAAAGTAAGACATGTACAGGGAAATACAGGAAATACACCTATACAGGCCTGTGAAAAATCAAGGTCAGCATGCTCTATGACAAACACAATGGGTGTGACCCCCTCACCAGACTGAGGATGACTTTGTTTCCTCTGGTAGTACTGCTGCTCCAGCTGAGGGCTGGCCCCAGCCCTCCGGGGCACTCTGCCCACTCCACGGTTACTGGTCACAGCTACAGGCTTCCCTGCAAGAAAACCATTAGCTCTACCAGGAGCACCGACTGGATGTATGAGACTATTCTATAAACATTTCAAATCAACACATATCACTGACAGCATGTTGTTTAAACAAGCAAAAGAACCTTACCTTTGAGCTCTGGTCGATGTCGGATCCCCACAGAGACAAAGAAACAGTCCATGTCCACATGAAGAATGCAAGATTTAACACTTGCAGGTGCAGACGTACCTGGCCATGCAAATAAATACATATGAGATCATCAGAGGAAAATTTCCCAAATCACAAAAAGACATGAACACAGCATCCAATAATGCCATGTGCATCCCCAGAAATTCAGTTTAGAACAGAACAGACAGCAGCCTGGATTTTATAGGGTAAAACAACAAAGTGACTCTTCCTTTCCTACCGCGACTGTCTGCAGAGTGCTGGGCCACAAATTTCTGCAGTCGGTCTTTTCCAGGAAAAGAGGTGGCCCCCGCTGCTTTTCGTTTACTATGCAGTTCATTGACATACTCTGAAAAGCCGGTCCTCCATGTGGAGATCTGGTGAAACCGCGAGTGCGAGTAGAAATCAGAGATCAGACCGCCTGTCTGTGCCAGCAGCTGCGCTGAAGCCTTAGTTGGTGATGATGATTTTTCAGTGGGAGAACCAGGTCTGGTTGTCACATTGGCTGCGTTTAGTGAGGCTGGGTCCGATGAAAAGGCGCTGTGGTGACATCCGTTCAGTCGAAAAGGAGAATTTATAAGAGAGCAAGATGCAGGTGAAAGAGGGGTCTTTTGGGGATTTGAATCAACATGACAGGATGGCTGGAGCTGTTTTAAGAGTAGATGATTTTCGGTAGCTTTTATAGCCTCCTGGTAGGTGGGAGGTGGAGGTTTAGGTCTCTGCTCATTGCCTACTTGTGAGCTGGATTGCTCCACAAAGACAGGAGGCTGGTCAGATTGCTTCGGAGGACTGTGGGGAAACTCATATGGGTCAAGTTTGGTGTGAAACTGTACGGGAGGACTCTGAGGTTTATCAGCTGAACTCTTGACTCTGTATTTAGGCAGTTCCTTGTCAACAGAGAGTTCATCTGTATCAGAGGACAGGTCCTCTGACTTTAAGGCACCATTAACAAGGTGAGTGTGTCCATTGGTCAAGGGTGCTTCATTCACCGCCTGTGGGAGAGGATCATCTTTGCCACACTCTTGCATTTCATTCATTTTTGAATGGCTCATCATATCCAATGAGGTCTGCAATAATCCGTTTCTGAAAGATAAAGAAGAGACGTCCTGTTTAATAAGAATTAATGTAACAAGATGCTCCCATTGTGCTCTAACCTCTAATTTAAAGGATAAAAAAGGGTTACTCACTTTTTAAATTCCACTTCCCGCAACAGTGCCCTGTTGCAGGAAGAGTTGATCTGAGGTTGTGGTTGACCAGCTCTCTGGTGCTCGAGATTAGGATGAGGTGTTTGAAGAGTAGACTGTGGAGGTTTGTGCGGGTGCTTCGTGGGACTTGGCTTAGACAGCGGGTAGGTGTGTAAATGACCTCTGTGCTTGGGATCTGTATTGAGGTGTCTGGATGCTGTGCGACTTGGTTGGGGGTTAGTGAAGCGAGCTGCAGAGCTTTGCTGGATGGACTGAGGTTGAATGTTGCCTTGGTAAAGTGGACTGTGGCTGGGCTGAGGGGTGAAGTTATTCTGGCAGCTGGATGAAGATTGCTCATGATTGAGAACAGAGTGCTGTGGCAGATGAAGCTTTTGATGGACGCTTGGCTGAAGCAGCCCTTGGCTGGGTCCTGCGATCTCTGAAGTCTGCCGCAGAGTCATGCCAGGGAAGAGTGGGCCTTTATATTTAGCATACAGCTGGTACTGCAGGTAAGGCAGGAGACGCTCAGCCTTGATACTGGTGTAAACAAAGGACAAAGTATACAGAAACTTTTATTTTACAATACAATATTAAATTAGTAAAACATGCTCAACTCCCACTGAACACACCTGTCAGTGATCCACTCTGGCCTGATAACCTTTTCCCCTTTGAGCTCCTGAATTTTGCTGTTGGGCAAGTTATTGGCGATGATGTGGGTGGTCTTGGAGCGAGAGTAGTAGACGTGGAACTGGCCACCGTGCAGCATCATCAGCCTGCGCAGCTCATCTGCACTTGGCTCTGCACGCAAATGGGCAAAACACAAAACAGTAAACCAAAAGATGGTGAAATTATCATGTACATTTAAGTTGATTTATTTCATCCAATAGTAACATTTTAAGCTGTGTAGTTTGACAGTGGCAAAATGTGCCAACTCAATTATGAACTCAGTAATAGGCCACCTGACCAGTTATCTGAATATATTATACACAATACAAAAATCATATTTATAGATCTGCAAAAACATCATAAACACAGGAAATCAAAAAACTAGAATTACCACCTTGCGGTTGTATGCCTCCACGCACCAGTCAAGTTGCAGTTCACATCCATGTCTGTCCAGATTCATATAATATATGTAGTGACTGATAGAGAGCTTGGTCACATGGTGCAACAGCAATCACCTGAAGCTCAATATCAACAAAATCAAAGAGCTTGTGGCCCGAAAACACCGCCATTGCCAGCGCATTTGTATTTTTTTTTTTTGCTTTACCATTCAGTTCTATAAACTGGAAAACAGAGATTAAAAAAAGTGTGAGAGAAGATAGCCAAACTCGCGATGTACGCCATGTAATAGCATGCACCACAGCATGGTGTTTTACCTGTGTATCCATTGACATAGATGGACACTCCACTGAAAATGCTGGAGCATGAGCCTTCCTTCTGTTTTTCTCTGGGGGCATCAAGTCTAAACTGCTCCTCCAGCTTAGAAACTTTGGCAGCCATGTAGCCACCCTACAAACGAGAAGGAGAACAACGTCAGAGCAAGGTGTTAGAAAACCATGCACACGTCAACTGTGCCTGCAGAACACCAGTGATGAAACGGAACAAGGGGATTTGTCCACATCGAATCATATTTCTGTCGCATGTTATGCAAGTATTTTTTGTGGTTTACATAATATCTCCCCCAAAATTGACGGTGTGCCAAGATACACCTATATCCAATACATACGCTGGTCGGGATATCACAATGCAATCTCTTATGACAGGATGATTTTTTAGAATGCACATACCCTGTCGGTGTGTATGACATTTAAATAGGGGCACTTACATGTTGCTGTGTGTACATTAAAGCTTGAAAACTGCTTTGCATTTTAGTTTAATCAGTTATACAGATATTAAATATTTGTCTACTTACTGTGGATTTACCACCTTGTCTCTATGTTGATGCTATGGGTATTATGGGATGTTATGGCAACCTGGTAATTTAGCCTTTACCTAATTTACAGTATTTACAACTGGCTATCTATGCACCTTATGGTTACACATCTCAGTCAGTCACAGACCCCACTGTTATCCTTTTCATGGGTGGCATGTGCTCATACTGGTATAATTTCTGCTGTGCATGCCGATTATGATGAAGTGACAGATACTCACCCTTTCAGCCCAACCATTGTCACCGCTGGCACTGGCTTTCTTCTTCATCCATCCATCTCGACTCATACTGAGCTACCTGAAAGCACAAGAGGAGCTATTCATTAATTGTGAGTCATGCAAAGTCAAAGCTGGGTTCAGACACCAGACTGCACAGTTTATAGTTTATAAAACTATGCAGAGGAGAAATTGATTTGTGTTCCTGATGCACACAAATATATATTCCATGCTCTCTGAAACGATGCTGGACAACAACACTAACCAGATAAAGGTGTGTCAATATATATATATTTATATTTGCCAACTTGTAAATAATATTAGATTATAACATTTTGAAATCAACAAATTTCCTGTGTGACATTTTGTTGGTACTTTACAAAGCTTTCTCTGGTGTAAGCCAAAGGACACTGACAAGCAGAGACATTAACAGCTAACATTTGGCAGTTGTTGTGCTGTAGCGTTAATGTTAATTCAGCATAAATGTCATGATACTGGTTTTTCTCTAAGGGCAAAGAGCTTTGTGTCCAAGGGCATGCCTGGGCAGGTCCTCTGCTACTGACAGGTAGGTTACAACAGAGCCCCATGTGGCACTTTGACACATATTCAATGTAAGCAGCTAACATTAGCCTAGCAGCCACTCTCAGCGATGCTTACCTAGTTAATCATGCACGTCGCTGCGCCATGACACGAATGTAACGTTAACATAATGTCAGTTCAAGCAGGCAAAAAAACCAAAACAAAACAAAAAAAACACGAGTATAAATGTGTTGTCTGCAGTCACTAACAACGTGGGCAAAATGAGCGACCAAACAATGGGTACTGGGGTAAGGACTGTAACTTCAGCGGGATGTTAATCACGGTTGTAAACAAACAACGGTCCAGAGTGAATGTTCGCTAACGGAAGTGCTTTTACCTTTTATCCTGTCAGACCGGGTTGTTCGCCACAGACTTCTCTCTGCAGATATAATGCCCCAACACAAATGTTGTGTGTGTGTGTGCGCGCACTGATTACGAGGAGAGGACCAAAGCAAGGCGAAATGGAAAATCATCCAGTTAGCCCGACTCCTCAATTTTGATTTAATTCTTCAGAGAACTCCTTCTGATGGCCTGAGATCCCCCTTATTTTGTTACGCTACCACGCCATGTCTGTCCAACATTTTCACACACCCTCCCAGTGTTTCTGCTCTCCATTTCTACCGCCTGATCCATTTGCTTTCCTTTTTCTCAACGAGTCAAGCGAGCAAGGCGAAACGTAGTAGTTCCGGATGGCATTTTCAAAATAAAACATCAGATGACATGAACAATTTGTGTGTATGTTTTAAATAGACCGTCACAAAAACCTGTGGGAAAATGTATCAAAATAACAAAAAAGAATGTGCTGTCACACACACAAGGCTTGTCCTGCAATTTTTTTTTTTTTGAGTTCTGACTCAGAATTGTGAGAAAAGAAAAAATCTGAGAAAAAAGTCAGAATTCTGAGTTTAAAGTCAGAATTCTGAGAAAAAAGTCGGAACTGAAATACATTTTTCACATGTGGCCCTAATCCTCTTCTGTACCTCCGCAATGAAATAGTCTTTATATGCTGTTGATGCCAGAACACAATGTCGTTCTTGTGATGTAGACTAGAAACTGAATTAAGACAGCACTTGTGTATAAACTGTCCACATACTGAGATAGGCCTATTCTAGAAAGATTTGGAAGGGTTGTCAAAGGAATCCATAATCGTTTTTCTATAGAGGATATTGTCTATTCTATTTCTCTCTAAACATTTCCAAATTTCAATTCATTGCAAGTCATTTACATTATCTTGGCAAATTCTTCAGTCACAAAATGTAATCTTGTCATTCTTTTTTTATGGGTTTGGACTCATCCTACTTATGAAAATAAAAATAAATCAGAAAACAATAATGGATTTTAACCTCCTTAATGTATTATATCATACACATCATATAACATAAATATATATATTTTTAACATTACTTTGGTCTGACCATTCCCCTAGGTTAGTCAAGTTCAGAAAAGTAGCTCTTAATTTGTCCAGCAAAAACAAAACGGTATTTTATTTTCAAAAACAAAAAACGCAAAACTTCCGGTGCTCTGTGGTTTCTCTTAGCTGGTTTGATCCAGCTTAATCCCCCGGCTTCTTGTTTTTAGCTTCAAGTTGTGCTGTAATGCTGCCTCTATGCGGGCAACCGAGTGCATGTCACCTGAAATGACTGTACGGTAGCTCTCTACAACTCTGTACAGTTTTAAACCTAGACTTTCACACCAATTTACTCATTGGGCTCAACATGAACAGGATAGTCGTGTATGATGTTGAAGTAACCGTTGTTTATCACACTCTGACAGAGTGTTCACCTTTAAAAAACTGATTCCGACTTGCCTTTTTTTATTCACACAGGGCTAATACGCCCACACCGTCTGCTTTCTTGCGGTAGACAGTCGATCAAGAGTAGTCTAGGATTTTTTTCCCCCCGTTGTCTGGCTCCGCAAGCACGGTTGTCCTCAGACGGCCCGGCACACAGGAACCGAGGGCCGTGACGCAGATGCACATGCAGAACGAGCCTGGAACGTCACGGCCGACTGTGAACGTTATAATCATTGACATCTGACATTATATGGAGATAAAAAATAACCCCGTACAGTCAAAAAAGAGAGAAAGAATAATAACATGGCTTTGTTTACCAGCGTCTGATTTATGAGCTTTTTGACAACAAAACTATGGTCTACTTAAATATGTACACCAGTCACCTTTAAGGATAGTGGAATAAAGTAGGTCATAGTGCAGGAGAAGGAAAAAAAAATCTAAAATTCTTTCGCTGGATTAGTTTTCAACATCAAACCAGGATGCTACTGACCCAAGGCTCCTCTTCTCCGAGGAACCCCCTTATTGGTTGTTCTCTGTTGCTATGGTACCAGACATCAGATGCTGAAGTTCCATGCGCGACTTCTGTGTTGGTGCAGCAGGAAGTATTGGCCGTGAGGGACAGTCAGAGAGTGATCGTGTGAGTGTGTATAGAGATGAGTCTGACTCACACACAGTCACTGATGCCCAGTGTGTGTGTGTGTGTGTGTGTGTGTCAATGAAAGCAAAAAAAAACCCATAGAAAGAACTTATGGGATGCTCATTAATGTAATATTGATAGAGATGCTATGTTACCCGTGTCACTTAAAATGGACACACCTGATCAAGACCCAAGAAAGCAAATTTACCAAGAGAAAGTCTGAGTGACCTCTTAAAACTTCAGTATTCATTCAATTACATTTTATCCCACACTCAAAGCAGGGGCAAAAACACATTTTGCATAAAAAGGACCTTGAATGCTGGCAACTAGACTCACCAACAGTGTCTTCTCTTGTATTTTTTTCCGTTTTTTTTTTAGAAAAAACAACAACAGGTAATCCATAAAATATTGCACAGTAAAAATACATACAAGTGAAAACATCAGATTTAGAAAAAGATGCTGACAAGTTTCTTACTTTGGAGAAAGTGGTTTATAAGTTTTTTTATTAGCATCTTCTTGTGTTTTGGCCCCAGAGAAACAGTCCGCTGGATAATTATTAATTCCAAAGTATGAAAAAAGCTTCACACGTGAAATATTGCATACAGTACAACTGAGTACAAATGAGTCCTGTTTCTGTCACCGTGGGAAATTTGGCAAAAACAATCCATAGCGCGCGCGCGCACACACACACACAGCTCCCCAGATCAATCCAACGATGAGGGCGAAGCTACATGTAGTTCATCTGTGAGAAGTTAAAAGAAGGCTCCTTCAGAAGGCTCTGCACACAGTAAGACTGGGATGGCAAGCAACCCACCATCCTATGAGGATGATCAGGCTCTTTGGGATTTCATCCAACTCCATTTCACACAGCACAGCAGTTATCAGTGCTGTCCTGTCAGCTGCATAGAGATCCAAAGTTTTGTCTCTTCTAAATAAGACCTGGACATCCGGTGGGCAGGTGAAAGCAAATCCTCTCCTTGTTAGTTAAGTTTGGCACTAATGCGAATCCACTGAAGAGCCTGTCTGGTGTATTGAACCGCGTGAGCGATGCTACTGTGAAGAGTCAACGGCCCAGACAAAGTATTCAAGTAGTTGAAAAACTCTGTAATGAAAAAGGCAGATGAAACAAATTAATTTGACATAATTTGTGAAAAAAAGTTTCCCCCCCAATCTCATAGTTAGGTTATGAGGCTTCCATACCTTTATTCTCCTTTGCAAGGTTGTCTGCCACCTCCCAGTACTCGTAGCTGTACAGGACACTGTTGGTAATGTTCAGGTGGTTTGCTGCCATCTGGTGGATACGTTGGGGAATGCTTATGAGAGAGGGCAGGTTGCTGCCCCCGTGTGAACCCTGTCTGAGGTGTTTGGCATTGGGTGAGGGTGAAGAAGGGGGTCCTTCCGTGCCCCTGGGAGTTTAAAACACAATGTACAACAAAATGATGGTGGTCAATGAAAGTTCAGTGGCTGCTGAAAGGAAATGATTTTAAAAAAGAGAACCAGTAATATCCACGCACTTTCCAGTGTCATTCCAGCAGGGTGGTGTTGGAGGCACTTTGGGCGAACTCTGTAATGACACCATAAACAAGGCTAAAAGTCATATAAACCCAAAAGCTGTCCAGAAAAAGCAGACAATAAAATGTCCTGTAAATGGCACATCATCAACTTTTTTTTGTTATTAGACAAACCTTAAAGTAGTCCAGCAGAACTTTGGAGTATTTCAGTGCATGGTCCTTCTTTAAGCGAAACATCTGCCAGTAAAGGAGGGCAAGGCATCGGAAACTGTGAGAACACAAGCGCAAGTCAAAGAGACTTAAAATGAACCACAAATCATCGCCTAAACGCAGGTCCTTCAGTGTGATGATAGATGTGACATAAACAGAGGACATGACATACGCACCACAGAACCGCCAGCTGTTTGTCTTCCTGTCTCGCCCCAGGGCCAGAGTGACTCTTCAGCCTCATTGCGTACCTTAAGACACAGAACTGTTAACAATGGAGCCTTATACATATGTATACATGTCGGTGACTGTTTGTTTTGTATGTCAAAATCAATATGACTTTCATCTGTTTATGCATATTTCACCTAATAAGCTCAACGGTCTCAGAGTACATGGTATAAGGAGACTTTGCCTCGAGTGGCCCTTCCTCCATTGCTTTCCCACATTCCATGAAGGAGAGAGCAGCGTCAATATAATTCACAGCCTTCCCCAGCTTGTCCACCTGGGAAAAAAAGACATTCAATCTAAGCAAAGATTGGAGCATAAAGGTAAGGTAAGTAGAGGAATGCTTTTAATATGTTTAATGTCTAAAACAAGCAGGAACTAGCTGAGAATGCCCTCAACTCTCCGCATTCAGAAGGGAGAGTTATAGAGGTCACGATTAGCGTAGCTTAGCGCAAAAAAAATGCACACAGGAGGAAACGGCTAACCTCGTTCAATCAAAAGGTGCCTTCCATCAAAAGTGGAACCGTGTGGCTTCTCTCCCTCCTCTTGCACGCATGTTAATGTTAAGCCCTAGTCTTTTCCAGACAGGGCAGTGGACAGCTCAGTTAAAGTTTGGGTTAAAGTTTGTGTTTCCCTGGGCAGATATTTCTAATTCAGAGCAGACATCAGATATCAGTGAGGTCACCAAAATATCTTTGAAAAGACGCAACCCACTGTTGGATGACAGCTAAAGAATTATGTTTTGGATTTTCCCCCCCAAGTTTGCTGGCCAGCAAGATATGTATATAACACAATTTTGGAGCACTTTGAGTGTTTTTGTTTTTACTTTTTAGTCGTTTTCCCCCTGTTTCCAGGCTTTGTGCTAAGCTAGGCTAAACAGTTTTTGGACCAGCTTTTGCTGCAGGTAAGATGCTCTCCTTTAGCCTGGAAAATAACACAAAGATCTAGGTGTTTTCATTGATTCTTAAATCTTACATTCAAACATAACAAATATTACCATTTAATAAATAACTCTACTGTACAATAAGACACTTGAACTTATCTTATGTCCGTTAGACTAATGCAGCGTCCTACGCGCTGGTCTACCTGAAGACTGTGGGCCGACTACTTGATTACAAAATCCTTCTTTTTATACTTCTCTATTTTAAACTAACTTGCTTATCCAATATGAACCTATCAAAAATGTTTGGTCAGTTGACATGTGGCTTCTGGCTGACCAAGGCATAATGTTTACATATTCTGTATATAGTATGTACACTTGTTTTTCTGTGGAGCACATTGTATCCTCCCTGGAAACAAATGTGACATGTAAATAAAGTTTTGTTTGCTTGCCAACTGAACACATAGAGATTAAACTCTTGCCTAACTTTCCATAAGTGAGAAAGCATATGATTGTATTTCCCAAAATGTTGGGAGTATTTCTCTGCTGATAATCATATTTAATGAAAGTTCAAGGACTCACCATTGCGTCTGCACGGTGCTTCATCCTTTTAGCCTCATGCAAGTAGTACTCAGCGTGATGTGTGCTAGGAAGGTGGACAGAAACAGAATTTCAATTATAGCAGCTGTGCGAGGTGAGTCGGGACCAGGCATTTTGAGGAAAAAGATGAGGAAGATGATAAAAGAAGAGGACAAAAACAAAGTACAGAGGATCCATCAGCAGCAACTGTCTGGACCAAAATAATCGCTTAACCCTGAAGTCATATCTCTAATTCACATTGTACAATGCCTGATTTTAATTCTGCATCGCCTGGGTCTTGAACTCACGACCTTTGTCACAGACGATACATTGTGATCATGTTGAGACACGGAGAGTTGCTTCGAGCTGGCAGGAATTATAAGGCGGCTTCATACATGGCTATGACAAATATATGATGGCCTCTAATCCAGTGTTTCTCGATCCTCGGGACGCCCTGCCCTGCATGTTTTAGAAGTTTCCCTGCTCCAGCACACCTAATTCAAATGAAAGGCTCGTTATCAGGCTTGATGACTAGCTGTTTTGCAAAGTTTGGTACATTTTTACGCACGGGAAGGCAGATTTCCCCGTAGGAAGAGGAAGAAGTGTTTTAATGCCATCATTATGGGCAGAAACATGGTCCATGCAAGAATGCAAACACCAATGACAACAACGCCTGGCCAAGCTGCCACTTGGTGAACATACTCAACGTGCCCTTACACACAGTTGCAGGTAACAAGCGTCAGTCGTCGATAAGACGATATAGAACTAATTTCAGTGTTTCCATGACCACAGAAGTAAACAAACATGGCATCTTTGGAGGAATGTGTACAGCTGTATCTACTGCACAGAAAGGAAAAACAAATAGACGAGGAGAGAAGAGGAGAGGTGACAAAGTTTCATAAATGTCTCGATGCATACAGAGTTGGACATGTGCTCTGTTAAACTGGCCAGCCTTGGTTGTTTTCAGCGGAAGTTAACCCAAACGGAAGGCATCACCTTTCTCTTGTTGTTTCATGCTATAGTTCCCGCAGGCTGCAACCCACAGACTGCAGCTTGTGTTGCATTACAGTTTTCAGCTGACACACTCCACAGCACAACAACGAGTAACTTGAAGCGACTGCGTTCACCTACTTACTACTACTTAGGCTACTGCCCTAAGTCCCAATACCCAGGTGTCTCGCGAGTCTTTATCTGACAAACATCAAGCAGTGTGGACTTTGCATGATTGCTCACGTTTCATGGTTTGGCACGGCCCCTCTGTGTCCTGCAGGGCCCCAGGACTCGGATGGTGGTTGGGGATGTCTTGACACTTTTACGCTTTCCACCTCCGCCTTGGGCTGTACAGGTGAAAAAGAGGTGAAATAAACAATTGAAAAAAACCCCACTGGATTTGGGATGATCTAAATTGGCGCTTTTCTGTATTACCTTTATAGAAGAATCTCTATTCTTGTCTCTATTCTTGTGAACATGGACGTGATTCTGTTCTGAAGTCTTTGTTTTAGACGGAGGCTTGGTGGACTCGGGGCCGTCGGACAGCGGAGACACAGGAGACAATGGCCTCTTGCTGTCCAAGTACTCCTCCAAGAACCTGCAAGTACACACACCCACACATAATATGGGATGTAGATATAAACACACTTTTTGTACAGAGAATACAACATGATTTGTTGTTTTCTTACCCATTGTGTGTCGTCTCGGACACAAAGTTGCGCTCAGACTCTGTGCGGCCTGAGAGGTCATTTGTACAAGGAATACTCCTCTTGCTTTCTCTGTGGGACACACCATTCTCCAACTAGTCACACACACACAAACACACATGTACATGCTTTGAAGAATGAGCCTATATTGATGTTCTCTGTCCCAGATTAATGCATGAAACCGTCTACAGACACACACATCAAATTCAACGGAGAAGAAAGGTAAATATACATATTGTCTACCTTGCGTTTCCTTTTGCCATCTTTCGTCACAGCATCGGGGACAAACAGGTGTTTCATCTCTCTTTGTTTGTCCTTGGTTGATGAAGAGAAGGAGGAAGAGGAGGGTTTCTTCACAGTGGAGCTTGTAGTGCTTTCTGGGACTCTTTTGAGAAGACAGAGGTCTATCTGCACCACCAGATTTCTAAGCCCTCGCTGGGAAGACGGCGTTGCATGGTCACCTCGCCCAAACGGGACTAGGGTGTAGAGTTTTTGCCTCCCCTCACTCTGCTGCTCCTCACTCGGATTACCCAAGGTGGGTCCTCTGGGGTGGACCACCTTCGGCCTGTCGGCTGTGCCTCGGCCTTGTTGCTTTGCCTTGTTGGAGAGTCTCTTATGAGAGGTGGAGTCTGCTGGAACTTTAGTGATCGGAGCTTGATATTCAGAATCTGAATTTGAAGAGGCAGAGGATGAGGAGGAAGGTCTTTGAGGAGTTGGGGATGGAGGCGAAGGGTCTCTCTCCTCCTCACTTCTTCCTCCCTTTTCTGTTCTTGCCTGTCGGTGTGACTCGTCTTGAAGGCAGCACAGCTGTTTGGCCTGGGCTGTTTGCCATTCACGTCTTTGTTGCTGCTCCCTCCTCCTACTGTTTTCCCCTCTTGCTGTCTCCTCTCTCTTCCTCTGCCTCTCTATCACTCCCTCCTCCTCCTCCTCCTCGTCTTCTTCTGCCGAACTCTGGATCCAGGGACGTCTCAGTAGCTGCTCCTCCGCCAGCCTCCTATCTTCCTTTCTCTCCTGTTTGCCTTGTTGTTTTTCCCTATATCTGTCCTCTTTTCTCTCTTGTTTTCTCCCCTCAGCTTGGTTCAGATGGTCTCCTCTGTGTTCCACCTCTTGTTGCTTCGACTGGGGTTTCTTCTGTGTTGTTTTTGTGTGGTGAACATGCACAGGAGTTGGCGCTGTAGCCTCCCAAGACTTGGCCTTATGTTTTAGACTAGTGTTTGATCTGGAGTTCAACCCAGTGTTAGAATTAGTAACAGCTGTAGAGGTAGATTGGGAATGAGAACTATGACCAGGGTTAGTTTCACGACTAGTGGGAGCTAAGTGCTTTGCTCTTGTGGGGCTATGTTGTGAGCTAGCGTGAAACAAAGGCCGGGGCTTGTGGTTGGAGTTGTGGCTGGATCTGCTACTCTGGATTTGGTCAACATGTGGTGTGTGTTTGGCTTTGGGAGCTTCAGAAAGCTGTTTAGAACTTGGGTGAAAGTTAGGCTTGGGTCTAGATTTGTGGCTGTCAGTATGCTTAGAGTTTAAAACGGCAGAAGCCTTGGATTTGCTCTGTCTTTGGTCTTGATTCTGTTTGGTTTGAGTCTTGGGCCCGTGCTGATGAGTTGGCTTAAGATAAGTACTGTTTGTAGGCTTGCTCTTGTTGTCAGTGTTAGGCAATGGGGCAAGCCATGACCTGATTTTTGGCCTGTGGGGATTGATTGTTAGACTAGGTTGTGTTTGGTTCTGACTCTGAACCTCAGGGTAGTGACGAACCCTGGAAGGAGCAGGCGGGCTGGGACAGGGGCTTTTTGGAGGTTCTCTACTTATAGGGCTAGGGCTACGGCTGGCTCTCGGGCTCCCATGTGGACTGGGGCAAACACTTAAAACCGGACTGGGGATCGGGCTGTGCCCCGGGCTAGGGCTGGGACTTGGGCAGGTGCTGGGGAATGGGCTGGGGCTAGGGCAGTAGCTATAACCAGGACTATGTAGGGGGTTATTGTGGCTGTAATGGAATTGTGGGCTGGGAATAGGAGTCTGGCTAGGGCTGTATTCCTGATTGCTGTCCCAGGACCTGGCTGGAGATGGGGCTCGTTGGTTGTGGGGAGAGGGAAGGCGTCCTGGAATGCTCTGGGAGGGATCCTGTTCACCGCTGGCAGAGTTTTTCTGGGATTTTTTCAGCCATTTATCCAACTGCCACTGGGCAGCAGAGGGGCGATCAGTCTTAAGAAAGCCGAGAAGAAGAGAAAACAAGTGTTAAATATTAGTAATAAACTAGATTCATTAAAAATTTATCTTTGCTTTTAGTAGTGAGGCTTTACACATACACATGCAAAAATATATACATTGCAAGTATAAGTACCACAGTAAACATTTGAGTCAAGTGTCAACAAAAGTCAACAAAACTTACTTAAAATATCAAAAGTAAAAGTACAGAAGCATGTTCCATTTAATAGTTACTAATAGATTATATTATTGGACTATTATTACAGATTTATTAATGTGTAAGTTTTATTGCTGCAAAGAGTATGTCAACCTGTTTTTAATTCAAATGATCCTGTCTAAAGACGTAACTGTATCTTGAAAAAAGAAAGTATATGTTGCATTTCTGTAGCATAATTATGACAACTGAAACTTGATTTTAGGAAATACTTGAAACAAATTGATCTGCTTTTTTAAAGCAAAGAGTAAGAACTCAGTTATACACTAAACGGACTTGATAAGAAGTCAATTTTTGCAGGAAATATACATGCATCATAATCTAAAAGGTGATCATTTAAAAGGTTTATTAGAAGTGTAACTTCACTCCATTCATGTGTATATTTAAGAGGTTAAGTAGAAGTGTGAAGAGAAAATGAACTGAAAATGAACTGTACTTACGTGCAATATGTGAGTAAATGTACTTTGCTAAACTCCACCACTCTAAATGTCTATTTATTTCTCATTAAGAGACAAAACTAGATGAAAAGAGATGAAACCTGTTGCAAGCAGAGAGTGCCGGATCACCATGAGAGGAATGACACATACTGTACTGGTGTGTGTGCACATACCACAACATACTGCACATGACAAATACCTCACTTACTCCACTCTGCGTCATGACTCATGTCTGAAAAGTGTTCATTCAATACAGAAATCCAACCTTGCTTCAATATCCTACTTACTGCATGGTCTCTCAGTCCACATCTGTGCTTACAGAAGCTCAACCCCCCATCCAATTATGCCAAATGGCTCACTTCATGTTTGCTTAAAAACTGGCTTGGTAACCATAAGAATGAGACGACTGCAAGAAAAAGCAGTCGAGTTTTCGCTCAAGTTTAAAAAACGAAGAGGATACTCACAGCTGGGGAGCAAACTTCTTTCTCTATCTCACATTCTCTTTTTCTCTCTTCGCTGACCAGGGGCTAAATTAAACCTCTACTCCTCAAGTCAAACAGTGACCACCCTCCCCACATCCCTCTCCCTCTTTCCAGAGAAGACACTGCATCTCTTGTACCGTCTCGGCTGCCCTCCCTCCTTTTCTGTCCCTCCCTCTTTCTCTCGCTACCTGGAACTCTGGTTTTGCTGCTTCCATTACTCCAACCCCCATCTCTTCCTTGAGAGACATTTAAAGAGTCCACGTAAATGAAAAACACATGGTGCGCACCACAAACACAAACTCCACCCCCTCTCTCTCTCTATAGGGGCCCAATGTGGCGCATGTTAAGTAATACAGTCCACTGTGTTGTACAGGGCCTTCCATTCATAAAAGAGGAGCAGGTTTCCCCTTCATTCCCCACACAGCAAACGTTTCACAGTAACCCCCACAATGTCCACCTACCATGCTCTACAACCATACAATATTTATCTGAGGTAATGATATGCAATTTGTCCACATTCTCTATGTGTGCTGTTGTTTTTAAAGAGACGGGAGCTCGACTTGTAGATGTCAACATGAACACGAGTCTTGATGACTTCCAAGTCCTGAGGGCTCCTCTTTAAGACTGGTCCTGTTGACATGACACCCAGGAACTAATGCCCAAAGCTACCTCTGCACCTTGACCCCCCCCCCCCCCCACCCCCCACCCCCTCCCTTCCACCCATCCTCCCTCTCCTCTCCAACTCACATGCATTCCTCATTCCTCTGTCCCTCCCCACACCTGCCACCAACTGCCTTGAGGCCACCGCTCCCTGTGGAGAATTCACTTGAGGGCACACAACCAGGAAGAGGAGGAAGAGGAAGAGACAGACACACAGCGAAGATAAGAGAGCAGAAGAAGAGGCTATGGCTGCAGCGTTGATACCTCCTTGCTGCTGCACGGTGACTGCGTGTTAACAGGCGACAAAGGATCTGGGTGAATGTCTGGGCTCCGGCTGGGGCTCCGGGAGTGAAGGCTACTGCTGCCCGACTCAGCAGAGCAGTCTGAGCCTGAAGAGTCCGAGCTGGAATGTCTCACCCGCCTGCCATGTGTGTGCACTCGCTGTGCTGACAAGCTGTCAGTCAACACACACACACACAAACATTAGAGTGGGGTCAGCGTAGGTCCACGGCCCGAGTGGAGCAGACAGATACTGCTGTTATTCACACGGATGAACTTATGTTTACAGACAAACATTTGAAGCTCACAACCACAATATGTACACATTTGTAATCGAGTACCTGTGTCCATCCCAGGAAGCTGGCTCATGAGTTGCCTTCAGGAGGACGAGACAGAAAACATAAGCTATTTGTCATCCGCAGCAGCTAGAATAGTTTCCTCTGACGCTTCACGTCTTAATTAGCAGCAAGTACTGAGACACTTGTGCCAAACTGCATATGGGTATGTACACATCATTAAACAATACCAGAAAAACAGGCATCCTGTCATAAATAATTTTTTGTTTTCCCGTACACTTTCTCGCCTCATGCCAAACATCTGGAACATCCCACATGGGATCAAAAGACATGGCTATTTTACAAAATCGTCTGGTAATACATATACAAAAACAACATTATCAGTTACAACATTATACTTTTAGTACTTTTGTATACTTTTAGATTTAATATTCATTTGGAAAATTACCAAATGTACATAAAAAGAACTGCTACAAGTCTCTAATCTCTAACCATTAATAATATTAAAAAAAAGGTTAACAATGGTGGAATTTTTATCTTCAAAGCTCTTCGAAATGTAGCAATCTGATTTTTCTGGTTGCAGGGAAAGCTGCAGAGTGTCGCCTACCTTTTGAGTGTCATCATCATCACTGCTCAGCTTCAGGTCATCAGCAAGCATGCTGAAACACACAGTCAAAAAAAACAAATCACACACCGTTAGTACAGATATGGACCGATCAAACATTCTCTCTCCGAGTATCAATACCATATATAGATACTGACAAAGAAACTGCATTTAATGTGAATCTGTCGCATCATGGCTGATATCTGACACATTTAATAAGGCCAGTACTGGCGCTGATTCTAATCCAGCGTCCCTACTGTCAACACTTAATATCAATCACACTAAAATAACAAATATGATTTAAATTTTTTTTTCTAGTCAGCTTCTAAATCTCGCACCTCAGAAAAAAACGTGCAAATCAGTCAAATTTCAAAAACAGGTCTAACTCGATTCTCCAATCATAACAAATTTAGCATCTAAGGTGTTTACATTACCTATAACATCACAACAACAAACAAAGATTCATACTGTCAATCATTTTAAAATAAATACTGAAATTGTATTAAAATTCTCAATATCTTGTCTGGAATCACATTCTTAATGTACTGTACTGATATGTTGTTTTTGTCTTGTGAATATACACTGTACATGACTAAACACATTTCAGCTAGATTGAAAAAAAAAAGGGTCAGAAATGTCAGGTGTCATAAAACTGCTGTGTTATTTCACAAAGGTTGTTTGATAATGTGGAACACGCAGTTGGCTTACAAACGCAGGACACAAGGTTTATATTAAAAAGAGGATGTAAAGAGGTAACAAACAGGAGCACATCAGTCTCCACTGACAGCGTTCAAGAATGTTACCTGACCTGTGACCTGACCCATGTTATGCAGCCTGAAACACGGTGTTGACTGACTTCCCTTCATTCTATCTCTGTCATTAATGCTTTCCCCTGGTGGCTGTACAGATCATGATGTTCGTGATATGCATCTAATTTTAGAAAAGTTGCTGAGAAGTAAACAAACTATGTCTTTGATACTGTATATCGTCCGTGTGAGTGCCTGAGCGGCAGTTCAGGTTTCATGACCTTCGGTGGATCATGTTTCCTTATGTCCGACTCACGATTTGTGAGGTGCCAGGCGAGGGTGACGGGTCATTCGCAGCTGAACATCCCCCCGACCTAACACACAGAGAGAGAGAAACCAGGCAGAGAACCATATATTAATAGAAAACTAATTTAATGATTGCACTTATCAAATAAGCAAACTTTATTAGTGGGCGAAAACATACTTTGCCTTTGTTGTGTACTTGGTAGTTTTGCTTCCTTGGGAAAGAGGGAGAACAAAAGATAGTAAGCAAAAATCAAATCAAAATTGATGCAGCAGATTCAGAGATATTCTTCCTTGTGAACGCCTACATTTCCCACAATGCAACAGGACCACCAAAACTTTACTTTGGATATTCGGTGTGTTATGCTAGTGATATTCTAATGTACCCCCGAGCCGCTACTGTCAAGCAGAGATGTTGAGCATGCTACAGATGTAGTCAGTTAACCGACACATTTTAAAACTTTTTTTGGGTCCATTTTTAAACTTGTAGTCTTCAGATGCAAAAGACATTTTCTCGAGTTACATCAGAATTACGCAGCTCCCTCTGGAGCCACAAAAGGCTGTATACAACTTCTTCACATACTGTTTGCACTATGCAGTAGTACTCCCCAGAATGTGTGAACAGGCCTAAATATGTGAAATTGGTGGAGTTCCACTTTAAATTATAAAAGCTAAAGAAACATATACAACACACGCACACGCACGCACACACACACACACACACACACACACACACACACACACACACACACACACACACACACA
>JBBPCS010000001.1:14161810-14178330 GCA_037974645.1 Hollardia meadi | reverse complement strand
GAAGGGTTTCCCCCCCCCCCCCAAAGGAGTGGAAAAAGCTAATGTTATCTGGTTATCGATGACAGCTGATGAGCAGATGTGCAATTGATGGCATTAAATTATATCCTCTATCCACAGTGCCTTCAAAGTACAAAGTATAATTTGCTCAAAACATCATAGTTTTCGAATATGAATAATTTTGATCATTTCTATCACCAGCTGTTGACCTTTAAAGAGGATTTTCTCTTCCGTCCAATCAGCGATGCAGATGGCGAGGCACAAGAATGCAAATGAAGGTATTGAAGCCAGGGGCACAGCTCTGACATTCAACCCTCTCTGGACAATATCATGAAGGACATGGAAAATCACACATTACAGGATTTTCTCCAAAGTTATGCTCAAGAAACAGAGAATTTATATCTATTATTTTTGACCCTTTTTTTTTTTGCTTGTGTCATTTCTCTTTAACTCTGTTTTGTTGGGGGGGGGGGGGGGGGGGTGTTACACTAAAAACTTGAAGAATACAAGTTTTGAAATGAAAAAGAATCTGGGGGTGTGGAGCCACAAAGCCTCTGCAACCTTTGTTACTACTACTAGCAGAACACACCTGAATTGCTGACCTTGTTGTTGCTGGCTGAGTTGCATTGTGAGTAATGTAGGCGTATGGTTTTGACAAAGAAGAATGTGTGGAATAAGTCCACAACACAACTTATAATGACGACAGTGGTAAACGATATCGCCGGATTGCTTTCAGAGCGATTTGGTGTGATTTAACCATGATATGAAGATATTGTATCATAAAAACAACAGATAAAGTATTGCTATTTCAGACATGCTGATAATCAATAGATCGTTGTTCAATCAATAGATATTGAGGAGTCAACAAACAAACAGGGGAGCACATCTCTTTATTCTGCTTTATTTCTTATTATTAGAATTATTGTGCATTTGCGCATCTTTTTATCTTGAGGATTGTTTTTTACCTTTCCAGTTGTATTATGTTTTTAAAATTAATTAATGACTGTTTATGTGACTTGTACCCTTTTTTTATTTATTGGAGCTCACCTCGCCCTAATGGTATATGTAATCCAACTAGTTGTGCTTCCAGTTGTGGGGCAGATGAGGGAGGTCAATGATTGATTAGGTGAGAGAAAGACCTGTAAACTATTTGAGTTATATAAAGGTATACAAAGATTTGACACACAATGTTTGCTTTTGCTTTTGTTATGTAATTTTTTTCTCTTTTTTAAATATAATTTACCTTTTTTTAAGGATGTCACTATTGTTGTTTATCTTTAAAATAAAGATTAAAAAAAAAAAATCCTCAGATGATGTAGTTGTTCTGAGGTCCAGATTGATACTGTAAGGTGAAAGAGGCTTTGCAGCCAGGGCTCTGAATGTTGGAATGACCTCCCAGAGGAGATCAGGGCTGCACACTCAGTCTCATCTTTTAAATAACTTAGTACACTTTATTTTCTTTGTGTTTTAAATGTGTAAAACACTTTATTTTTTAACACCACAGGAACAAATACTTGACTATAAAAATACAGAAACTTTTTGTTTTTGATTTTAGATCTGCTCTTAAGTCAAAGACCACCACATTCAACAGAGTCTGACAAAACCTTGAATTCACCTCATCATTGTGATTAAAGCTGCCATGTGTTGGAAGCGCAGGACAGCCAATGTCATTTTGTCCAGCTAATTTTAACGCGCCTTAGTTGGCAAACTCATCAGGCATTTGTTGTCATCGATCTCTAAAAACAGTTGACTGCTGCTTGGCGGGAAAAGCAAAAGAATGCAGACTGCAGTGATACGACCGACTGCTCAGTCATCATATCAGTCAAGCTGTCGATTCTTATCTGTCCCGAAAAGTGGGAACTGGTACGATATCTAATACGTCTTTTTACTGATATGTCGCTATTGATTATGCCACAAAGGCATGATAAAGGTTGCAATAAATATTTCAGACACATTACAAGCCTCAACTGCAGTGACTAATACGACAGTAAAACAACAGCAACATGTTGACGAGGGTATGCACTATTATCAGTACATGTTTGAATTAGGTGTATTCTTAAGAGCTCCAGACACATAAGAACTAAAAGAGGCACTTTATTTTTCAGTGCATTAGTTCCTTCAATTAGCACAATGAAAGTGTCGGTGATGTATTGTGACTGTTTTCTACTTGACTGAAAGGGATTGCAGCACTATGAATTGTAGTTTTACTGGCACTGTTTTTTTATGATATTGATATAATTTGTCTGGAAAGTATCGCTGTGAAACAGAAGGTGCTCACTGAGGCTTAATGATCTTGGGATTTTGGTTAAAGAGAGCACATTCTTCATGCAGGAGGACAAGGAAATATTTGTTGAATAGCCGGAACAAAAAAGGCCAGTGTTACGATTAAAAAAGGCCTCTCAGAAAAAAAAATAATGTAGGTGATTTTTTGATTGTAGATTTTTTTCAAGAATAAACTTTAAACTGGCATCTAACAGGCTGACTTAGTACTTAAATATCTGCTTCATTCATATGACACAACAGTAGACCTGCTGTTAGCCGCTTAAGTCCACATGAAACATGACCTGGAGTGCCCTTTTCTTTCTGCATATTTTCGTGTTTCCTGTAAATACAGTCAGGGAGGGGGGGGGGACTTACTGAAGTAGCCAATTGCAATAGTGCTGAATGTGTGTTACGAACCCCCTCATGCTGCAAGATGCCCTCACTCTTCTTGACTTGGAGCTCCCGGTTAATACGGCCGATTAAATGTTAAAAGGACTTTCCAAACATGACCCGAGTGGGACTGAACACAGCATCTGACAGCAGACCGACGCCTGACGGAGACCAGTTTGACCACAGGGAATACAGTACCATGGTGGTTTTCTTGCCCTGTTTGGCTCCTGGCTCCCCGGGGCTGAGTCAGCCAATGGGACTGCTAATGTTAGCTGTGTGGCAAACCAAGCTAATGGTAACTGTCTAACAGCAGCCAAAAGTTATCTGCCCATCAGGAAACTTGGTAAACCACCTCAGTACTGGATTCTCTGTCATCAAACTGGCCTCAGTTCATCTCAGAATCTGTGTTCGGTCTCGGTCTGGCCTTGTTCACCAGGTACTGATCCCCGTACAGTTAGCATCAGCTAGCGGTTACTTCAGCAACAAGTAAAGCCATCTGTTCATCAGGAAACTCTGTAAATGAGAGAGTTCAGGCAGAGCATTCGGATGATGTCAGAAGGGAAACAGAAAATATGATCCAGTTTCACCAAAATCAGTAAATAAAGTTGTCATGTCATGATATTATTGGTTGAAAATGATTAGTACTGACTGATTTGGGAAAATCTCAGATTTTGTTTTATTGGAAGAAAACATTATAAAATTTTGATACAAAGAAATGGATGTTTTTGTAATTTTCTTGGCCTATATTGTCAGGTAGGGGCACCATATGACCATGGATGTGATCTAAGAAGGTTAAAAAGACTTCTTTTTTTAAAAAATTTCAGTTCACCTTTAAAAGTCAGAAAAAAATCAATTCATCAGGAGGCCACTGAGGGAAACATAAAGGTAAACTTGCACAATGTTGTGGTGCTGAATGGACAGCTCCTGTAAAGTAACCTTGAATGCGTCTTTAAAGTCCCCCTCCAGTCAAAAAAGTGTCTTTCTCCTTGTTCCTGCGGTTGAGTGTTTGAGCTTCACTGTGTAGAATGATGAGTCTGACACTAGAATGCTTCAAAGTGCAAAGTTTCCTTGAGCTTATTGAAAAGCTGATTTTAAGAGGCGGAGGCCTATGAGCATGATGAGGGGCACACTTGGAAACTTGAAGCCTCCAGTGCACATACACTGAGAAGAAATAGATAGGAGATACACTGGACTTTACAGTGAAGTAGGAGACACATATCATCCAGTAGGGAAACCTAAGCAATGAACAAAAATTGCATATTCATGGATTCTGGAATTTTGAATGAGGTAGAAGGAGCAGATTCCTTTTCAGGGTATTAATGTGATTTTTTTTTTCTGAAAAAACATATTAGACACACATTAATGTTCCAAGCAGACTGTTTGTAAATGTCTAACACGTTCTGGAGATTCTTGACCGCAAAGTTACTCAAAATGTCTCCCTCTCTCTTTTGACCTGGCTTGACCTCTCTCACTGTGTGTGTCTGATATGACCCGTTCTTTCCCCTTACGTTACATTTTAAACAGTTATTGTTAAATCCTGTACGACTGTTCATTTATTTCCAGTCCATTCTCCTATATTTTGTACTTGGACACTGTAAGATACATATTTAATGATCACAAACGTGCAATTTGTTGTTCTTAGATGTAGCAAATATACAGTGTGTTCCTTTAGTAGATACGGACAAGTAGCATTTGACAGTTTAGCTTGTAAAAGAAGGTTTTGCAAATCCTTGGTTAATATCCTCAGTAGTATTTAAATTAGTTAGTATTTAGTTAACTAGAATCACATGGTCTGATTAGAAGTCAGACACAAAAATAAGGATTTCATAGCGATGATGATCCAGAATATAATCTCTCTAACCCCAACTGACTACAGTGATATTTAAGATAACTTGAGTTTACTTCAACTAGTGTTATCTTGTGTTTTCCTATCTATCTATATATTAAAATAGCTTGCAGGGATGTTACCTTGCTCAGCTGTGTATGACACACAGCGTATGTTGTGACCTTTCACAAATGGCACCACCACTTTTCTGCCCTGGACGTGTATCATATCAGATAGCAATGATATTCTCGTTGGAGAATGTGGCATTTATACTGTATGTCAGAAGTCACCGTGTGACATATAAAAATGTTGTCTTCGGACAATTTTATCTTTTGCAATAGACGTTAGATTTTAATAGATAATAGATTTTACAATGGGCTGCCCCAAGGCCCAGCGACAGTTCAATTTGGGCCACTTGACTCGTGGGTTGAAGTTATGATTAAGTTTTTTTTTCAGTCCTTGTTCCATTTTTTAAAAAGTGCAAAATTTGGTTCTAACCATCATTTAAACCCAGCAACCTTGAGACTATTTTTGGCAGTAGCGAATTTACTTGAATTATAGATTATATGACAAGACAAGAATCATAGATAATTGTCACATTAGGATGTTTTATCCAATAATCATAGGTCAGTCTGGGTTTATTAGCTCGGTGACAATTGCAAATATATAAAATGCCTCCTGAATGAAATCTTTTTATGCTTCCTGACTGCCTTGAGAAATACACCCAGGACAATTGCACTGCAGCTGTAGCCGATAGGAAAGGTTGCATGCAATAGACCAGTTCAATGGCTTGTGTATCCATGTGGTGGAAGACAGATGACGTCTACCAGCCACTTTCTCACATCAACTACACACAGCGGCATGTGTTCCACATCAATAGACATGCTTCCCCGATCATGTCTCACACCAGCAGGTGATTTTGCTCATCCCAGTGCTATGAGTTGAGAACGACAATGCCATTATGCTTCAAGGTTAATGACAAATGTTATCTTATCAAAACTGCTAAATGGGACTTTTAATTTATCTGCTCAAGTGACCCTGCTTGTGTTGACGCCAAAAACTCCACAAAGCAATGAAGATATACCTGATGCACACAAGAAACAGGCTTGTGCTATAAAAATTCAGTTGTAGTGTTGGCTCTCCGCTCTACTCTGTATTCCATAGTTTATTAAAGAATGCACATTCTCATCCTTGGAACTCTGACTTATAGATGTGAAGGCGTGATGACACATGGGTACTCAAAAGAGGCTGGATGATGCGACACAATGCTGTTAGTGCATTTACACGTAATCTGAGGTAACAACCTCATACTATTTAACTGTGGGGGCACTTTCGTAGACACTTGTGTGTGAATGTTAAAATCAAATAAATAAAATAAAATCTGCTCTGTCGTGTTGCTAGGCATCTAAGTTCACCTACAGAAAACAGAACAATGCTAGGTTGTGTAATATATTGCTTTTGAGTTAAATGTTAAAAGTTTTGAGCAGATGACCCCAAGGACAGAAGCAACACAGTGTGCAACAATTAAAATCAACTTTTGTCACCATTATGACCGTTTTTGTGACATTTTATTGTCTTGCTAAAATGTGCTCATTGCTGCAGTTATTTCTTCATCTCATAATTTAGATTCACTCAATGTGATACAAATTAGAACTATAGCCTGTTTTGTTGTCTCCATCATCATTATGCTGCTGAGCAATGCACAGTGGCGGCCCCTTTCATGCCCCTTAAAAGGGCACTACCCATAGTGAGATACTCAGAGAACCAGGGTTATGTAACTCACCTAATATTATTCTTAATTCCTGTCCCTGGGACCTATTCTCCGCAAGATCAAACAAAACAATTTACTGCGCACACAACAGAAGAATTTCTGCAAACTATGCCTGATACTCTGGAAAACTCTGCATCCATGGAAAGACTGGACAGGCTGAAGTGTCTAAGTTTTTAATGGTCATCAACTGTGTAGTGATGACACAGTGTTACATTGGCCCTCCTCTACCCCTGGGTTTTTTGGGAGGGATAAGTTTGGGGAAATAATGACTATTATTCATTTCATTTTTAGATAGATAGATAGATAGATAGATAGATAGATAGATAGATAGATAGATAGATAGATAGATAGATAGATAGATAGATGCCTCCATACATGTCTATTCTTTAATTTTTGCTGTTGCGTGAAGTGATTTTGATCTGAAGAGATCGTTTTATAATCTCCTTAAAAGTTTAGAGCAGAATTAATTCAAATTCTTTTGACCTACATAAAGTGTGGTGCAGTGCGCTCCCAAGAACCTTGGAGATACAAGTCTCTTCAACTGGCCTGTTTCATACCACACCATCAGCAAACGTGCTTTCAGTGTATCTTGCATTGAGGGTATATTGCCACTTTATAAATATAAATATAATAAATCTTTTCAACTTAACTTGTATTATGGATACAGTTAAAGAGAGAGAGAGTAGGAGAGTCTGTCTGTCAGCAAGAAACACTTTTTACATCATTTATCATTTCCATTCCTGAATGTCGGGTTTGATGTGTTACATCATTTACATCTTCTCTGAAACATTTAGCCAAATTAATAATTTCTACGATTAAAACGTCATCATAATCATATTCTGGGTTCTTAAATAATGATTTCGCAGTGAGTATATCAATAAATACAGAAGCAAATAACAGATAAATAATATGGAGTCTTTCTGATAAGATGTGAGGGGCTCATGGCAAATCATTGGTTGAAAAGTATCAGCGATCAGCTGCCGCCGTCATCAGAAACAGACGTCGACGTCTCATTTCTCTTAAAACATATTTCCTCGTTTCCTCTCTCCTCGTTTGGTTTCCTTGCGGAAAAGATGCAAGTGAAGGAAACGTGGATGCAATTTAAGAAAAATGGGATGTACCCCAGTTTGGCACGACAGGGAGTGGGGAGTGACGATAACATCTCCCCACGTGGGAAACATGGACTTATACAAAAACTCCGGCACTCATAGATAAATAGTTTAATTATTTATTGTAGGCAAAAAAAAGGCGAATGTGTTTCTGCTCGAATCCATCATGTAGCATGATTCAAGACAGAACAAACTGACATCTTAAAACATCAGGTGAGTTACAAACACCAAGCAGCTCTTTTCCAATTCCTGGATAGTGTGAGCCCGTTAAACAGAACATTTACTTATCAATTAAGTCCATGGTTTGAACATTGATTAACTTTATTACTGTTTTTTTCTAACGACTGATGGATTGGGTGAATGTGCATAGTGAAGGTTTTTGTCATGTTTTATGGTGTTTTTGATTGGTGTGCGTTTTTCTGGATCGTATAGCTGTGTGTATGGCTGCTGTACTGTATATATTTGTCTTGGGCATTCAGATTTATACATTACCTTTCAGCTTGTGACACTAACATTATTGTGATCACACCTCCTTCATCTTGAAAGGCCGCCCCTGGGTGGTTCATTCACGGACGGCCTCTATCATTCAATTATGTGCTGGTTGGTGTTTGTACCTCACCTGATGTTTTAAATTGTCAGTTTGTCCTGACTTGAATCACACTGATGAAGGCTTCTAGCTGAAACGCGTCCGTGTTTTTTGCCCACGATAAATAAGAACACTATTTATCCATGAGTGCCGGAATTTTTGTATGTTTGGATTCCTGCTGCTGCCGTGCACCTGATACATTTTACTAGTTTTGGAGCAGTGTGGGCTGCCTATTAAAACATGGACTTATAGCCATGGACTGCCATGTGAGTATCACAGCGGGCTTGCGTTGATTGCATGAAGTAGCTTGCAGGCATATGCTTATTGTGCGGTGCAGCCCCACAGTTGCTGGTTCCCCTAATATTTTTCTTTACTGCCTATGTCAGCAGCCTCATCTACTGCTACTTTGTTAATTAGTTAGTTCTTTGCAGAAACGCTGCTCAAACAATCCGCCTTTCAAGACACAAAAAACAGGGAATGAACAAACATCAACAGATGATGGAGCACAAAGAGAACATACCAGTCTCATCTAGTAGCACCAGCAATCACAAGGATGTGAGATTGATAGAGGCATTACAGGCAATGCTACAATTTCATGCCATTTGCATATAGTCCAAGCAATTACAAGCTGCCCTGAAGATAAACTTGCTCTATGTTGATTAAAGGAATGAAGAAGAGTTATTGCGGCCACAGTCAATCACCAAATTGATAGACACGTTCACGACAAGTTCTGAAAGCATCATCAGTCAGTGCAATGCAACCTATGAGCTCAGAGGGCTGGAAGTGTAATACATCATGTTCTGTAACAGACTCCACTGTCATTTTAAAGACTTATTTAAATGATGCTGCAAATATAATATCATCCCATGAATCACAAATATCCCTGACACTGGCACACCTGTTTTTGTTGACATGTATAATCTCGTATCATGGAGCTTTTATTATCATTCTTTATATAACAGACTTAAATTTAATGTTTCTTAATACTAATCCCAGAGCTCCAAAACTTGCTGTTAAATCTTTTTTTCTCACCATAATGCTCATGTGGGCGAAATGTTTTTCTCTTCTCTTAAATTTTTTTTTTTCTTTTTCCTGAAACAGAGCTGGATTTTGCATACTTGCTGTTTATAAACAAGTGCCCGCCGGTTTCATCAGCAAATGCAATTGCATCCCCTGGAAGTTTGCTCAGCCACAGTTTGCCTACGCCAAGCCTTTTGAAGCCTCTGCGAGCTCTATCCCACATTTATTTGAACTCTAAGTCAACTGTGCATCATCTTGTGTAACGATAATGGAACCCTCCACTCTTGCTTGTCTTTTTCTCCAGCTGATGCCACTGTATCCTTTCTTCCTTCATAGATCCCGATGGAAGTCACTCAAGCAGAAAGACCAGGCAAATATGTATTTCTAGTATTGTACTCTCCTAGTCTTTAATTTCAATGCTCAATCTATGGACGCCTGCAGCAGGCCTCTGCCCCCCAAAGAGATTTGGAATCAGGACTTACTGTATATGATGACACAAGTGCAGAAATCACTACAGGCAAACTGTGTTTATGAGGGCTCCAAAGGAAGCAAATGTTCTTTTAACTTTTAACCTTTATGATTCAACGCTGATTTCGCATGACCTTGCAGCGCTTCATGAATACATATCCCGTTGCACTTGCTAACCTTCATGTTGTTATGCGGTGCACAATGTGTGTTTGTAGGTGAGCTATTGCACAGACAATTCAAACCACACGGCTGAGTGGAGCATTAAAATTCCAGGCACAAAGCTGGGCATGAAACACTACTCGGATCAACTTAAAGCCCTGTCACAGGCCCTGTCAGAAATACTCCACACACAATAGAAATCCAGCTAATAGGGTACTCAGTCTTGGAGGTGTTCCTTTTTTTTTTAGTCAAATATCTCATGCTGGTAATTTCACTTTATATATTGGACAAACTTATCAGCATGAAGAGACTTTGATCTGCAATCCTCACAAATAAAATGTATCTGTATAGCAATGCAAAAATTGCCATAAAGAAAAACCTATCCAACATATCCTTTTACCTCCTTGCCAAAAAAAAGGCGCTTTTCTCTCCCGCCTTGTCTTTCATCATCCCTCCATCTGACTGGCTCTTCCAAAATGGCCTCACCAGATTACGAGCATCACAATAAAAGCAGTAACTTCAGGTAATGCTTTTTGCCTTTTAACTGAATACAATTTAATACAAAAGACCATCTTCACATAATAAGTACAGCCATTAGTATACATTTTGATGTTTATTATTTGTCCTAAGTGTAAAAGTTAGGACATGGTGTAAAGCAAGCGAGTGTCAGCGACAAAAAAATAATAATAATAATTTGAGAGTCCTAACTAGCTGTGAGCGATGCAGTGTGGCACACCATTTTTAGCTGAGCTTTTGTTGGATGTGTCATGGTCTGGTATTTTTGTGAGTTATTTCCTGTTTTGTTTTGAAAGTTGTCGTGTCCTACTTTACACTTCCTGTCTTTGTTCTTTTCCCTCCACTGTGACTGTCTGCCCCGCCCTGATTAGTTTCACCTGTGTCTTGTTAACCCTCTCTTCCTTGTGCATTTAAGTCCGTGTGCTCCTCTCTTTGGTTGCCAGTTCGTTGCGTTACCTAGCGCGCCTTCATTCCAGCGTCTCCAGTGTTTCTTGTTATTTTGCCTCTCTGTTTTCTAGACCTTGGTTGTGTTTTTGGATCCCCTTTCCTAGTGTTTCCTTGTGTTATTCTTGTCGTTTGTATTGAAAGCGCCGCATGGACGAGGAGCAGTTGATGAGGAGCAGTTGTTCTTTACAGCAAAAGGGTTCTGGAATGGCATCCGCCTGCCTGCTAGGTCCTTTCCTTGTAGGGTTTCCACCAGGGAGCGTGACCAAATTTCAATAAACTAATACTGCATTCACATAGCCACATGAGTTGACCAAATGAAATCAAACGAAATATGGGAAAACATTCACTCCAAGCTTCTTCTTTTTTAAATTGAGCATGCAAAAGAAAGAAAGAAAAAAAAATCAATTTCCAAAAGCTAACACAAGCCATTCAGTAAAGACAATAACTTGGGTTTGTCTGTTTTACATAATAGAGCAGTGTTGAAGGGAATCATTGGATGCTAAAACCTCATTATCCTGTCTGACGACCTTGGCACATGTGCTGAATGAGAAAGTAATGGCTCTTAAACGCTGCCTGTGTAAGTGGAGGCTGGTAGATGCAGGTCCATGCCCTCTCACACAACATTTTAAGGAGCTCTGTTGCGCTCTGCACAAACCTTTTTCTTCTTCGCAGAAAAACACATTCAGAGAAGGCTGCTTTTGGAAAACAATCTCAAAAAGTGATGTGTTCTTTCATCAACACTGTTCATATCGTACTTGTTCACACTACTTCTTACTGCCTGTCAGTCTTCTTTAAGTAGTAATGTTGTCAATAGAGCAAAAAAACATATCTCCCTTCATATTTCCCTCCCTGAAATCATGGATTAAAGTGAGCTCAACTTATAATAAAGACAAATTGTAATAACAAAATGTATTAACATTAGATAACGATTTGTGAGTCTGTTAAATTATATATTTCTAATCATGTTTATTGGTTAACATGCCATACTAGTGGATCTTTGAAGCTGTATTTAGGCACAATGCTGCTTTGAGCTAAATGCTAACATCAGCATGCTAACATGCTCCCAGTGACAATGCTAGCGTGCTGATACTTAGTAAGTAATATTTACTAGGTTCACCATCTTAGTTTAGTGTGTTAGAATGCAAACATTTGACAAAAAGCACTCAAGTAGAACAACAAGGCCTACTGAGACTGATGGGAGTGTGTTTCATTTGTTTTAGTGATATTTCAGCATAAACCAAAACATTGAACAAATTAAAAAGTTATTACAATATTACAATTTATACAGTAAAAATTATGAATGGAACACAATGTATGAAATTTGAAAAATTTAGTAAAATGTTAAATTTGCAATCAATAAGGAATTCGGTTGGTTCATGGACAAAAAATTATAGTCAAGATTTTAAAGTAGAAACTACTCTTAATGTTCATAAAATAAGCTGAAGTTTAATAGCTGAAAGAATAATATGCCACATGCCTGTGATAAGGATGTCCCTGTAGAAGTTTTATATAATAACTTCACTACCATTATGTCATCATCAGCTTTAAATGTTTGATTTGCCATCAACAGTAGAATACCGATTCAATATTATATTTGACTAGGAACAGAGCTGCATCTATGTGAGTGCCGATGCTGGTTACCTTTGCTTTAAATAAAGCCACAGGGACGAAACAGGGGCAGACATGAAACCTGGGCTAAAAAGGTACAAGTCAAAAGAAGAACTTCTGAGGCCCCAGGTGAAGAGCTTGGCAGCTGTGCGCTCAGTCAGTGCCAGCCTTCAATGCAGAGGGTTTGGACTTGGCATGCTTCATAGAGTTTTAGAGCCAAAGACCAAAGTGGCTGAGGGAGTTTTTTTTTATCCTGTCAGATGGCTGAGGAGAGCTCAGACAAAAAAAAATCACCATGTACAAGCAGGGTGTGAAATGAAAGTTTTATTCACATCTACTTATATTTTGAGTAGGCTTTTGCATATTTTAGCTGCGTTGCTATCATTTAGCAGTGGTAGGCCTACTTTCAGGAGTCACCTTGTTTAGTGTTGGAGGCTGTGTGAACGCTGTGGCTCCACTGTATAGCCACAGTAGCTGCTGGTTAGCAAGCTGACTTCTTGTTACATCACAATGTGGCAAGGTAAAAAGCAATATTTCTATTTTTTTTTTTTACACATTTTAAACTGTAGAGAATCTTATGTATGGGTCACAAGGATTCGAGTTTTTCTTTTGTTTTTGTTTTTTGGTTGTTATGTATTGTCTCAAAGGGAAACTGAAATTATTTTTGTCTTGTTACTTACGAATGCTAGGAGTCTAATTAGCAAAGTGGACAGAGCATATTAATATACTGGTCTTAAAAGCCCTGCTCACCCACACAGGTGTTTTCAATTCCTCTGGCTAACTAGGTCTTCAGTCAGGCTGAAGTTGAGTGCATCATTACAGTGTGTTTCACAGTAAGTCATGTGTTGATTATTGAAGTAACTTTAAAATAGGTGAAAAGAAAATGCTAGTGTAGTTTGTGACTTGTTAGTAAGAAATATTTCATGAAAAACTTAGATGTTATACAGTAATTTATATTGGAAATTACAGGCATATCACCCTTTAAATAAGTCTGAGTAGAGGTGTCATGTGTTGTAACAGTTTATTTGGTTAAATCGGTCAGTGAGAACCTGTGGGTACGAGACGGAAGCAGTGATTGTCAACCTTTAAATATTGTTTTAGATTTTCTAGGAAAAAAAAAACCCCACTAACTTAAATTTACTTAATTAAATTAAATTAAATGTGTAGCACCACTGTGAGCCTATGAGACATCAATGCTACACTGCTACATATGCTGGGAGTTATGTGTTGTCACAAAACTCCATGAACGAATAAAAATGAGAAGTAAACAGTCTTCTTGATAGGCAGGTGAGGAGTGGCGGGAACACACACACACACACACACACACACACACACACACACACACACACACACACACAGACAAGGGTTCATGATCTCAACTCATTCACAGATAGCTAATTAACATTAAAGAGGGTCCTGCTAGGCTTCCACATCTGAGGTCCATTGATCTGATAATCCGCTGAAGCATAAAACCAAGTTGGAAAATGACTTGAAGAACATGTTCAATAACTCATACCATACAGCCATTTAAAAGTAACACCAACAAATAATTCCGAAAGGCTGTCGAAGAAAAAGCTGAGAAGTCGAGTTTGTATGTACTGCATCTGTTACTGCACTTCCATGTATACCTCCCGGCATGACATGCATGTGTTCTGTGAGGGCAAACCGAGCAGACCTACACTCAGCAGATATCGTGTGCTGTTCGACTGCAGGTCGGATATTCCATCTCTAGGGATTAGACTGTTGTACTCTCCTCAGCTGAGTAGGCATTGTGATTTAGTATTAGCTCTCGTCTCCCAGTGTACAGACCGCTGGGTCACAGAACAGCACAGACGGTTTGAACAGTCTAGTTTGTGGAGAGACGTAAGAGAACGATGAAGAAGGATGAAGTCAAGACAGTGGATTATTGGCACTTGCTCTTGGATCTGTGCAAATGGGTCATCGCAGTGTGTCTCGGTTGCCATCTCTCTGTGCAAGGCCTAAATCTCTGGCAGGGCAAACAGCATGGCCCTCGACCCATCCTTTTGACTCATTTGTGCCAGGGCAGATAGCACAGAACCAGCAGGATATGCACTGTGAGGTTCAATTGCCAGCATCAGCAAGGATGTTTCCTATTGACTGGACCGCACATTGAGACTGATGCTACCCAGAAGGGAATGCAACCAGTCAGAAAAAAAATCAATACATTTAATAACAAAGCGACGGTTACAGGCAAACACACAGTAATTCATTCATCACTGCATCATACAAGTAACAACCTTTCTGTCATCACTGAAATACATATAAAATGTGGCATCATCTCATGGCAAAATCATGAGAAATACCTTGAAAATGCAGAATTGATTAGCAAAAAAAAAAATCCTTAAGGCAATTATAGTGATAAGAGGTTTGAAAAAAAAATGCATACAATATACCATGCCACCACCTCGGAGATAATGACTGAGAACCTCATCAGTTCTGCCACATCCATATCTCCCCTGCCAGACTGCAAGATAACTATATTTCTCAACGGATCCCACATGCCATGAATTTCACTCTAAATCCTCCTTTGCGGTTTTCTTTTTTTTTTCCTGCTATGGCCAAATTGAATTCTTACGCTGGGGATATGGCGAGGGTGACTTTAAGAATGGTCCACAGTTCAAATAAACTGCACCCATTCTTTTGACTAGCTCTGGATAAGAGTTGTTGCTCATTCATCTTTTGTATTTAGAAAGCAGGGACACTGGACATTGCAGAGAAAATGAAAACAGCAGGGCTGGAAGAAACATAAGGTTACGTTATTGTAACCCTTGTTCTATAAGCACAGGCGGAGCCCTCTACTGGACTCTATGGGTATTAATCTCCTCCAACATCAATTACGTAATCGCCCACTGAAAATTTGTATAAACGTACCCAGCCAGGACAGGACACGCCTACCCGTGGGAATACGTGGGAAGCCCAGCGTATATAAGGCAGCATCCTTGCATCCTGCCACCTCTTCAGCGAGTGGCGCAGGAGCGGCAGGGCCCGATAGTAGAGGGCTCCATCTGTGCTTATAGAACAAGGGTTACAATAACGTAACCTTACGTTCTATCTCACACAGACTCCTGGGTCCAAACATCAGACCCAGGCCACCACAGCTACAGCCCCAGGTGTCAACAAACAATCAGTTGGCAAACTGGCCAATCGCTGAAGAATAAAATGATGCGAGGCAGTGGGGACACAGCTTTATATACGCTGGGCTTTCCACGTATTCGGGTAGGCGTGTCCTGGTGGCTGGCTACGTTTATACAAATTTTCAGTGGGCAAATACGTGATTGTGATTGGAGGATAATACCCATAGAGTCCAGTAGAGGGCGGAGCCTTTGTGAGATAGAACATTATGGAAGAAATTGCCATCAAAGTTGTGAAAAGGTAAACAAGTATTAGCATTAAAATGTGCATTTGAAGAATGTTTTCCACCTTTCTTGGTGCATTGTTATGAAGATCTTCAAAGGTGAAACTTATTTTCATAAGTCTGTATTCCAAGATAATTATGCCTCATGTGTATGCCTCACTGTACTCATACTTGAAAGAAACTTCTAACATGCACACACATCCCCAGCTTTGTGCATTTCATCTCAAAGTACTGACCTCATATAAGATGGGCTTTTAGCACTAAAGAATTGTCGCCTGACAGCCTTAAAGTGCATCAAAATGACAAAACACCCTGTTAGGGGCATTCTAAGGAAAAAGCTTGAAGTAGTCAAAGAAAGAAGTTTCAGTGATCAAAGAAATGCAGGCGAGACATATTGGAAGGCTGTCTGGACTCTTGCTGCTTTTACCATTATGTTTACCTTCTTCTGAACTCTTTCCAGAGGTTGAATGTCTTTGTTGCCAGTGACTCAGAGTTCATCTCAGAAGAGCTGAATTTGTCCGCCAGTGACCGTCATCACCCCTGTTTGCGCTGCTTTTAGTGCTTCACGCCCCCTGTCAGGTTGGCTGAGCCAGGAGCTCACACCAGAATCCCAAACTAATTGCCTTATCTGAGCCTTTTGTCTCAAGGGTTAGAAATTGAGTTTGCTTGTAGGGCAAAGAGAGGGAATTATAAATTGAAAGGGATAGGGGAAGAAAAATTCAATTTGTGGACAGCCCTTGTCAGAACCGCTTACTTGCGGTGTCCAGATTATAGGCGAAAAAGAAAGGCAGATAACGGCATTACAGCAGGAACAAACACACTCTTCTCTAAAGGGCCAGGCATAAGGACTAATCTAATACATGAGACAGACATGTCCGAACCGCATAAAGTTGCTTCTGTCAGTTCACCTACTGCGAAGTCATGGACAGTCCTTTTTTGGTGTGCTTTTCCATTTTGTCTAAAAACACAAAAATAAATAGGCCATC
>JBBPCS010000001.1:14151341-14161800 GCA_037974645.1 Hollardia meadi | reverse complement strand
AAATAATACCCCCCCCCCCCCCCCCCCCCCAAAAAAAAGCCATCAGAATGGGCTGCAATTGTCAAAAGCAGGGCAGGAATTTTACCTGCGGCCACAACAACCATAGCCGTCATTGCCCCTCTGTCTGGCCCTGATGCCCTTCTGAAAGTTGTGTGTCCTATAGGGCCACTGCAGCCTTTGTGCCCCACTTTCTGCATCTCTGCCCTCTCATATAAAGTCTGCCTGGCAATAATTGGTCAACAGTAATGTAATTTACAGATGTGTTGTAGCAAACAAAAATGCGAAGGTGAAAGAGCTCTCTTTTTGAAGTGTGATCCGTACATCCTGCCGATGTTGCAACTCTCAACAGAGATGATAAGGAAGTGTCAGCTCCATTAAAGTGATGTGTTGACAGTGTTTTGCATTGTATGTACTCATGTTTGTGTTGAACTGAACATATTTATTTGCAACTAATGAACATGAAGGTGAGGGCGATATTGTATAGCCCATTGACATAAATAAAGATGGACGACGCGTCTCCACTTCCTCCTATTGTACAAAAGTGAAGCCAAAATATGTGTACCTTGAGTTTTATATGTTTTGAGTGTTTCATTGTGAATTAAACATGTAATTTTTTCTGGTACGAATGATGGAAGTAGCTAATGAGTGAGCCATCATTAGTTCCAAGTTGTACTGAGGGTATATGCATCTTAACCTATTCCTGAATATGAATTATAAATATTAATTTGATAAAAAAATTATTTCTCTAGAAGTGTTACACTGTTTACTAAATTGGCACTAATGCTTTGAGAAATTTATTTGTTTATTTAATTGAATTAAAAACAAAAACTTTTTCTTTTTTTTTTACTTATGACCTTGATGCCCTGGTATCTGGCCTTTGTGCCCTCAAAAAATTACAAATATCTTTCTGTTCACTTCATTCAAGTAGCCAGGAGGTTGGCTGCGATTAATGCACGTTGGAAAAATCTCATGCAGTTCATGACCATTTTTTAACATTCAAGACAAAAACATCTGACAGCTACTGGGTCATTAACATACTCTACAGATTTTTTTTGGATGATAAACAGCATGGCCACACCATATTCCTGCCTGAGTCTGGCTGAGAGAGCAAAGACATGCTGCTGACAGGGCTTGTTACTTATTTCTGTAGCCTACAGTAGAGATAGATCAGATTTTTTATTTTTTTTTAAATACTCATAGTCTGATCAGTGACAAGATTCATATCAATAATTAATCATATCTATGTGGTCATCACTGGCCAAACAAACAAACAAACATACATTTTCTTACTATTCTGTACGTATATAAAGGATATGCATTAATAATGATACAAGATAACTACGCTCATCAAATTCCACATTAATAATTATCCTAAAGTATCCGTAGTTATTGTGCTTGCTCAGTTTTCTTTCCTAATTTATGTCGGCTACATTCAAGAAAGCTTTTATGTTAGTGCTTTAGTCATACTCATTTAAGAACGATGGACAGTTTACTGTGATGACAGCAGGCTTCTGCATCTTACCTGCATTTCACATCATCGCAGTCAAGAACTCTTGAGGAGAACTCAGGGAAAAGTTCATAAACACAAACTCAGCAAAAATAGGTAATGTGTGTTGAGAGGTCCTCAAACGAGAAGCCAGACACCTGGATCAATACTTCAAAATGATGGAAAAATGCTTACTTACAACTGTCAACATGGGCTTGTGGAAGTAACGGAAAGTAATGAGCCATTTTGTGCAACACTATTATTGCAGATTGTGGTTGTACTGGACAGTTTTCCGATGTGAATGTGTGAAACGGTGTAAAGGAAAAGCTGACAAAGAAAACATAATTTGCTTTTAGTCAAACTACACAAGGTGAATAAAAGTCAAGAAAAGTCATCAGTGGGGATGAAAAATGACTTTATGTCAGAGTCATGGTATGTGTCCACTGGGGCCTTTTTGGACGCAAGCGATTGCTCCACCTCGCAGAACTGGACGCCTTATGAGCGTGCCACATTTCTCTTCAATGACTGCTGACCCACGAAGAAAAACTTCAGACAACACCCTCGTTCACACCTGAGTGGACAAGTGCTTTGAGTCGTGGGCTGTCTGCACCCGGATTTCAAACCTGACCAACCTGGTGAGTCGTTTGGAAACTTTCTCTGATGAGGGGTGCGACCAGAATGCATTGCACGGCTGCTTACAGAGACAATGGAAATCATGGATCTTGTAGACACGTACCATGTTTTTCTTTCTTTTTTTTTTATAATCCTAAAACATTTGAAGTGGGTTTTTTTGGTGAATTGGAAAGAAGTAAACTGATGAAGCTGCAACAGTAATTATGAAACTTTTATTGTTGTTTTTGTCATGCCTGTATATTGTTTTAAAAGCCCATAAATCATTTTTAACATAGAAATTACTTAATGATGAGTCTGATCAGTAGACTTAAAAAGATTGAAAAAAAACTTGTGGTCCACTTTTGCCATTATCTGACAGTTGACAGTCTATAGGCAACAACATGGGTGGACAAGAATGCCAGAATCAAACCATTTTAACAAACAAACAAACCATTTAAAACCCAAGATACTTCTTCACCTGGTGTGACAACTCACTGCTAACACAAAGGGAGCAATCTACAGACTTGGAGGTGCTGACTCTCAGCCCAGGCCACTTCACAGTTGGATTAAAGCCATCCCAGTGCAAACAATGTCAATCATGTTCTGATGAAGAAGAAGAACCACATCTGCAAACAAAATTATATAAAGACTTACAGGACAATCTCCACACCTCGGCTGTGTCTTCGAGATTCTTTCTATGTTCCAATTATGTTTTAATTTAGTGGTGCTGTAACTATGGCTATATTCCTGTCAATTCATGGCACACAATTGTTGTATACAGCTTTTATTTCTACAACATTTTGTCCATTCAGTTTTGATGAATAGATATTTACTGTTCGCTGTCTATCTGGTCCATGATGAGCAACGTGATCTCATGGGATGGCGAATTTAGGTTTCACACGGGACGTGAACTCTTCATGTCTGGTTCAAGTTCCACTGCTTTGACCCGTCCACCACCCCAACCTCCTTCAACTGGGGACTTCCTCGCTCTTTATACTACGTCATCTTAAATTATTTTCTCTATCGCATTCACGCCTAAAAATTCATGAGAAAAGGCTAATGCGAACTGCTTTCAATGACCTACAAAAAGCAAAAAAATAGCATTTTGATAACATGCAAAATGACTTAAATGTGACTATGCCTATACTAGGCCTATACTATACTATACTATACTAGACTATACTATAATATTATATGCCTCTTCCACAAGTTAACACAATCCCCTGTGGTCTTAATGAAATGTCTTTGACATGCTTTGGTCAAAATACAAAAAGGATCAAGCACCACAGCATGTTTCTCACCCTGTCTAAACCACTGAAATACAGCCCTGTTCAAAACGACTGGTTTAAGTACCTGTCGCTTTAAATGCAAATGAGCCACTTCTCACCAGACAGGTACTTGGCCTATAGAAGTTTTGTAAGCAGGTGTCAGGGCTTTTTGGGCCAGAGAGTCTGAGTGGTTCTGCCTGCCTGCGTGGTGCTGAGGATATGGACACAGTTCCCTGACGCTCAAGGAAGGTTCAGACCTGTCCTTGATTGAACCCCAACACATAGCTGGCTATCACTTCGTGCTTCTCTGGTCTGTCATACTGGGCAGAGAGATCCTCAGGGATGTGGATCCACATCATCCACATATGGGGCAGGATCCTGGAAAACTTTCTCAAAGATGAGGTCCAATAGTTCATCAACGTAATCTGTGAAACAGAAAAGAACAAGATGATGTATATGTTAGACTCCCCTAAACCCTGTAGCTCTGTTGCACATTTGTTTCTTATTACATTTTTTATTGTTTATATCATTTTTATTATTAGGTTTATTATGAAGGCTGTTTAAAGACAACAGTTACTTTATTATATTTATGTTTTACTTGTTTTAATGCCTATTTGCACATTATTTCACGTTGTGACATTTTCAATAAAAGCTTGTTAAACTTCCGGAAGGTTGTTTCTGCCTTCATTGGCTTGGTTGTGCATTCTCCCTTCTTTGATTTGGGGAAATTGACTTTAAATAGCAGTTCCCCAGCTGCTTGGGGATGCCCAGCATTTTCATTGAAGTGAAGAGCTGTCAGGTATAGTCTTTGAGAGAAAACAAATTATACTTAGAAATGTGATGAGAGCATATGTATATATGCATATATACTGTACACATTCCCTTAACTGTTGAGACAATTATTGTTTATTTACCTGCACAACATTCCAAGAAAAGGAAAGACGACATTCTTGGGATGCTGTGAAAGGCCTCCAGAGATGAGGTCTGGTAGTGAGGGCTCAGCTTTGCCACATCTTTCAGAACCCTCTTGTTGGTCAATAGTTTTTATAATCTGCAGAAAGCTGGTATTTTTGAAAAACATACAGTTCTCAGTGCAAAGTGGGTTAACGCACCTGTTTTCAACCATTCGCTCTTGTCCCTTGAAGTGCTTTGTGGATGCAAAAAATGGGGGAAAACAGGATCTTTGTGGGTGTAGATGTCTTGGATATGATTAGGGATGGAGGTCCACTTTGCCACTCTCTCTGGTCCTGATGTTGAAGAAGCTGCTGTCCAGTAGATGTGAGGGGTTTTTTTTAATACTGTGAAGCCACTTCTTCAGTTTGTCACATTTCTTGTTTTGAGACATCTTCACCAGTTTCTTGGACAGTGCTAATAATACAAAAAATCGAGCATTGCGTTAGTTCTGGCAGGCCATGGAAGTCAAGCTCAGCTCACAATCACTCTGATCTGAAGCCAGCACACATCAGCTAATGGCTCAGCTGATTCTCTTCTATGCATTCAATTGGTAAATCTCATACAGGGCGCGCTATTTAAGCTGCTTTGACCTGCCTACTCTTCCTGCTTCCTCTGCAAGCCGCTTTGCAACCCACCTCCACCCAGCTCCTTCTTTTTGTGCTGTGTCTGACTTCATCAATGCCATTTTTGTTGACCTTTCCATGTAGGCATGTGGATTGCAGGGAGCTCCCAGAACAGAGGATTAACACCAAATATAACTTGCCCCAAATAGGAATCTAAGTTTCTTTGACTATAATGGTTCTGACTGAAATGCAATTTTAACACACCACTTCATGCTCAGTTAACTAGTGTTGGACATTGGCGATTATTTTTTACATTTTACAGACTAAAAGATTAGTGAATCACCCATAAAAGTATCAATTTATTTATTTCTTATAAAAATCAAGGTGTTAGCTGTAACTGTAGCCATGCCAAATAAAAGCCTTGAACTCATTTTACAATTAAATCCAAATTTAGTGTACATGTGCACATAGGAGCCATCTGATTTAACCTATAGGTGGCACTACAGCAACATGATTAGTCATTAACTCTGCATGCTCAGAGTGTTTTTGAGTTAGCAAACGATAATGGTATTTACTTAAATGTGATAAATTACAAATTATTCCATATTTCAGATACATGTGGTGGATGTTCACAGTTGAGCGACAGTGTTTGTCTCTGCATACGTGCATGCCTGAGGGAAGATGGAGGAGTGTTGATTACACATGATTATACACCTGGACTATTATGAACATTTACACCATTCCTTTTTTGTTCGCTCTGCATGGTACTGGAGAGGAAACCAGCCTCATGGAGCGGGCTCTGCATCCACTCTTTGCTCTTGCTCTGATTATAATCTCTGCTGATTAGATTGCCCGCAGTCACACTCAGAAAACCAGGCCTCATGGATGCTGACAAAATGGCCTTTTTGTACCATTCACATACCGTCTTAGCATGATCTGGTTCCCCAGCTGCGTCATAATGTGGAAGCATCAGTGTGTTACATACATGTGTGTGACGATCACTGGGGGCACAAGGTTGCTTGACTCCTGAAACAGTGAGCAAGCTCTGGAAAAGGTTGCGTTTTAGCAGCTTGGATGTCTGACGATTTGTGCGAATATGTGTGTGTTCATGGGCTGAGTGCAGATCAGGATGTGTGGCAACAGACACCCAACTCAACTAAAGCTCTTGAGGAATAGTTTGCAATTTTGAAGAACATGCTTACTGGCTTTCTTGCTGAGATTTAGATGAGAAGATCAATTACCACTCTCGTGTCTCGCTAAATATAAAGTGACAGCGATCAGGTTAGCGCAGCTTAGATAAAAAGTCACTGTGCCCAGCCAATAAATGGCACAGACCCCCGTAAAACCACAATGTGTAATTTTCACAATTCAGTTTTTGTACTTTTTTTAAAAGAAATTGTGCCCATCAGACAAATCCAGACTAGCTGTTCCCTGCGTTTCAAATTTTTATGCTAAGATAAGCTAACCAGCTGCTGGCTGTAGCTTCATATTTACCATACAGATATGACAGTGGTTTCTATCTTCTCATCTAACTCTCAGCAAGAAGGCAAATACAGTAAGTGTATTTCCCAAAATGCCAAACTATTTCTTTAACTATAATGGGAGTCTGCTAGAAGAAACATTCCAAGTTTCATTCATTAAAATCCGAAGACGCGCATGAGATGACACATTGTCATGAACCTGGCAGGTGACTCTAAAGCCTTTCTTCTCCTCTTCCCTCTTCCCATCCTCCACAGTAAGCCCTGAGGGGAGGCAAGTGTTTCCTCTCATCCTTTCACTTCATTATCTCTCCTCCCTTAGTCACCAAGGACACAGCACCAGCCCTCACCACCTTCCTCCTCCAACAACAACAAGGTCTCCCAGGTGGAGACTTATGTGTTGCTATCTTCCTCCAAGCCCAAACCCCATGTTCTGTATCTCTATTCTTCTCCTGCACTCCTGCCGTCTGTCCCACACCAGTGTCACGACACAGGGAGCAGGGAACCTCTGCACTGTTAAACCTCCAACATAACACAAACAACAGGTAGAAACCTCAGGGCCACTGAGCTTAGACTGAGATGTCTGTGAGATTAGAGCGGAAAACACAACAGTTAAAAAATTAATCTGCAACTATTTTAATAATCAATTAATAGTAATTTATCAAGCAAAGCTCCAGACATTCCTGTTCCTGCTACTCAAAGGTGAGGATTTCCTGCTTTCCCTGGGTTGTACCCAGGACAATTCTCTGATTCTCAGATGTTAAGATTTCCCTGCTTTTCTTTGTTTTATGTCATTTCAAATTGAAGATACTTGGACTGTGGTAAAAAAACAAAAAACAAAAAAACAAGACGTTTGAAGACATCACCTTGGATTCTAGGAAACTTTTGATTTGATTTTCTGTCATATTATAGAGTAAACATCTAATCCAATAATTAGAAAAATAATTACTAGATTAATCAATAGTGAAAATAATTGCAATTTGCAGACATAAGTCTGGTTTTTCCACCTTTAAGCAGTGATCTGCTGTATAGGGGTGTAAGAAAGTATTGATACACTTGATAAATACAAATGCCAATCCCACTGTTCTGTTCTGATTGCATAAAGAAGTTAACTTTTTTATTCAGATATGGTGGTATGTTCTTTATACAATGACAATGACAATATATCACCTTGCATACAGCAATATATTGAATTGTAACCCCTGTATCGTGATACGTATTGCGTCGCCAGATTCTTGCTAATACACAGCTCTACTGCTATAATTATTCTGTTCAGTCTAATTACAGCTTCAAATGGCTCAAATCTGGAAAAAGATGTTATTTGAAAAAAATGCTAATTCTTAAAAAAGCTGAAAACAACATCCACAAAATGACTCGGATACATTTAATGAGGGATGAATCTTAATTGTGTTCAAATTAGTCAACTAGTGATGATGATTTTGTTTTTGGATAAAAGGCATCAAAGTCAAGCAATGAAAAAAAGAATAATCTGAAGTAATTCCTTACCTCCAGAATATCTTTGGCACAGCTGCTGTGTTGGCTTCTTGTTACCTGTGCAAACAGAAGGAAACTGGTGAAAGACCAGCGTTTGTCTCTAAAGTTCACATTGTGTACACACTTACGTACGTTCAACAGCAAATATGGCCGCGCACGTGCACCCACACATACAGTGCATAAAACTCTTTCATATCTTTCATTGCTCAAGATGTGAACATTCACTTTACAGCACACAAAGAGAATCACCCTCTGCACTCGGCTTCCCGCCTTTTTGCAGAGCAAAATACTGTAGCACTTTACTGTACACCTTAGACCCACGCACACACAGTAATTGTGAGAGTTGTGAGGAGGTTGAAGCTCGTTGATGACTCATATCTTAGAAATCACAGCTGCAGATGATCAGATGGATGCCGATTCGGTTGCAAGCAACTTTCTGTTTCCATCTGTTAGGCAACCCCCCCCCACCTATCTCTCTCTCTCTCTCTCCCTCCCTTCCTCCCTCCCTCCCCCACATTTCCCCCCCTTTTGCACGTTTGAGCTCACAATTCAAATTCATGGCATGAACGCAGAGCGCCGTGTTGCTCAAGTATTAAGATAAAGGACAAATACTTTACATTACTCACACTTCCCCATCTGTACAACTGTGCGTAGGTCCTTTCTATTCATGTGGGGGTGTTTCGTTATGACTGTCAGTTCTGTGTGAAAACACATTTGTTTTTTAGTGTCTCATAACAATACTAATCACACTCATATTTGTCAGTTTATTCTTTTCTTTCACTTTTTCATCATTCTGAATTTCTGTAATTCTATGCGGACCTCATCTGCAGAACACTTACCATTTAGACTGTATTTCTACTTCTCATTTAATGTCATTTCCTTTTCACGTATGTTCCATTTTCAGTTGGGTGATTTGCTTCTTACGTCTTGCCCCACTCTTCTGTGCCATCTGTGCAGTATAAGTATGCACAGAAGAAAATGTGTGTGCAGTGCAGCGTGCATGCATGTGTATGTGTGTGACTGTGAAACTGTCTCTTCTTGCACGCATGACTCACTAAGGTCAGTGTCTGAGTGGCTGCACTCTGCCTGCGGATGGAAAGCAGTGTGTGTGAAAACTGTCTGATTGTCACAGCCACAAGGCAGTTATGATGCTGTAAGCACTAAATGAAAAACATAAACACAGACAGCCAGTGTTTTACCTCCCTGTGGCGCTGCACTAGCTAAACTCAGGGCTGCCTCCTCAGTTTCCACTTACAGGTCCTGTAGTATGAATGCAATGTGTTTCATCCCCACAAGCATCATAGGCTACAGCTCTGGTGCAATACCCTGATGAGTGAAATCCCTTAGGCCAAACAAAACAACCCATCATAACACCTGCAACAAGCAGCATGCAAGCCAACTACACTACTACCCACCTGTTACATTCTTAAAGTATCAGCAATTACTGGAGTTACTTGGCTCTATTCAGCACTTCCATCTGTGTTGAGTGCCTCTCAGGAAAATCTGAAAAGACTTTCAATCTGCAAACTGAATCTTTATGAAGATAGGAGCACAAAATGCACAACTCAGCAGGAATTACTCTCTCTCTCTTTTATTCCAGTGTTCAGATAAATGAAGGGCAATCCCTTACAAATAACTTTATGTAGGCTAGACAACAAATTGCTAAATTTAAACAAATCTTGTGCAAGAACAACACTCAGCCTGTCAGTGACCCATCTATGACGCTTTCACCAAAGTGATCCTAAAACTCTTCATTCTGTTTATAAGTAGACTACAGCCTGTTCCGCGCACTCCATGCAACCTCTCACCTGAGAACATGCGCATCGGAGTAGAAAAGAGACAATGGAAAGTTTCCCTTTGCCACCGAGGACAGTAGGCATGGTGCCGGGATGGTCAGCGCTCTCCTCCGGGGTCCATGCCAGTGAGGACGCGCTGGCTGAAAAGCAGCGGATGTGGTCTGTTCCTTCCGAGAAGACGGTGGCAGACCCGGCTCCGCACTCGTGGATCCGCCGTGCAGCTGCGGGAGAGTCTGTGTGTCACTGTGAGGGAGACAGGGGGCGATGTGGGCGGGCCGGTAACGTCAGAGATGACACACGCGCAGCAGCTCATGCCGGCAGATCACGACTCACAGTGGCCCTGTGGATTTTCAACACCGCCGCTGTTTTAGTGCTTTTCAAAGGCGTCATTAGGCTAACACAGCTGCTCAGTGCTGTAAGTACACTACATGATGGAGTTCCATCACATCCATACAGTCCATCTTAAGGGCACAAAGCTATGAATTATGGGGCCCTTAAACCTGCATTAATTGTTTTGTTTGTACCACATGGGGGCGTTGCCGAGCTGTAAACGCAACCTTTCAGTATCTATGTTGATATGGCTAACGCGTTAGCAAACAGTTGACCACACTTATCAAGACACTGAGTACCATTAACATACGTTAAGACCTGTTCTATACACAGTCAATGATTAAGACACATGTAAGTTCAATATTAATTTTCATTTTAAGTTTAGTTTTGGTCTTCACCTGCTTCTAAGAAACGCACCTGGCTTTTTTAGCTGCTAGCATAAATGCTCCATCATGCTAACCTGCTAGATGTATATATA
>JBBPCS010000001.1:14111314-14151241 GCA_037974645.1 Hollardia meadi | reverse complement strand
TATATATATAATTACAGCTTTAAACAGAAAGTAACACCCATTGAGATGTGTGGAAAGGAACAAGGAAATGCATTTTCAGAAAGTCAGTCACACAATCTATAGTCTAAAATTCATGTCATCAATCATTCAGCCTGCAAGTACCCTTTTTATTCAGCAAATAAAATATTACAGTTTTATCATTTTGGTTTACAAATTAATTTTTGCATTTTCAGAACTAGTGTCTTACAGTAAAAGCCACTTTGAGAAAACAAAATGGAAAGTGTGCAGTCTACTGTATCCAGGTGACAGACGAACCTACTAGATCAGGTATAAAGTAAACAGTGCTTTCACATGTTGACGGTAAAATTTAAACAAAAACTGAGCCAAGTCAAATAACTTGTACGACTTGTTAGAAATATATAGATCTGTTGTGCCACACTAACCCGAGCTGATAGAGTTTTGCTCTGCTCCATATATAATCCATATAAATCAGTGAGTTCCAGTGAGGTCCAGGAACCCGGTTTAACAAAATCACAATTTAATTTCTTTTCTTTTCAAACTCAGCCACTCTTTAGGGCAAACAGCTTCAGAAGGAGCAGGTAAGTGGACCTGGAGTTGACTTTTTGTTTGGTTTTTTTTACTTACTTTTACTTAAATTCATTATTTAACATAAAACATTTATGTGAATGAGAGCATATTGTGGACCAATGACAAAATTAATGTTGCTAGCTCATGCAGTTGGCTGCATACCTATACAGAAAATGTACTGTATGTCTTCTCTCATCATCTCTCCTTGTGTCTGCATACTGGCCTTGTGTGCTTGTCCAGTCCACCCTTTCTTGTGCTTAATGCATTCTGGCCTGTGAAGTGGCTCTGGATTTTGCCTTGTCATGATAAAATATGAGCTGTCTCCCTAGTTCAGAGGCCTTGGGGCAGAAGAGGGAAAGACAAGACACAAGGAGCTTGATGCATTAGCATTTACTACAATGATTTGAAGGAACACAGGTGACACCATCTTTCTGCGTTTCTTTAGAGAGACAGAGGGGAGAACTTTCAAGTGATTATATCTGATATTTGGATTGGGCTACACACCCCTGAGACCACAGTGTCCCTTATTTGTTTACAGCAGCTGTCAAAGACTGAAAACAGGGGCAGCCCCAGATAATGTGACACAGTGACACTCTGGGTTTTGCCTGCGTGGATAGCCAGTAGAAATGAATTTAATCTGCAGAGTGTTGAAGAGAGTTTTGGAGACAAAGGGAAGACTTTGTGTCAGTGTTCATGACTCTTTTTCATGGGTTTGACCTATTAAGGGAAGATCAGAGGAGTTGTATGCTCACATACTGTAATAAATGGGAGATATTGAGGCCTGCTTTATCATTTTGTTGAAGTTAATTCAATGTGTTTGTGTATGTGCACACATTTGTGTCTGTGGCTTTTGTGTTTCAAAGTTTCATTTAGTCTGTATGTGTTCAGGTAAGATGAGCCCTACACTCACAAGTAAGATAAAAACTCCACATTGTCAATAAGTGACCCTTGAAGTTATAAGTTCTCGCGAGGTAAGGACATCTCATTGACTGGTGACAGACATGGAAATTCACACATTTTATATACTGGACATTGCATCGAAATGATGCAACAGCAGGGACACAGATAAACAAACATAATTTAGAGAACATAACTTCTCACCAATCACAAGTTTGATATATTATGATAAAACATGGAACATGGTCTGAGAAGAGATGTGGAGGGAGACAAATGTTATGTGTCGGTACCATTTAAATATTTCTGTCTTCGTGCATCAATCGCGATGTGAAAAGGAACACTTCTTTGAATGTACAGGCCTACATTTGCACACACTGACAGAGTCCTTCATTTTTCACTATACAGGGCTGTGCTGTGAGAGGCATACGTACCAGTCCTGTGTTACTATAAGCACTGCAGTGGCAAAAAAAATTAGAAATTCATTGATTAGTTGTTTGATCGATTCATCAATCAATGGAAAATTTTAAGAAAAAAAAAATTCAAAACATTTGCTGGTTCCAGCATCTTTAAAATATGAGGATTTGATGCTGTTCTTTGAAGAACATCAGAGATGTTTCTAATTTGTTGTCCTCCCTATTTACATACATGAGCGGGCCAGAATATTAGAAACACCTATGAATATAATGCAGTCCAGTACCACCACCAGACTTAAAGACTTAAATGCTAAAACATGAATTAACACCTGCATTAGACTGTACAGATGGACCTAATAAAGATGACCACTGAGTGAACGTGGCAGACTGTCTGGACTAGACTCAGCATGTGGTCCTGATATCACAGAAACTCTGTTTCTTTCTCTGAATCTGTTTTGCATGTGCACAAACACCAGGAAGCGAAGAGAAACAACAGTGCTTTCCGGAGGAACAGAGGGAAAATGTCAGGATGAACTGGGAATGGAGGGATGGGAAATGCCTGGGGCCAGTCTCTACAGCCATAGAGCACCCATGGTTACAGACCCATGACGACAGGACCTCAAAGGCACAATGGCATCCCTCGACGCTGCCTGTTTAGAACACTGCTGGCCTCAGGAGTCAGCCTTCCTGACAACACACTCACCCTCTTTCTGTCTCTCTCTCTATAACAGACACGCACAGGCTTATGGAGGAGGATGGAGATGGAGAGGTGTTGGGAGAGAACAAGCGGGCCTGAGCTATGTTGTCTGTCGCTGCAGCTTGCTTTGGTCACCTTGGGTATTCCAGATTCCTGCAGGTAGAGAGGGAAAGGTAGGCAATTTGTGACCACATTATAATAAAACACCCTTGTCGAAGGATTATAAGCTCTAATTTATGGATTTTTAATGACTAGTACATAATTTACTAAAGCTTTATAGATATAGTTACAACCCTTCAAAAAGTTTTGGTTTTTTTGGCAACTTTTGGGTTGCCAGGTTTTGAAAAAAAAATTCTCAGGTGGGTGAAAAAGAATACTCATTATGCCAACACATCTGCAGTTATTAATGTTACTAAAATCATTAATAATAAAACTTTTTCATTTTTTTCTTAAGCCCACAGCAGAGGTTCTTCCATTTAAATGTTAAGCAGTTCGCATAACTTTCAGAACCTTAATTTAAACTGCAGACTGGTATCTGAAGAATTCTTCTGATCATCAGCAAGCTTTACTATGCAAATGCTCTTTTGGAATATCAGGTGTTCTTACTATGATAACCAAAGGCTCCTGTTAGCTCTGGTAAATGCATTAAATTTAGCAATCATTGGCTTGTTGTTGACTTTGCGATTTGGACTGTTTGATAGGTATAGGCCACTTAAAAGGTGCCACACGACCCCGGAGCACAGGATGAGTGAACTATCAGATCTGTGCACAGTGAGCAAAGAGCCCCACCCTGTGGCCAAAGTAGGACACTGCCAGTTCCTGCATTAATATGATATGTATCATAAATGTTGTATTTTTCCTGTTGCCCCAGGACAAATACAATGAGAGGGCTAGATTATTGTTTAGTAACATCTCCTCGACATGCATTCAGACACAAGCCTAACCAATACACAACACAAACAAACAATTTCTTCCATAACAGAAGACAGGCCATGTGAAAGTGAATATGATGACATGATATATGCCACTAACTAACAATTATTTTCATTAATTTATTAATTTGATTAATCTAATTTTGCTTAATGATGTCGCTAATAAGTCTAAAGCAGCAATGGATGAAAGGACAGCACTTCTGAGAAGTGGTTCCCAACCATTTTTGTTCATGATAAATAAAGTGACTAATTAATAATACTTTCTGGGTTGTTTCATTTGATGGATTTAGACACCAGATCCAGTATTTCACAGGGAAAGAAAACAACATAATTTTGTATCACAGAATTGTTTTTTCTATTTTTGCTGTCTTTCTTTTTTTTTTTTTTACTGATCTTGTGACCCCCCTCAGATTTATCAGGTTGCAACACTTCTCTTTATACTAAACGCCATAAGAAATAATTATGTGATGGACATCACTGAAGTTATTTCTGCTCAAATCCACTGCACAGTCTTTTTGTGTCACAGTCTGTTAAATTATGCCTGTAAAATATACCCAAATGTAAATGTAGTGCCGTTATTGAAGCTGGTGCTCTATATCTGACTATTCCCTCTTTTTATTTGAGGCCTGTCCAAAAAAAAAAAAACAGCACAGCTTACAGCAGATAACAACAGATTGCCTGTGGCTTGTTTATGATAAACGGATTTTTTTTTTTTAAAGAGCAGGATATGTAAAGCCACGCAGAAACAGCCTATTCATGTCACGCTGAAGTGCCCAAACAACTGCTTGGACTGGCTTGTCCCTCTTGTGTGATGTCATCCAATGGATGAGTGGCTGGCGGCTGCGATGCGCATGTATGCAGTCCGCTGCCTCAACGCATCACAGCGAACCGCACTTGACAGCTTGCCAGGTTAGAGGGGTGAAAACACACCATTCAAGGGAGGAAACCAGACCTGCTGAATTTCCACCAGCCAGCCGTCACCCGCATCCAACCTGAGGTGGTGGGTTTCCCGCAGCCTCCTCCTCTCTCTCTCTCTCTCTCTCTCACATGCATCATTTTTTTGGATTAACCGTGTTCCTGTTCTAACGCGCAGATGACAGCGTAACCGGGGCAGCGAAGCTGTTGAAAAACCAAACACAGCCGCTTTGTTGAATAAGATCTGTTGTGACTGGACATGAATTCGGCGGAACAGACGGTTACATGGTTGATTACGCTCGGGGTGCTGGAATCGCCGAAGAAGACCATCTCGGATCCTGAAGCATTTCTGCAGACCTCCCTGAAAGATGGGGTGGTCTTGTGCCGGCTGCTGGAGCGGCTCAGCCCGGGGTCTACGGAGAAAGTAAGGGCAATAACACCCCCCCCCCCCCTCTCCTCTGCATACAACCAACCGCCCGCCCCGTCGGCGCGTCTGTGTGCTGCCCAGATCCGTGAAAACCGACGCGGTTTGTTGTCTGGCTTCTCTTTCTGCCCAGTGGTCCATGAGGCGATTTCTTTTGTAGGTCACGGCAGCCCGGGTTATTGTCTGCGAAAACAGCGCTATATGCTCACACAGACGTGCGCCAGGAGGCCGCTGTTTCCACTGCGTATTGATCTGCTCTATAAGGCAACATCACAGAAAATACAACACTGATCGATCACATTTATCAGGCGCTATAACACCCACTATGTCTTGATATTGAAGGCCCTGTTTTTAAATTCCCCTTTAATCCAGCGTGATGCGGGTTGTATGTCAGTGTATATTTGACACACACGGTATGATCAGCCAGGGATGACTGGCTCTCTGTACTCAGTCAGACCACAGCAATAAGAGTGGGCCGCCATTGACTGCAAAGGCGCAAAGATAGAGATGGACCCTCTCCCCATTTAAAGAAACAGCGCAGTGTTTGTGTTTGTCAATGTATAGCGTCAGCCAGTTTGGACAGCTACCTATAGGGGAGGCAATGTTTTTTTCCTGAAAAGACGCTGTTCTGCTCCAGGCTGCTTGCACATCCTCATAAAGCGTGAGAAATGTGCCTGTTAAATGGCAAACAGGTTCCTCAGTACCCCTCCCCTCACACCGACCGATGGAATGTTGTCTCATTTCTGTCACATAACCAAATGATGTGCACACGTGAGAGGGTTTGATGTAGGTTAAAAAAGACAGCCTGTCTTAAAGGCTGTATTTGAAATAATCCATGCTTGAGATGGGGAAAGCACCTGGGAAATAGATGGCCCAATCAGTATTGGCTATATGTCACAATATTGCTGATTTTAATTCTGTTAAATCTTCTGCCATCTCAGCTTGGGAGGATTTAATTTATTTTATTGATTTTCCAAAACTTGGAAAACTGTCATGGCTCAAATGCCTCTGCCACAACAATATGTACATATCAAACTAACTTGCTCCGATTAACTAATCCAAAATAGAGTTACAATACAAATGTTTTCCCTTACTGGTCAGAGAGGACAGCTTTCTGCAGCTCTAACTTCTCTTCAGACCGGTGGCCGTTTCAGTGAGACCCCAGAGGCAAAAAAAAAGTCTCTAGATCTGAAGACACAAAAGTATGATTGAATAAACAAACAAAGTAAGTTGATTATAATAATAATATGGCTCGTCAGATAGGCTACAGGATTTCTGAGATTGATACTGAGATTTGTGAGTTTTAAAAATCTTAAAGCAGCATATTTTTTAAGGATCCCATTAATTTTCTTATATATACATTATACTGTTAGGGCATAGTTGAAAAATAAAAGTATCAGTGCTCTCTGGTGGACAAACTATGTAATTGTGACACTTTGTATATATGTACAGTATATACTGTATCTCATCAATACATCTGTGATAAGCTAACATGAATTCATATATCAGTCATACTCTAAGTAGGCCTATTACTACTTCTACTATTACTATTAATAATCATATTTAACATTTTTCTCATTTCCTGCTTCCCACATTTTCCCCAACGCTTACATGTTGTGCTTTTACAATTTGGTGCCACTGTCTGGCCTTGATGTGGCCCTCCTCTGGTTCTGTTTGGCCACACTTCAGTCATCACTCTAAGTGAAGTAAGTAAGTGGGAGATGTGGGCCACAACTGGGTCGGATGTCAGTCGCTATCAGGGTAGATACCACTGCTATGTAGACCAAAGATGTATCATGTTTCTTACCGATTAGCCATAACAGGCCTCTATGCCTCCACCATTTGCATCTCTTCTTTGTCTTTGAGATTCCTTACATTTATATTTTGATGGAGAGATGCAAGGCCATGGTGTGAGGATGGTGGAGCTGCTGACGCAACATGTTTTGCCTCAATCCCACCTGTATTATTCATTTTAAGGATGTACCGTACTTAACAGCAACACACTTGATTGCTCCAGACTGTTTTCATCGCTGCCCTGTACACACTTAGGCAACAAGCCCTTCTCCGTAGCAAAAGGTAAATTAGGAAACATATGAGCAACTGAAATTGAAAAAGAAATGTGTAAGCTATAGAGAATGGACAACATTGTGAATGCAGTGCAGTCAAATAACAGCGAAAATGCTTTGAGGAAAATGGGAAAATGAAAAAGAATGAAAGGTGTGTGTTCTATATTGGTCTGATGTTATCTTCTTGCAGATCTACTGGTATATACCATAATGCTATATACAGTAAGCAACAAATGAACCATTGGCTTACAACAATTCCAAAGATGCAGAAATACCTACTTTTCCACCATAGCAGTCTATTTTGAGCTATAGAATATCCTGAGTACATATCTTAGTCACAATCCTTTCATAAACAAATACTTTATGTTTTAGTGTAAACAATTATTATCCTCTAAAGATTCTTTATTAATCTGGCTGTAGTAAATATATACACATAGTGGCCTGTTTATTACATCTAGCTAAAACTGATACAGTCAAATACAACAGCCCTGCAATAAATTGCTTCTTGAAGACTTTAATTATTTAGAGGTATGTAAATTCAACTTTATGGTGGTATAACATTTTCCTGCATTGCCTTATGCTAAAAGGATTACGGGAGAGGATCGGTGCCACATGTGCAAAATGTATTTGAGTTCTGACTTTAATCTCTGACTTTTTTTTCTCAGAATTAGGAGAAACAGATTAATAATTCTGAGATTAAAGTCAGATTTCAAATAAATGTTTCACATGTGGCCCTAACTCAAATACATTTTTCACATGTGGCCCTAATCCTCTTCCATAGAGTTTTATATCAATGAGGGTAAAGTGAATTTTTGCCGTAATGTTTTTCTTCTTTGGCTCTTTGTTGAAGTAGGTTTTTATAATGATTAAAAAAAAACCCCCAGTGCAGCCACAGGATACAACACCACCACCAGTGGGGATTTCGATTTGTCGACGTCACTTCCCTCGACCCAATACTACAGCCTCCTCCACTTCCCCGCTGCACGATCCGAGTCCAGCCTCCCGAAGTGTGTCGGGCCCACTGCGGACTGTAGAATGCGTGTCGAGACAGAAGATTCATTTTTAGGGCCAAGAAACTCAGGAAACCGCAGTGTGAACAGCAAGAAACCCGCAGCGTGAACTGGAAGTGTATCTCTAACCTGCGTTTCCGTCTTTGCAGGTTTACCAAGAACCGAAAAACGACGGCGAGTGCCTGTACAACATAAAGGAGTTTCTCAAGGGCTGCACATCATTCCGCGTCGAGGTAAGTACATTTTCCAGACTTTGGGCTTAATCCTGCGTTTATACCACACCCTGGCGTGTATTCTAACACTAAGAAGTGCTGTTTGAAATGAGCGAGTATCAGAGGAGACACTGGTACAATAAACAATGGGTCCATTAGGGGACGAGCCGCTGACAAGAGGGAGGAGGAGTAAACTACAACCCGAGAACAATCACACACGGTCCGCCTCGGTGATATCGGCTTGTGCGTCCACGTTTGCAACATTTGGGCAACCACCATTAACATTAGATGATAAAACGACTGTAATGTAGCCTGTTCACATGTCCCACTCATAGTTAAAGGCTCATGGGTAATGTTTACGCTTTCTAATTTATGGGGATCTTTGTCCTCGGACTTGTGCGTGGCTTTATTGTCACCACCAAGTGCACACTACCCCCTGTCTGATTATTTTCTGTTAAAAAGACATTACCACTGTAGCTACAAGCAATATATGAGCCTAGTTACGTAAGCAGGCAGCGTTCTAACATGGTAGAACAGTCTTATTATTTATTATAAAGTCTAAACATCAGATGAAGTACCTCACTTTTGCAGGCTTGTATATAAATATTTGAGTATGTTGTGGCTGTGAGAGAATCTCCATGATCTTGAGCAAATGGAGGACAGCGTGCTGTGTGTTTTCCAGTGCACAGAAGGGTCATTGAACCATCCTGGTGTGACAATACAACTCTTGTGTTCCTCAGCGTTGCCTTTCCCTGCCGAGTCTCCAGCCACTGAACAAGAGGTGGAGACGGGGTGAGACGAAGCGCTGTCACATTAAGTGTGTGAATCGTGCCCTTTAGTGGTTATACAGACAGCTGAAATGCCAGGGAAGCAAAAGACATCCATTATTATGGTTATATTGGGAGAGCGCTGTTTGTTTTGGCCCACTACAGGGACAGGTTCTGGCAACAGCTTTGAGCAATAATCTGCAGTTTTATTGGCAACAAATAGGAAAATTCCCCATAATAACCCCTCCCTTATGTCACACTGACTTGTGCCTCCACTGGCACATATGCTGTGCTAAATAGCATCACCCTTTTCCTGCATTTTTCTTTACACCGTGTTAATTCCGTGCGTGCAAGTTTGTGTCGGAGGATATGAGTTTTTTGAGTGAACCGGACAGAGCAGGATTACAGTAGTTTAGGACATGGCAGTACTCCCGCTCGACATCTGTAGAGCAAAAAGATGGATCCTCTCCAGCGCCCAGAGCAACTGCTGGCTCTGACCCCAGGTAGCTGTGGCTGCAGATTAGAGCACTGGCCTCTTGCATTACGGACACTGTGCTTTTGCAGTCCTGTCCTATCTCTTTCTAATGGGAGTTAAGCTGGATGTTTGGCTGAGCATCAACATGCTAGCCCTACTCGGTGTGGTACCTCTTGCAGATTACACACTGAAGACCATGTCTCACACTTTGGCAGCTGCTGTTACTGACCCTTAACCCCTAATGTCTTTGACAACAGGAAGTGATCATTAGAGTTCCCATGACCCCGCTGGTCCCTCAGGAATAGTAACCTTACTCTGGGTCTACCCTGAGTATGATCACAGATGCATCTGTCTGGACTGATGGGGGAATCCACTGCCATCAAAACTGAAAACAAGAAAAGGCTGTTTTATTATATAGTTACTAGCGCTGTATGATATGTTCAAAAGATCATGTTTTGCTTATTTAATTTCATTCATTGTTACTGAATAATTGATCAATCTCCTGAGCTCCAGTTGGCTCTTTAGCAAAGCAGTTTGGATTTGAGATATTTAAGCAATTCACATTGGGGTCAAAGTCCTGAATTTTGAACTTTAATTTGAAGGTGTTTACATTCACGTCAGTCAAACTGATGTCATAGCCGTTTTTATTAATTACCCTCCAATTTTAGCGCAACAAAGGTTAAACTTAAATAAAGACATAGTTATATTTGGTTGTTAATCCTTGGCATCCAGTGACTGGCAGGGGCTCATATCTGCGACTCACAGACATCTTCACCAGAGCCAAACCCAAAAAATTGGACCGATACATCAAATTGGATTTTGTGAATTCTCAAATATTGAAAAAAGCCAGTATTTATTAGTTTATAATCTTCACTCCTCGCATGACTTTGGGGATTTTAGTTCTGGTCTTCAGTAACTGAATCACATAATCTTTGAGGTCAGGTGACTAACTTGGTTTGTGAAGAATATCCCACTGTTTGGAAAACTGCTTGGCTTCCCTGTCTGTATCATTGTCCTGTTGCGTCATCTGTAATCAACCTTAGCTCTGAGGGGATTCACAGAAGCATTATTATTTCAAAACAATTAAGTATATTGTAGGTTGTAATACCCCGTGCAGGTAAACACTCATTTGCTCAAGCATGACAAGTGTGGGAGCGACTCACCGCACTGTTTCAGCTCGCTGAGTCACAGAGGGGCGTTGCACTATTGTGTCAGCCCGCTCTGAGGGATCATTACTCGACTGTGATGCTCGGGCCTAGCGGACGTGTCGGAGCTTGTCGTGTTAGTAATGTTCATTATCTGTGCGTGAATGTTTAATTTAAATCATTCATCACGCTTCGCTGTGAAGACTGGTAACTTCTTTTCTAATGGAGAATCTGGAACCAGGAACCAAAATGAAATGTCCCTTTAGGACAGCAAGTCTTCCAGTAGCTCGTAAAACACGTTCATATACTCTCTTTTCTACAAACACACTCTCGCGTGTCATTCACATATTCCCTTGGGACATCTCTGCAATCAGAGCGGAAGATAAAAGAGACTCTTATCTCACAGTCACTCACCCTCAATATAACTGAGGCGAGAGCAGCTAATCGCATGAAGCCTTTACACAGGAAGCGAGAGGACGACTCCATCCGTCAACAGAGATACAATCCCTGCCATTCATACTAACCCAGAGAATAGGGAGAGTCCTGATAAGTGACGTAAACAGTGCTTATGCTGTAGTTAAATTATAAAGCTGACATTCTTCTGTGTTTCTTATTGTCAACAAATCACATGGAAACAAACAAAGCCATCAATGCATTGGTCTGTTTCTCAATACTTTGTCTTCCCCACCCTGTCTGTGACACTCATGCCTTGTTCATGTTATCATAATTACATTTAAATAGTGTTCATGTCAACATCCCAGCAGCCCATGTAATGGATATAGTGTTGTATTGTCAGTGCAAGTCATTTAAGCTGTAACTCGACCAGCGTCTGATGAAGGTGGGACATGGGGAAGCTTTACCATTAGGGCTTTGTATCGGCATGAATCTGGTGATGTGATGCGTATCACGATACGGAGGTGAAGATTTAATATATTTCCCTGTATTGTGGTGCTATAGGCAAGACGACATATTGTTTCATGTTGGAGAGTCCAAAGGGTGAAGACGGATTAGAGCATTGCTATTTTGCCATCAGGGGTTTCACCACAAAATGAAGCACACATTTTTGCTTCTAAACTATTAATTTAAAATCATTACAGCGTTTTTAAGAAGAAAATATGTATCGTTATTTCCTTCCGACCATATTTCCAGTACATCCTATATGAAGTGAGTCAGAGTTGAGTGAGTTTGAAATGTAACTGATAGTTGTGCTAATCCAGGCCCTGACTTTCTGTACTGATACCAGAATGACTACACTACTTTGTGAAACAGCTTTTTTACAGACCGTGGCTTTTTCCCATTTTACAAAAGAAGCCAAACATCTCAAATGTGAAATGTTATATAGGCACAAGAAGCTGCCTCAGGAACTCAGGAACTGTCTGATTAAATACATTGACAAGATCATCCATCCGAGATTTTGTTACTTGATGCTTTGTACACATCTTGTTTGGTGCAAAAAAAACAAACATAGAGGTTCATTACCCAGCCTCACTCAAATGGTGCATTTGTTGGGGACTATTATTAGCTGCAGATTAATGCACATTTAGTGCACTAGTGAGTATTTGTGACACCAGGGCAGGGTTTGGTTGTATTTATTGTAATGAAGAAATAGTTTTAAGATGACACCGTGGACATCTTTGGCACAGAGGGAAAAGGTGCATCGGTGGTGAAGAAACAATTGCATCGAACAATTGATTCATTGATTACTCATTGATTTTTTGGGGGGTTGTTGACTGTTGCAGGACATTTTAAGACATCACTTTGGGCTCTGGAAACTTGTGATGGGCATCTTTCACAATTTTCTAGCATTGTTATATATTGAATCATTAATTGACTAATCAAACAAGTACAACCCTGAGAGGTTGCATAAAGCATAAATAAAACAGAAACTGATCATTTGCTCATCCTTTTTGACATATATTCCATAAAAAAACACTACAAAGACGATAAATTCAATGTTTTACCTCATCAACTTCATAGATTTTTGTAAATATATGCTTATTTTGAATTTGATGCTGACAACACATTTCAAATGAGTCTTGTTGATTACCAGACCTCCGTCCTCAAAAAGGGAAACAAAATAATGAGCAACAAAACTATAAGCTAACCAAGAGCTGCGTTGTGTCTGGAAGAGAGAGAGCTTCTTCTCCTCCGGCCACCTTTTAATATTCGGGCCAGGACCACCCACCAATCAGCAGATCCGCAGAGACTGGCAAAGTTGTGGAATGCTCAAAAAACCTGTTTGGAACAATCCACAGGTAAACGGATGATAGTATCATGATTGGGTATGAAAGGGGCATCCTCGAAAGGTTCAGTCGTTCACAAGGAACAGAAAATACCTGCTAGTTGGATCAATTTCATTGTTGGTTTTGACCTTTTCTTGGGATTTGTTGGTAATAAGAAAACTATGGAATATAGCCAACCTTATCCTTTGATGCTCCTGCTCTTGAAATGTAGATAATCTTCTGCCAGAATCCTTTTAATATATATAATTCAACCAGTATGGTTAAATGCTGTGAACAGTATCTGTTTTTAGCTGCTGCAGATCATACGTGTCTGCTGAGCTTGCGTGTTTCGCCCACTACTTCTGTCAAAGATAACAAGAGTTATTGATTGACTGCTCGCTGCTGGCACTGTGGCTGAGCGAAGACACAGTGGTTATCTCTAAAAGGAAAATACACTCGCTGATGACTCTCTGGCTCTCATGCTCTCCTTCTGTCCTCTCTCTCACTCACAGCCGTTTGAGGCCAGTGACCTGCTGCTGGGACTGAACTTCTCCAAGGTGCTGAGCAGTCTGGTTGCTCTGAATAAAGTGACAGCAGGTGAGTCAAAATATGTGTACAATGTGTGTGAGTAACATGATGCTTGTGGGTAGTCAGACGGGTAGTCATGAGTGTGTGGGCGCTGAGTGCAGATACCAGGTCCCGTGTATTTATATTGTGCCCTTTCTGTTCAGATATCGGCGTGGGCAGTGATTCAGTGTGCGCCCGGCACTCTTCAGCCCATCACATCAAGTCGTTCGAGTCGCTGTCCTGTCAGGCTTCGCTGGGCCGGTCCTCCAAGCTGCTGCAGAACCAATTTCGCAGTCTGGTATGGTCAACTCTCACGAACAGCACAGTTTAGGAACACAGTGGATCCGAGTGGAGTGAATACTAACTCTGTGAAGCTTTTAATGTGCAGTTGTCTGTGGCGGTGTTGTGTTTAATTCTATAAGTCTATCAGCGTCTTTGTTATTTTGTCCAGTTGCATTCCATTTTAATAAATAATCAACAATAAATCAATGTAGTTCAGCATAGTGGTTTGGGGCAACAGTTAGATCTCTGCTCAGGCTGATGGTTGGCAGAGCTATGCTGGTAATGAATGAGGAACAGGGTGAGACAAATTCACTTTCAGATGCAGATTGACCCCTACTTGTTGTAAGGACATTATTAGAGGGTGATGAGCAAGATTAAAAACTGCATAACAGTATTTTACATCTTGTGGAATGCAGCTGTTAGCCTGCTAGCCATGCTAGCTCCCACAGCTTCATGTCCACACTATGTTCTCTTCCACCTGCTTTTTGATTCAACACTCAAGTGAATTTTGCCGTGTGAAATTCTGTCTGACCCCACAGGGCGCTTTCTTTAGGCTTGCCTTTTTATGGAAGCTTTGTATTGTCACTGGTGCAGCAACCTCAGCAGCACTATTTATACCACTGGCAAATAAATACTAATAAATGGAAATGAGATTGAAAGTCGCAAGTTTCAAGATGATATATCACAACTACCATATTAATATATACCAGTATTTCTCAAGCTTTTTCACATCAAGGATCCCAAAACTGACACAAATTAGACTACAGACCCATTTGATTTTGTCCCAGGGTCCCCCATCTAAGAATTTTGCTTTTAGATGTTTTATTATAGAAAGAGTATAAAACCCATGACCAAAACAATATATATATATATTATATTGTTTTGTCATTGTGTTACTTATTATGGAATAAATAAATTGTTGTCCTTTTTGCTGGAAGACCCCTGGGGGTTCCCGGACCCCACTTTGAAAATACACTGATTTATACATTGTGTGATGGCATTAGTCCCATTAGTGCTGTCTGTCGCAACTCAGTCAAGCCAACAATCAATCACGGCCAGTCAGTCAATCAATACAACAGCTAGTTATACATGGTAAAATTAACTAGAGAATAAAGCTTGATTTTTTTCCAGTTATGGTATAAATTGTAGTAAGACAACAAAAACTACAGTGAACTTTACTTTGATTTGTTGACAGCACAGTGAAATCTCTGATGGGTGGAAATAATGTAATAGTACAGTGTGATGAGTTAAAAATGTTTCACAATATTTGTGGGGTTTGTTTCACAAAATTGATGTTACTCATCCGTTTCATTGCAAAACTCTTCTTGGTGACACATTTCTGTTCTCATCAGCCTCACAGAGTCTCTGCTCACTGCTCACTGTTGCTTCTCTTCCTCCTCGATGACATCCTTTCTCTCGTTTCTCAGGACATGTCAGAAAACAGTGGACAGCAGCTGCTGGTGAAGGCGCGTTTCAATTTCCAGCAGACCAACGAGGATGAGCTCACCTTTACCAAGGGTGACATCATCAGCGTGACTCGTCAGGAGGACGGCGGCTGGTGGGAGGGAATGCTCAATGGCAGGACTGGGTGGTTCCCTAGCAACTATGTCCGTGAGATTAAAGGCTCTGGTGGGTGCATGTAGGGTTGCATAACATGTTTTATTGCCTCCAAAAATTGCCGTACTACATAATTTTTGTAAATGGGTCTTCCTTTTCTGTCTGTGAATGATCACAAAGATTAAACAATTTTCTAAACAGACGTTTTCACATCTGTCTCAGACAAAACTGTCGACCGCTACACTGCATCACAGTTACCATTGTCACTGCCATTCCACCTGGCCTGATGACAGTAACACAGCCTCACATCTGGTGCTTCTCACGGCCTGCTGTGGTCTGTTTCTTTGTTTGTTTTTTCGCTTGTAAAACAGGTTAAGATCTTATGTGGCGAGAGGTGGCAGCTTAAAATCTGGCCCCCTGATTGACTCACATTTATTTACTCACTCGACAAATTTAATGATCGTTTTTGGTTTAAAGTGTAAGGACCGACGATCAACATGTTTGCAATGACTTTGAGACAATTTTTCAATAGTAGCAGAATTCTGCGATAATGGTGTCGGTTTATATTAGATCTTTATGTTCCCACTATAAACGCATAATGACATAAATTATGCACATGGGATAAATGTAATGGTGAGATGTGGCTTTAAGAGGGAAAGAGGACAAAACAGTGGCCATAATGCTGCTGAAGCAATGTTTTATTGACCTATTGTTATTGTTATTGTATGAGGGTAAATCCCAATACACATACAGTAAACATAATTCTGTGGCTGTTAATGTGGTGTGAAGACATTTTGTGCTTTATATTTGCAATAAAACAACAGCGATTAAAACCACTGTTGTTACAGTTATCACATCTTTATGCTGCCAAATGTATTTCTAATTTCTGAATTTGTAAATTGTATCAGGTTGAACACTGGAGTGTTTCAACTGTGTGATTCATCTCTAAAATGCATGTTAGGAATAATTGCGTGCATCAGAATAATAGTAGTAATAATAGTAGTGATCCATGCTTGAAGAGTTTTAACTGATTTAACACCATATCAGCACTCATCCATAGATAATTTATGAGTTACAAGTCATGATACATTTATAACCTTATTTATAGTAGTAAGATTATTCGCAAATAAATCAATGCTGCCCGTTGGTGCACTTTGAAACAGTATTTAACATTTCATGCACAAATTGCTTAAAAGGACACTTCACCCCAAAATGATAATTCAGTCATTTTCCATCACCCCCATGCCGATGGAAAGCAGATGCAAAGTCGGGTGAAAAGTTGTTCCTTTAAGGTTCAGTGTTTCTTGATCATGTTCATTTTCATGTCTCATTAGGAATAATGCGGGGGTGGGGGGATGGGGGAAACGGGACTTTTGTGCCCTAATGAAATCCTTTTGTCTCTTTTCACAGACAAACAAGTGTCCCCCAAGTCTGGCACTCTCAAGAGTCCACCTAAAGGGTTTGACACATCTGCAATCAGCAAAACATACTATAACTTGGTAAGGATGCAACTGATCTGAAATCAGTCTCATACTCAGTATTTCAATTTGTTTTCTGCTGTTCTGATGTTTCTCCTTTCTCCATTAACATCATGTTGAGAGGGCTTTTATTACTTGTAAAATTACTTATATCTGTGCCTGTATCTCTGCATTTTCCATTCAGTATTTGTAAATTCTTTTGCTGGAAAGTAATTACATGAGTTTAGATAACATATAAACTCTGGGGGAAATACATATTTGGCAAAAATATATTTATGTAGTTACTTTAGCTGTTTCAGTTGGATAAAAGCAGCATTGAAATTATAACATTAATGTGTTATAATGTTTTCTATCGATGTTTAATTCAAAACCTGTGACCCTGAACTCATTAAATAAATATTATATTATTAATAATATCTAAATTGAAGCTTTTTTCCCCCTTTGCATTTTAGGTGTTGCAGAACATTTTAGAAACAGAGACAGAATACTCCAAGGACCTTCAGAGCCTCCTGACGAACTACCTGCGAGCTCTTCAGAGCACCGACAAGTACGACTCATTAACACAAGCAGTTTTGATGTAACCACAGCAAAGCTATTTCAGAATTATTGTGGTGCAACAGAAACCTGGATAAATCATATTTTGTACACTCCTTAAACAACAATTTTTTTTTCTATGCATGTCACTAAATACATTAATTTAGCCTGACCCATCCTGTGTTTTCCTTTCCCTCCAGACTGAGCAGCTCAGATGTGGCTCTGATTCTGGGCAACCTCGAGGAGATCAGCACCTTCCAGCAGATGCTCGTCCAATCTCTGGAGGAGTGCACCAAGTTAGTCACCCCCCCAGCCCCCCCTCACACAAAGCCCTGTTGCAGCAGCACCCTCGCTATTTCATAACAAGCAGAGGGACATCTAGTGTTGAGCCGACTGTACTACAGGGATGTTGGATCAAACCATTGACTGGGGAATATATCATATATTGTGGTTTTGTAGTGCTTTTACCTGAAAGCATACACACACATTCTATAAATGTTCTTCTCCAGGCTGTTTTTTGTCTGTGTGTATAAAAGTTAGTGCATGGAAGCATTTAATCTGAGAGTGATCCTTTTTTTTTCTCTTCAGGCTTCCAGAGAACCAACAAAGGGTGGGAGGCTTCTTCCTCAACCTCATGCCTCAGATGAAGGCTCTTTATGCTGGTTACTGCGCCAACCACCCATCTGCAGTGAATGTGCTCACCCAGCACGGGTATGTTTACACATCAGCTCCACATTTAGTTTTATTTTAAAGTGTTTTCAACCTGTTTTCAGGGAAAAGTGGGTTTTTGTGTTACACAGAGAAATCTTGTGTTAGAAAAAGGAAAAGGGATCGTTTCTATAGTTGGAGTTCATCTTTGTTTTCCAGTTGTAGCTACCTGCTGATCGTTGGTTGTGTTAGCTATAGTGACACAAAGTGTGTACTATGCAGTCACAACTGCAGTTCATGGAGTATTTTTACTGTACTGCAAAATAATTCAAACACGGTTGAAGGAGCGAGAATTAAAGAAAAATATTTTTGGAATTTTCAAAGTAAATTTATCAAGTAAAAGGGAGTAGAGGTCAACATTTTGGACCCCGTTGGAAACAGAAATGTGCAAAACTTACCTGAACCTGACATGCAGAAATAGATTTTTACATACCCAAGGAGAGTCTGATAAAGCCCCCAGGTTTAGCAGGCCTGATCTAACATGTGGTTCACCCTAACACACCCAAATAGAGAGAGAACATCAGCTCTGGCAGCAGCATGACGCTCTACAAGTTAACAAGTGGCGGACGCGAAAAAGAGCTGAAAACATGTCATATTTCCTTTCACTTCTCTTCAGCAAACACAAATTTTCTCTTGCTCTTACAACGATGAGCAATTTTTAGAATTTTTTGATATTTGGACTGAATGATTCATCATTTAATAATGAAGATAATCGTTAGTTGTAACCCTAGTATTAGACTGTGTTCGCTCTTATTTAGGTGTACATAATAAACTGACAACTGAGTGTATTTCATTATGTCTCTTTCAGTCAGTGTTGTAATGGTACAGTTTTTGTGTCAGGAGGCATTATGTTTTTTCGGGTTGTCTGTGCATCCCATCCTTGTGGGAACTTCATTAAATCTGACAAACGTCTACATGGACTCATGGATGCACAGCAGACATTTTGACTTGTCACAGCAGGAAAACCACAGGTGGACTTAATGGCAATAACGACGGCTCAGTTCCATTCAGGGTGTTTTCACACTTGGATCGTTTGGAGCAGCTGTTCCCCCAAAAAAGTTTGGTTAATTTGGGCACAAAACAAGCGGATCGAAATCGTCAACGAAGGTGGTCTTGGCTCGCTTCCATTCAAATCCTGGAGCGATTTGGTTGTGGTGTGAAAGGAAACAAACCAACCGCAGGATTTCATGATAGCAAATATGAGATTTTGGCATAATTTCAAAAGCTAACCGACTAATAAATCCATCTGCTGATTGTGAAATCTGTTCTGAAATGATTTTAAGATCTGTAAAAGCTGTGTGTATATTTAGGCAAATCATTGTAACGGTATGCATGTCAGTGCAGGTTGCTGTTAAAAGCTGTTAAAACTGCTCTGCTTGTATCCTCCCTGTACTTTGTCAGTACTCCATTAAAAAGTGCATGACAGCGATCCCACAGTAATAAGCCCTGAATGATTTCTGCACCAGACGCCATGTGTTCTTCCTGTGTCTACCTGTTAGTCATTATTCATAACGTGGTTGATTTGCAGTTTAATAACACTAATAATTTTTGTGATCAGTTACTTCATCAACTCTTTGTGACACTAAAGAACATAAATATACACATCAGAAGCATTAAAGTGCTGCTGCTGCAGTTGAAACTGTGCTGATTGTTTAGATCTTGTGTGCTGCCATGTTTTAGAATTTGCAGCTGCTTCATGTTCTATCATCATGAATCTGTTTTATTTGCCAAGGGAAACAAAGACTTTTTGTTTCTCTCAATGAACTTACTAATAGGCATAGTCCATCACAAGCTCATTGGTTTTGCTGATACTGAGCATCAAGTGATTGTGATGGCACCATGTGACGAAGCTCTCTCTATAAAAAATAGTCTCTTAAGTGAGGACAATATGTTTCTCGCTAGAAATTATTCACTGGAATCATACACTTTTAAGTTTTCACTACATATATTATTCTGGACAAACATGGATGTTAACTGCAACTTGACTTGTAGAGTGCAGGCATACCACTGTGAGGCAGTAATTCTAGCTGCTATATGCTATTGTAGTTTTTTACACTTTAATTAAAACCAGAATTTGACTCATGTCTTGCTTCCTTTTTAACTTTGTTTACTTCAAAGTGACAAAGGCACATGAAACAGCAAGTTGAATGTTGGTGACGTTTTATCTTTTAATGAATGTGTCTCCTTGTCTGTCTTTCCCTCCTCTTGCAGTGATGCACTGGGGGAATTTATGGAGGGGAGGGGTGCAGTGAGTCCTGGGATCCTCACCCTGACCACAGGCCTCAGTAAACCCTTTATGAGACTTGACAAATACCCCACCTTACTCAAAGAGCTGGAGAGGCACATGGAGGTGTGTATCTAAGCGTCTGTCCAGAGCACTTGTGTGATGACACGTGTTTAATAACCAACATGTCTCCTTTGTTTCTTCTCAGGAGAGTCATCCTGACCGGCCAGACATTCAGAAGTGCATGGCGTCTTTCAAAAATCTGTCTGTAAGCGGATCTCACTTCCTCTCCTGTCACATGTAGCATGTCACCAGACCTGAAATGAAATTAAATGAATTAATGTCAGGCCTTTTACGCAGTTGTTTGTCTCCTTCGTGTCAGGCACAGTGCCAGGAGGTGCGGAAGCGCAAGGAGCTGGAGCTGCAGATCCTCACCGAGTCCATCCGGCTGTGGGAGGGGGATGACATTAAGACCCTGGGCTCTGTGCTCTACATGAGCCAGGTCTTAGTTCAGAGTCCTGGCTCAGAGGTACCAGCACCATCATATTGCCATAAACTGACACCAATGATGCTTCTATACCAAATTTTGCCTAACCCATTACTCTGCTGCGATTATTGTGATAATACTAAGTATTAGATATTTGATTACAGCAAAGTTTTTCTTTTCCTGTGGCACATTTGGGTCAGTTATCATAAGTATTAATTTTTTGAGGAAAATTGCAGCAAGTAACGTTACAAAACACATACAGAGTAGCATCATACAGTATACATTAACCACTGCTGTGGCATGCTAAACAAAGCAAAATCGTCAACATAAATGACAGATCAACACAGAAATCATGAGTAAATCATACTTGATATGAAGGCCTGGACCTGGATCACCATCTTTCACCTCTCATTTAACTCTCACAGCGCTAATTTATTTGCAATAAGTTACTCCCAGTTAGAGTTCCTGACTGAGAAGCGCAAAATGAATTCTTTAATTGTGGCGTCTTAAGTGCACCAAAACCTTCACTGTGATGAAACGCTCCGTCGAGTTTGAATGCACTAATTGCAGGTAGCTTTGGACAAAAGCTTCTGCCAAATGAATGTAATGAAATGTAATGATTACGAGAACACCATCTAAATGAGTCCTCATTACGACTGAAGAGTACCTCTAGTGGAGTAGAGATTTGTCAAGCGTGACATCTTTGCAGGCATTTTTTCCCCGTTAAGATTCAATAGTTCCTCACTTAAACGCAAAATTCAGTTTTCTAACTAAATACTGAGGGCTTCAGTTGTTAAAAATTGGAGAGTTAATGTCAAAGATTCACTTTAATGAATTGATAACTTGAAACTGAAGACAGCCTTAGAAAAATACATTCTAAAACTAAACAATTTCACATTTAATATCAAGGGTGTAAAACTCTTTCAATGTGAATGCCTCCTTTCATCATCGCACTCTTGCTGCTCCCACCTTTTTGATGCTCTGATTGTATTATGTGGCTTGAAACATTCCAGTTGTCTTGATCACTGTTCCCATGAATGCTTGGGCTGTGGACCCTTTAATAATAATGTTTTTATTATTATTATTAGAATAAAGAATAAAAATTGTACTACTTTATAGGCCTCTATGGAAATTGCCTTGAACTTACCAAGACCTGTTTGTGCTGAGAGAGTTTTCTCCTCAGTTAGATCTGCCTGAGCTGTGTTCCTGTTTCTGTTGCAGCTTATTAGCTGTGATGAGTGAAAACATGGAGTATTTGAGAGGTGTTTTAAATTAACTTGACAGTGTCTTGGGAGGATGTGGGGCAAAAAAAAAAATGATGTGAAGTTTGTGTTATAAACTGGTAATTCTGTCAAGATAAACTCCCCTCCCTGGTTGACTGCTGTGTAGCTCACACAGAGTAAAATACCTAATGTGGCGACAGACAACCACAGACGGGAATGTACCATTCTTTTGACAGTTCTAATGTGTAAACCCAGAGCTGATTAGTTACAGAAACATCACTGCGAGCCTGATGGTGCGTGGTATGTCACAAACCTCATGGCTTCACAGCCGAGACGACAGCAGCCAATGTCTTCTCCCCTGATAATTTAGACTAATGTAACTTTTCTACGAGGCTGTCTGAAATGGTTTGCGTCTTGTTGTGAATGTTTGCTCTGAATTGGCCCAAATGTTTCCGTCACTGAGTGTTAAACAGGATTACACCAGATGACTTTTGCATGACGATGGCATTCACGCTCTCACAATTCCTCTCATTATTGAACTTCCTCCTGTTTGTCAGGAGAAGAGTGAGCGTTACCTCATGCTCTTCCCTCACGTCCTCCTGATGTTGTCTGCCAGCCCCAGGATGAGTGGTTTCATATTCCAGGTCAGTAATAAACCTCCTCCTCGTCCTCCTCCCCTTCTTCTCCTCCTCCTCCTGCTGCTCCTGCTATAACAAATCTGCCTTCATGTGGACAAACATTTATTAAACTTTGCACACAGGTCCAGCCCTATGCTAAACTTCCTCAGCTGGCTTTTTGTGATGTTGCCCTGTCCTCCACAAACCATCCAGTCAGATTTTTGAAATATCAAAGATTGAGCCCACGGTGCATCAAAATGTTTTGTGCTTGGCAAAATAAATCTCCAATGTTCATGAAAAATTTTTTTTTTTTTAAATGACATCATTGTAGATGAAGTGTGGTAAAATTTCAGAATTTTTTACTCAAAAAATGAATTTTTGACAATATTTTTAATTCTATACTCATGTAAACAATCGCAGTCAATGGCAATTAGAGGATGTTTAAACATTAATTTCTCATGTATGGAGCAATCAATCTTTGTAAAAATGAATGACAGATTACAGCACTTCTCTGCGTAGCTCAACATGATTTCGATGTTCCATTGGTGGCAAAGATTGCGAGTTCAAGACCCGGGTGATGCAGAATACAAATCAGTCATTGTTCTGTGTAAATTAGAGACATAACTTCACGGTTTAGCGATAATTTTGGTCCAGACAGTTCTGCTGATCCTCCTGTATTTCTCATTTGTCTTTATCCTCTTCCTTTTACAATCTTCCTCCCCTTCCTCCTTAAAACGCCCGGTCCCGACTCACTGCTGCAGCTGAAAGTTAATTTCTCTATTACCTCTTGATTCTGATGTGATGATTCCCCTCTGCAGGGAAAATTGCCGCTGGCCAGCATGACAGTGACCAAACTAGAAGACTGTGATGCCCATAAAAACGCATTTGAGCTCAATGGTAAGGTAACGTAAGATAAGCAAGACTCTGGTTGTAATTCATTTACAGATAATGCTTTCAAAGCCTTTGTCTCTGTTTCTGCAGGCACAATGTTTGAGCGTCTCCAGGTGGTGTGCACTCACCAGCAGGACCTGCAGGACTGGGTCGAACACCTGACCAGACAGATCAAACACACAGCAGCCACAGCGCCCAGCCACAAACCACTCACTGTTCCCTGCCACACGGTCAGGAACTAATCATTATATACACACACACAGATAATTTTGCTTCTATTCTTTATAACCAACGCGATGTAAACAGTGTGAATATATATGTTGATTTTTCTTAACATGTCATTAGAGGTTGGCTCCCTTAACGCCTAGCAATCATTTAAAATTACTATATAGCCCTGTGTGAAGTGGCTTTTTTTCTCGCATTAGATTGGCAGTACTGTGCAATTGCTTTTAATGAAATGAATGCAAATACAAAATAATCAACATTCAGACAAATACAATGGATAAACCACCAACAATAATGCTAATTGTGGTGCAAGAGGGTAACTATGAAAAATATTTTTTGAATCTATAAATTTATCTGAGTTTAGCTCTAGAATGTAATGTAATGTTGATTTTGGCTTATTACAAAATAGTGAGGGGTCACATGCAGGAGGAGAGTATCTGCAGCTGACCACGCGGCCCACCCATGACCCTTATCACATCTGGTTGGTCTGGGTTCCTCCTGGAGGTGTTATATATTTGGGTTACTGAGGCCTGTGTTTCCAAAAAAAGGAACATTGGCTTAACTCTGATGTTTGGTTCCGTCATAAAGAACAAGTAAATAAATCAACAACCAATAAACCAAAGAACCAATGAATTAATAATCCTGGTATTTCTGAAAACTGCAGTTCAGGTGAATATTTGCGATGTTTTAATGAAGGAGCACTTAGCTGTTTGGTCACAGTCGCTGATTTTCAGATGTATCCCTGCCTAATTTGCTGCTATTGTGACCCAGAACTGGATAAGTAGCTGAAAATAGATGGAAAATAAGTGTTCAGCGTATTTTCCATAAAAATCTTTCTATCTGCTGAGTGTTAATCAGGCATTTATGAGCAGTCGTTAAGTGGAGGGGTAGAACCGTCATTGTTGTGATAAATCTTATTACATTGGCCCTTTTGTTTCATTTTTCAGCTTCCATCCCACCCCCTCACCCCATCCCGGCATGCCGAGGGGAGGGCCATGACAGTGGCTCCCACCTACCACACCCTGCCTCACCCCTCCTCCCATGGAACGTCTCTTTCCAGCACTATGATGTGGGGCCCATTGGAACCACCCAACACCCCCAAACCCTGGAGCCTGAGCTGTCTGCGGCCTGCACCCCCTTTACGACCCTCTGCAGCCCTTTGCTACAAGGAAGTGAGGGACAGTGTTTTTATGTAGTCAAGACTTCTTTATATTTTTATTTATGTTGATTTTCTGATTGTCTCCCTTTTTTTGCCCCCCATGTACAGGATCTTAGTAAAAGTCCTAAGAGTGTGAAGAAACTCCTTCCTAAGCGTAAGCCTGAGAGGAAACAGTCCGAGGAGGAATTTGCCTTGAGGAAAAGTATGTTTGGAATTTTTCCTATTTATGTTCAGAGTTTGTGTTGAACTCAGATGCACCGAAATGTGATTTTTTAAATGTATATACAGTATATATGTACAGTATATATTAAAGGAACAGTTTAACATTTTGGGAAATGGCTTATTCAATTTCTTACTGAGAGTTAGGTAAAAGAATCAAGAACACTCGCATGTAAACTACAGTTGCAGCCTGTAGACAGTTTGCTTAGCTTAGCAATGGCTATCATCCCGTAACTTCCTGGAAAACCACATAATGTTGTTGTTATATCTCGCTTGTTACACATGTACAAACATACATGTTAGTTAGTAAGCTTGAGAGTGCTGGAAGGCAGATTATATTTTACTTGAGACAAAGCCAGGCTAGCTTTTTCTCCTTGCCTCCAATCCTTTTACTAAGCTAAGCTAAGCTAATCATCTGCTGGCACTAGCTTCACCCTTAACGTACAGCTCTTGGCCAGAAAGTGAATAAGTGTATTTCCTGAAATGTCCAACTGTTCTTTTAATATTTGTACATGCTGTAATATGTGCATATAGAGATCTGAGAGCATCCACATGTAAACATTTTTTTTCCCTCCCGTCTTTTCTTTGTCAGGTACAGCTGCTCTGGAAGAAGATGCGCAGATCTTGAAAGTTATTGAAGCATACTGCACCAGCGCCAAAACCAGGCAGACTCTTAACTCCAGTAAGATAACGCAGAAATCTTACTTGTACTGTACATGTGCATGCACAAAAGAAGAGAGGTTCATACTGGAGCTTTCTGTCTTTGTTACTGCTATACCTGTATTCTGTTACTCAATGCTTTTCTTTAACACTGGTGTTCTGAACTGATCTTTCTAACAGACTCTTCTCCTTCTTACTGTCTCTTCTCCACTCTTCACTTTTTGGCATTCCTCTGTTTCACTTTAAATTCTTTCTTTTGTCTCTTTGCTTTTATCAACGTTTGTTTTCTCCATGCTGTACTATAATTTTTCTCCATGTATTCTGTTATCATCATCATCATCATCATCATCCCATCCCGCATCTCTCATTGGTTTTATATGATTTACCATTTGTTTGCGTGTTGCCCATGCTACCTCCACCTTCTGCACCATCGCTCCTCTTTATCGCCCGCCATTTCCTCCCTCTACATTTGCGACGTCGCCGCCAAACTTGGCTCGCCCTGCACAGCCTGGCAGGGCACTGACCTGATGCACAACCATGTGCTGGCCGACGTGGACCGGTCCTGTATGGACTCACCGGGCCGCCGTAGCAGCGTGTCACGGCCAGAATTGTCCTCTGACCTTTCGGAGGACTCTGACTATGACTCCATCTGGACCACCCACAGTTACAGGATGGGTTCAGTGCCGCGTAAGAGCTGCATCTCTCACCAGAACTAAAGAACGTACAGTACTGCCACGCTGTACTGTAATGTAACGTACGGCGCGCTTACCTCTTACCTTCAATGTATTAAAAGAAACTAGATTTTTTTTTTTATTTATCTATTTATTTTCTATGATATATTTGTTCATTTTTTTGTTAACTTATTTGGTTTATTTATTTTTGGACTGCTTGATTTTTCAGATGTTTTAAGCATCTCCCTGTTGCCTTGCCACTTTCCCTTTTATGTGCCTCCTCTCTTTGTGTAGTTGTCATGCAGTAAGTGTTTAGTAATTCTTGTTCATTTTTCTTGAATGTCACAACTCCCCTTGTTTGACCATAAATGTGGAGGACTCTCAGCAGGGAGTACAAGGGTGTTGGAGTGGAATATAGGGGAGGGATAACCAGGGGAGGGAGAGATGGGGACTGAGCTTTTCCTGTCTGATATTCAGATATAATTCAGGAATGAGTGCATTCTATTTACCATGTACTACTTCTCTCCAATATTTGTTTCTAATGTATGCTCAAACATAGCACAGATGCCATACACACACGCACATCTTGGGCACATATGCCCCTGCTGCCTGATAATATAGCAGCATGCAAACAAAATATCAAAATTCTTAATATTTTATATCATTTCTGTTTTCAGAATTTGGATCTTTATTTATGCTGCCAGTGCTAGGGAGGAATGCATTTTAACATCCCACATGACCAAAAGCTACTAAACACAAAAAGAAAATCCTTGCAATATTGAATAGTTTGTGAAACACAGTGCGTTATTTGACATAGCTGCTACAGGAACAGACGCTTCACTCTTTAGTCAAGCTTTCTCCAGCAGAATTAAAGCTAATAGACTGAGAAGAGTGAATTTAAAGGATCAGTTCACCCAATTTACATAAAAAATATTTCACACTTTTTACTTTTTGCAGATAGTTTTGGCTTTATTTTGTCCAGGATTTTAAATATCTTTGAGATTTCTGCTTCAACTCCAATACAATCTAAATTAATGGGAATTTAGCTTGTGGTGCTCTCGGCTTTGAAAAATAAGATTTAAAAAAAAAAGGAAAAAAAAAGTCACCACCATTGTGTCTTTCCAGGATCAATGTCCCCATTACTCTGGATAATTCAAAGACCTCACTGTACTACTTCCTCCTGAAGAGCTTTACAGTTTGTTCAATGAGCACTCATCCTGTTGAATTTTGTTTTACATTTATTTTGTCAATCCTGTGAGAACTAAATTGCAGTTCACTATATGGTACCTTTGTGGACGCAGGAATCTCATAGACAGTAACCTGAAAAGCTTTTTGTAAGTCTAGATACTATCTCTAGGATTAAGTGAGAGAATTTTATGTTTTTGTATTTTTGGTCATCGTTTCAATAATTTACTGTATTTTGTATTTTCTTAAGCATCATCCTTTAAATCTTTCATCCAGTAATGTTGCTGACTGTCAGTGGTTCTACAGGGTTGCATTTATAGGTTAAAGTTTTAAACCTCAAGTCAGTACATTAACAAGATAAATTAAACTAGATGCATTTAAACCAAGCATACCTACCCGACACTAATAAACTGTGAACTACTGCCTAACACAGCTACAGTCCTATAGTACAAATCGAATGCCTTTGTTTAACGTCTTCTGCTAGTTAATGATAGTTCAACATTCTAGGAAAGAGTTTGGAGAGTTAGGTGAGAAGTTTTGTACCACTCTCAGATATGTCTGTTAAAAACTTAGTTGTAGCCAGACAAAGGTTTGCTTTGCTTACACCATACAGACTGGAAACAGATAGGAAGGCTATGTCCAAAGGTAACACAGTCCAGCTACCAGCACCTAAAGCTCACTATTTAAATAAACTAAACAAGATATATTAATTGGTGAGCTTTAGATGTTTTCATAGGTGGATTTTGTTTTACCTTTGGACATAGCCTCGCTAACTTTTCTTCCCATCGACATAAATAAAGATGGATGACACATCTCCACAAGCCAAAATATACCGGGTACGAACGCTACCATCTTGTGCTGGTGACGTCATTTGGAGCCAGAGTCTGCGTCACCGGGCGGTGGAGCCACCAAGTTCCCGCCCCTACACCCACCTGATCAATCGCAACCCTTTTTATAGCATCAAATAACTAATTAAAACCAAACTGATCAGAAAAAATGAACACTAAAATGATTAAAACCATCTTTAGGAAAAATGTATTTGACATGTACTTTGACTTTTTAGTTTAGTTTTAGTATGTCCTATCTAATAACATTGAGAGGAGGCATTTATGACCAGTACTGCAGCCCACCACCAGGGGGAGCTCTCATGTCGTCCATCTTTATATACAGTCAATGTTTCGTTCCGTTTCCAGTCTCTATGCTAAGCTAGGCAAAACAAGTTTAGAATTCAACTCTTTACCCATCACCTAAAGAGGAGATTAATACTGATTTTCTTGTCTCAAACTCATAGAAAGAACACAAATAAGCTAAATCATGTTTCAATCTTCCAGTTATGTGCTAAGAGAGCAGAAAACGACTTCACTTTAAGCTAGCTTGGCTAGCAGTTTCCTTTGCTTGTAGCCTTATGCTATTCTAACCAGCTGCTAGCTCCAGCCTCGTTACTATACAGACACGAGAGAAGTGTTAATCCTCTCATGAAACTCTCAAAATGTTGAATTCCATCAAGGCGTAGGGGTTACCGGACTAATTTTTTAACCAGGTTAGCGTAATGTCACAAACAAACATCCCTTGTGTCACAACAAACTAGCACCTATGCTACAGCCTCATAAACCAGACATGCTTTTGTGTTTTCTGGCTTTTGAAGTTTCTCGCACTATCTCTTGCATTAATGACTATTTTTTATGAAGAAGTATTTTTCCAGTGTTGGTATTAAAAGTACAGGTTGGCATCCACTTAGAGTCTATCTCCTCTTACAGCAAGCAATGTCAATGACATATGGAATATATTGGCCCATGATGTTACAGTACTATCTACTGTTTCTGAAATGTTTTCTTTATTGTATTCATTATTTTGTATACAGATGTTTTTTTATTTATATTTTATTCTGTATGTCGGTGTTTACAAAATGATCCCTGGAAGAATCATTTTTCCTTTTTTTTTTTTACATTTTCTTGATCTGTATCAAAGTTTACACTTAAAATTATAACATGAAGTGTTTGAATTATTTTGCACAATCATGTAACGGGCCAGTCAGTGTGGGGGATAGAATCTGTTCAATTCTGTACTTTTTTGTCGTCTACCTAGAGTGTGTATGATATAGTCCTAAAGGTAGACTTGAGTATTCAGTGTTACTGTAAAGTAAATGCTCATTCGTAGTGTAAATGCTCACCTTTGGTGTTTTGAAAGCATTGGGGTAAAAAAAAGAAACCAGAGCCTGTAATTATACGGGAACATTTCTATGTAAACTACTCATTCAACCTCAGAATACTGTCAGAGTGGACTTGAAATATAAGAGCACATAGTCTCCCTTTTATGTAAATACTAGTTGTCATGGAGCAAAAAAATAAAATGAGTATTTGAGCTAAGAATATCACTGTCCTTATATCATGTGCTATACTTTGTGACAGGTGTATTCTGTGGTTTAAGAAACTAAGTCAACCTGTGGGACAGGCAGGGCGAAGAGACCAGCTGTCTTTGACCGACATTGTCCTCTGTATGCTCTAATGCTATATCCAGTTCACACATGTGACCATGTCTTATCTAACGGCGTCATCAGTGTATTTGTTCTACACTGCTGAAAGTGTCCAATTCCCAAACGCTGTATTATGAGTTTTGAATAAATCCATCATTTGGTAGACACTTGCATTCTGGTGATTTGTTAGAGCGGCAGATCTGATTGTGTCTGGTGTGTCATTTGGGGAAGTTTTCATTAATTTCAGATAGACAGAAAATTGTAATGTGAAAGAATGGATTTGTGTGTGTATGTTTTGTTTGTTTTTTTTGGCCAGATATCTCCACAGCCTCTCATTTCCCTTCACTTTCCTTTGGCTCTTGTCTGATATCTGGTCTGTGCATGACTAACACACTACTACTACCAATTCTGGTTTATCTTTGGTTTTCTTCAATGCTGTCACTCTTTTCTACAAAGAAGTTCAGACTGTGGCCTGGAAAAGTAATTAACTGAAGATGACTCGGTACTGACTCGTCTTACTACATGGTGAGGCAAGCAAAGTGCCCATCGTTGAGTGCTCTTCTGTTTTGAAACAGGACCACGAACGGAAATGGGACTCCATGTGATCATTCCCGGTGAGAAGAAGGTCCTGGTTGAGGGTCCCAGTCGCAACGGACAAAGTGCAGTGGAAGAAAAGTAAGCTAATAGATAAGTCTCTTTCTCAAGCTTTCTTTCCCTGAACGACTGTCTTAACAAATATTTGATATATTATATTTGATATTATATTTCAAGACCAAAAACATCAATTGGTTAGTTGACTTTCATACCCTGTCTTGGCTTGAAGCCCATTTGTTCCTAATAAAGACTTAAAAGGGTCATAAATGTATAACTTTTTCTAAAAGAGCTGAGCAAATTGGTAATTTTGTAAACATTACTCAAACAGGAGTCAATCATTTATTTGTAGGACTGTGTTAATGTTAATACACATGGTGCTCTAGTTACTATTTATGACAGTAGGACAGTTAACTCAAGATAAATTACAGTGGCCGTGTTCATCGTAATGAAGAAACACATCAGTGTGGCTCACTGATATGTTTTTAATAGTTTTTGGATAACAATGTAGGTCTATTACACAGAGGATTAAGTTGCATCTGGCGCTGACATCTTGTTAGTAACATCAATAAATTGTTGTTTTTTCTCTTTTCATGAGGTTTGTTGATTTAAAAAAAAGAAGAAAAGAATATCACCAGACTTAACATTTAAGTAGAGCGATTAATGTCAGCTGGAACTCTTAACGCCATGATCATAGAGAAACAAAGCCCCTCCATTTCTGGTGGACCACCAGGAGAACCGAGAAATGCCGGACCTGAACCTGACCTGTATTTCATTTGAAAGTTGGGACCGCGCCCATGCGGATTCATTAAATATTTGGCCCAAATCTGGCATGGAGACACAGACCCGATCTGTACCAGTTTCACAACTCATTGCTTTTAACAAGTTAATGTTGATTTACAACTTGTCAAAACAAAAATTTGTCACTTACCTGATGTAACATTAGTACTCTTCGTCTCCCCCATGCCTGCCGTGATGCATATCCATCCTCCTTGCCAAGAAAGGCGGTGCAATAAATCCAGATTTTGTTATTCCTCTCTTGCTGATTGAAACAGCATGACTAATCCACTTGTTATTTCAGCTTGAAAGTTAACTGGCTGTCAGCTGACGGATGACAAACGCAACTAATTTAGAGTTCGGCTTTTCAGTTTTGTTGTATATAGAATAATAAAGGTAACTTCGACTGTTTGCCCTTTTGAACTATAATAACGATTGCTCGTTCGTTACGGCTGTTAACATTAGCATTGCTAATTTGGATCATGTGTGCTCTCCGAGAGGAGTCTCACCTCTGCACTCTGACCCTTCACCTCCTGAGCAGAGACACTCGTTCGCAGAGGTCATGTGTTACCACCTTGTGACCAAAGTACTGTCTGATTATGGCCGGGTCTGCTCTGATCAACTTGGGCTTTACACATAATGAAACAGACCTGGGACCCCTGGTAATAGAACGTGATCCATCCTGGACCCAATTGACCTTATAGAACATAGAACTGAACCCATACGGGTCCTGGGTCGGGTCTGGGGTCCTCAGGTTCTGGTGGACCCATGAATACCTCTAATTGTGACCTCTTGTAATACTTTTTCTTTGCCAAGGTGACCACCACGTTGGTTTTGTTGACATATATTGTGTAAGATTGGAGCAATAGTTCACCGAGTGGTTTCACACAAAACTAAATGGATCTTTACGACAAACTGTGAATTTATTAACTAGAAAAATTAGCTTCTTAAATTGATAAACATTGACAAACTGGCTGGGAAGTGATCCATTCCTCATGTGAATCTAATGTAAGAGATGGGGAACTTCCAACTGTTGCAATGCACTTATAGGCATATAACCAGTCTCGTTTGCATCACTGATATGCACTGAAGAGGGCCCAGATCAAGCCCTTGTGAGGGTTTTTTGACCTCTCCATCACATTTTTGTTGTTAATGTGTATGTTTTGTGTATGTGTAAATTAATTAAAAAAAATTTAAAATCAAATCAAATATTAACCTGCAAATTTGATCATCGTCTTAAAGGAGCCTGGTGGATGTGGTGTACGCCCTGAGGGATGAGGTTCAAGAGCTCAAACAGGTGAATGTTCTGAATGTTTTTTAAAAAAAAATATCAGGATGATGTGATTCATGAAATGTATGACATTTAGTTAGAATTAGCTGGTTCTAATTTTTGATCTAAAAATTATTAGTTGAATAAAGAGCAGGCATAATGTTAGCTAAATGGAATTAAATATATTTATAAGAGTACCTAGTTATACATTTGGGTAATGCTTTGGACTAGAACCCTAAACTTACAATGTCATTACTCCAGAGTTAGCAAATAGTATTAGAATATGTATCCAGTAATAACTGCACAAATTCTCCTTAAGTTCCTCCACATTATTGCTCAGTAGGTCATACATACCCTGTCATAATAGAATAGGTAGGGATTAAAAAATAACTACAGTATAATTTCTTTGTAAGATCCTGAATTGTTACCCCCTTATTCCATAACATCACATCTTGTTCCTTAGTACCCTCACACATGTATTGGTACATACTGTGCTGGTAAACTGTAAAATATTACATCATAACTCCAGAGTAATAACGGCGCACGTTGCAGGCTGTAACTTAAAGTGTTTCTTAAGATTAGCCAGATTGTTTTACCTCTCAGGATAACAAGAAGATGAAGAGGTCACTGGAGGAGGAGCAGCGAGCGCGGAAGGATCTGGAAAAGGTCGTGAGGCGGGTGTTGAAGAGCATGAATGACCCGACATGGGATGAGACAAACCTTTGAGGATCTTGTGCAACCATCTCCACCTGAAGCTTTTGAAAACGGAAAGAAAGAGCATGTATGTGCGTGGGCTTGAAATGCACACGATAACACACAATTTAAGGTTGTTAGTGTGAGTGAGTGAGAGAATGAGAGTGAATCTGTAAGGAGCTAGTTGTGTGTCATTACTGCTCCTCTGGGACGTGATTCTGAACAGGTTTGACCATCCATTATTACATTCCTTGAACGCCGAGCTCGATGGTAAGGAGCTTACACACTTAACTCTCGGTGTGTTCATCACTTCAACATTTATCATCAGTGTGTTTGGCGGTGCTCAGTGTGGCTGGAAGACAAGTCCAGAGAAGTCCTCTCCCTCTGTTTACAATCATTTAACAGTTTGCTGTCCAGTGGTACATTGATGGTACTTTAATGGTGTTAAAGGCCTTGGACAAGTCTAAACTTGAACCATGCCATTTCATAACCTCTTATGTTATTTAATTTTTTTTACAAATTGATTTTGTTCGGCCTCTTTGCCTGACGCAGGCTTAGTCTGGCGATTCTAGCCTGAAGTTAAGCCTGTGCCTGGAAGCTCATCTTTTGTGTCTTTTAGTTTTATTGTCTTTGTTGTTGTTGGACCTCTTCACACTTTTGACATTCTCTCTAGGCATCCTAGGGAATTGTACAGATATCAAACGTGTACTGTATAATGTAAATACTGCTAAAAGATGAGCCTTTGAAATAAATGTGGTTTTAGAAGAATGACTTGAACTGCTGCTAAACTTTACTGCTCTCTTAGTCTCACAGTTACACACAAACACACTTCCAGCTTTTTCCCAGTTGGCGACACACCTTTTGTCCCCAATTAATTGGTCTTTAGTCTAAAATATGGCCCTGAATGTAGGCTGAGTCAGATTGGTGGTGCATGATTTGACAAGCCAAATGCTAATTTGCAATACTTAAATTTAAGTTAAATATAGCATCTGCTGTGTGTTATCATTTTGTGGTCCTGACTTTCAGAGAGGTCCTGTGTGCCTTCCATGAAACAAATTGTATTCAACCAAATTGCCTCAGACTAACTGACCCAGAAGACTAAAAACTAATTAGTACGGCAATATAGAAGTATTGCTTGTGTTTCTTGGTCTCTTTGTGCACTGTACTTGATGGTAATCTGAAGGTGTCAGGAGATCATAGTGGCCAGACTTCTTTTTTTTTTTAAATGCCTCTGCACCGACAATAGCCATGGCTGGAGGCATTATGTTTTCAGGTTGTCCGTCTGTCCATCCCATTCTTGTGAACGCAATGTCTCACAAACACCTCAACGGATCCTGGGTGTGAAATATAATCTTTGTACTCTCTGTATTTATATGATAAAACTCTTCATCTTTAGTTGATTAACTTGCTGCTCCAACAATGCAGCCTGTGCAATATGGAGTCTACAAAGTGAATGCTGTACTGTCTGTCACACCCTCCTCTGTAACACTACTGCAAACACATGCTGCTACTGCTGCCATTGCTCATATCGCATTTCATGAGTCTCATCTTGGCGCCCGCAGCTGCCTGTGAGCTCTGACTCTCGAGTTTCTGTGTGATGAGGTCAAACTTATATAAATACATATTCTGTATGTTCTGTTCCAATATGACTTGAAACATGAAAATGGCACAAAGTGGCATTTTGAATTAGACAAAATCCATGCAAAAGTGCAAAAAAAAAAAGAAGTTTTGTATAGAGATGATATTAATTGCATCTTGTTCTTGACCCTAACTAAACAATAATTCATGCTCGTGGGTGTGTTTAGATTTTGTGCGTTTCTTTGCGTGTCTTCCACATCGTTTTGAAACAACCAGCCTATTGAAATCTTTTGTCTACCCTGATGATCGTGACGAGCTTTGCGGGGGGAGAAGAGCCCATTCTGCTGCTGCTGCTGTTCGATGAATAAGCACAGATGTCAACCTTTTCACTGTGACTCTCACCTTGTCCACTCATTAGTAATGAAAACAGTTGCCTTTTGTTTCACGTTGAATATTCCTTCGTAGGAACAAAGGCACAAATCACATTCATCCTGTGGAGCAGATCTCGGCAGATAAAGCCAGGCCGGCGCTGTCGTGCTCTGACCTTGTTGGCCGGACTCTCTCACAGTGTTGCCGACCGCCACTCAGTCCCCAATAATGAACCAGAGCATGAAAAGAGCCACTGCCTCGCTACTGAGAAGTTTGGATCTCTTAGCTGATGTTGCCTTCTTTCCAGGTGGAGGCATATAAGTACACATTGATGTAACACTGGGGCTTTCCTTTATTTTTACTCCCACTTTACCAGGACACAACTTAAGAGCCTTGTTCTTCCTGTCAAGTGTCTGGTGGGTGAGAAACTTATGAACTCAAGAGCCAGACGGGTATTATCAGGGTTCTGACCCACCTCAGCCATTCTTCACACTCTGTGCCTCTTTCCGACTAGGATGGAGTGACAGCTTGTCACTGTGGGTACTCCACAATACGGCTCAGACCCCCTGACTATTGTGGAGCTCAGAAAAAAAAGCACCAAGGTCTTCCTCTCTCTTTCATTCACTCTTTTCTCTCTCTCTTCAAAGCAGAGAATCAATCAGCTGTACACACACACATACACGCGCACATTTTCCTTCCATCTGTCTATTCAGCAGCCAGTGATCATTTAGACTTGACATGTATTGTGAAAAACTGAGCTGCTCTGCCTCTTTCTTCTTCTCTTTCTTTCACTCCCTTTCTCTTTCAACTGTCTGTCATTAATGTCCAGGTCTTACAATATATGAACAGAGGAGAAGAAGAAAGCGCAGAGTGAGGGATGAATTGATGGATGGGAGGATAAGCACTCAGTGTCCTTTCTTTAAAGATTTGTTATTGTACAGTACTGTCTCCCAGTCATTTTTGGTTGGTGTTTCAGTCTGAAAGCCCATCCACGTGCTCTTTTGTATGGGAAAGCAATAAGGCCCCATTGAATGAAGCTGAATGGACCTGCCATCCTTAGGGGCTGAGGCCTGAGGACTCCTATTCTTTAGCCCCCAATCTAATTGGAGCTGAAATGAAATGGAGGTTTCTTATGAAAATAGGCTTTGTTTGGCCGCAAGGCTGGTAATTCATAAACAATAAGCAGGGCCCCATTGTGTAGATAATAATATATTCATGCTGCTGGAGATGGGGAGAAGGCAAAGCGAAGGCTGAGGATATATAAGGAGGATAGGCAGAGACAGGGATGGAGAGCGGAGGGATAAGAGGAAGGGGAGGAGGAATACCAGGGGCTAATAGCAAATAGTGTGTCAAAGAAAATTGGTAATGGTTGGGTAGAGGCAGAGGATGTTTTAAAGGAAGTGAAAGGACTAAAATTGGGTAGGAGTGGGAACTGTGGGAGTGGGAGTTAGGGGTGAAAATGACAGGAATAGGAGAGAGACGATGGGAAGGATAAGAATGAGGTGAGGAGGGCGGGTGATCGGGGAATGGTTTTGAGTACCTCCAAGTCTACAGGTGAGTGGTTTGACAGCAGTGGGGGGAGAAGGCACGTGAGTCAGAGTATCATTAAAATGGAATAGGTTGTGCGGTGCAAATCTGTGAGGAGTTTGAGAATGGTGGAGCTGATAGAGTGGATTGGTCAAGTGCAGAGATGGAGCAGAGCAAAGCAGTCAATGTCTAAGAGGCGTAAGGGAGGAAGAGGAGGGAGAGGAGAGGGAAGACCAGCGTGTCTGCCGGAGTATAAAACTGACAGGAGTGCTTTCACCGCCTGGAGGCACGATGTGTGGCTGAGAAAAACAGGTGAGCTTTCACACCACTTTGATGCATCGGCGTGTCGAGATTATCTCTCACTGTTATAATGTGTAATCGGACAGGTCAAAGCTTCTTCTGTGAGATGATCCTCAGCTGAGTCTACACACTCTGAGACAAGTGAGTTTCTCTGTTTGACGTTCTCAAAGAGCAGGACCAAAAACATGCTGGACTTTAAGTGCTCTGTGCAGTGATGGACTGACTGAGGGGAGAACCTGCTTCCTGTATCAGCTGTTCATGTCACAGGCTTTTTACCATTTCATTGGGGAATGCTTCTTACAAAACTGTGGGACTGGAGACATCCCTTCCTCTGGATACCTCGGGAAAACACTTCCTCTGTGCTGCAACGTTGACTTCCAATTTTCATCCCGTTTTTTAATTTCTGTTTTTGACTTAACAGCATATCCTGGCCAGAGTTTTGCTACAGTGAATGAAGAGGACGCTGAGGACATGAATGCAAAACTGAAATTTTAAACACCTTCAGATTTGATTTTACTAAGAGATAAAAAGGTCTTAACTGATGGTGAGTAAATCTGAAACCTGGCACTTTTTGGGTGGACTGGAACTGAGTTTGTGTGTCTGTCGGAGTCTGTCAGCAGTGTTTGCATGCTCCTGCACAGACAGGAAAGATCTGATCTGCATGTGCACACAGTATGGAGGAAAAAAAACATAATTCAATGAGTCAAGTATGAGAAGTATTCCACATAGCTTAGTTGTGGTCCATAGTCCTCACTGATTCAAAGTTAAGTGCAACTTATCAGCAATGAGGGAGCCACTAAAGTATGCAGAATATCAAACGGAACAAGACAGGGACCTCAAAATGGCAGATTTTATAGGATAAAAGCAAATATTTTTCAACAGAGCAGTTGTCTACCTGTACTACTGGAAACTGCACACAGCTTATTTTGAACACTTCATATTCATATTCAATAACAACAGACAAAAACTCTGAAAAAAGCAAAAAACAGATCAATACTAAAACAATTGTAAAGGATGAAGACCATTTGAATATTTTAATGACAATAGCAGTGAACTGTTTCACAGATACATACTGTGGGTGCATAAGTATGTTGGGGGGGGCGAGAAGTAAAAACAAGAGCAGGAAGTTATTTGCATTCAAGAGAAAAGTTGAGAGATTAGAATTTATCAAGGAGGTCAGAGTATTAACTAATCAGGTTCTGTATATCTTGAGTGGATCTCAGCTTCTCCATTTAAAGAGGCATCATGATTTCCTCCAATCCAATGAGATCCATTGGGCAAAAGTGGGGGGACAGCCAGCCTTCCGTCTAACTGGGACAAATCATCGTGCTAACAGTGAAGTAAATGCTATAGATTTTAACGGATATAAAGCGAGGCTATGTTGTGTTGAAAGTGCACCAAATGTAGACACATATTTTGATCAGGATCTATTGTGTTGTTGGAGATGAATTAGTGCACGTCAAGTATTGAGTTTTAGAAATAGTTCAATGAGTTCCATATGGCCCATTGTCAATGGTGACAACTGGCATCAAAGGTTGAAAACATTTCTGACAAAGTAAAGACTGAGTAACTTTGAACTGGAGGGTGGAAAAACTGCACACTGCTTGTACCCAGAATGTACATCAGCTCTTGTGTCGCTGTAATGTTCTTGTAATTTAAGTGTTCTGGGAATAAACGTATGTCTTGATGTAAGAAAAATCAGGTAATGGTCGTCAAAAAATGTATTTATCCTTCTTTTTTCTTGTTACAACTCAGCTCATTGGGGGAAAGGGAAGCAACCTAAAACCAGGCATTCTTGGTGAAATTAAAGTTATTTATTGTGAAATGAGCTCAGAACTAAAGTTACAAACGTAGAAAAGTGAGGCAAAAATACAATGGAAAACAGGACTGGTGGGTGCTGTTCAAAACAAAGAAATACTGCAAATTTAACCAAGAGGACTCCCAAAAACGAGAGCTACGACTACCTTTCTAAAAAGGAAAATAAAAATAGAACCCCAGCACCTGATACTTAACGTCTCGCGAACACAACCAAAAGAGAGTAGGAACAGACCCCTGCTCCTAGTGTGTCTAAACAACAGTATAACTACTTGCGAGCTGTAATAAGCCTCAGCACTGGTTCACAAATGACAATCTCAAGTTCACACACAGTAAGGCTGACAAGAGGCACAGTGGCAGCTGGCCAGACTCGAGCAGCAGAGCAGGATTGTCGTTCGGAGAATAGAATATATATTAATTTCCCGCCAGGTTGGAAATGTGTCTAATTTACATACAAGACAAACACTACAAGAAAGGTTAATCACATGAGGAGGGAGCAGGCCTGCAGCTGTAACCTGTTGTAACATGGGCTATTGGCCAAGGGGTGGTGGTATTTACTTAGATCCAGACGGGCGATCCTTCTGCAACTGCCACCGTGAGTTTATAGCTTGAGCCACTAGATGTCAGTATTTATCAATCTATGAACTACAGCTGCAGCCCCCACATGCATCTCCAATAATAGAACAAATTCAGCATAATGATGGAGGTATGGGCTGATATTCTCCCTCTTTACTTGTCTGCTTGTACACATAGTGTTTATGGAAATCATTATAGAGCCCAAAAATGTGAAGACATAAACTTCAGGTTTCATGCCACAGTAAAGTAGCGTTGTTGTTAATGCGTTGGCGGTGTTTTAAATATTCTAAATGGTGACACGGGGTTGTCTAAAGGAATGAAAACCTGAGAAATGGCCTTTATGTTAGACTTTAAAATCCAATGTGTCCTAGTAAACGTTATGCACTTGTTCTTAATCATATAGTTACTCCTACCACGAGATGGCAATCGCGCGTAATGAAAATACTCTCAGCTTTAATGTGTGTGTGTGTGTGTGTGTGTGTGTGTGTGTGTGTGTGTGTGTGTGTGTGTGTGTGTGTGTGTGTGTGTG
>JBBPCS010000001.1:14037807-14052551 GCA_037974645.1 Hollardia meadi | reverse complement strand
CACACACACACCCTATGGTCTGATGATAGGACTCGACACGTATGGGTGACATATGACTGCAAGGCAGGCCGCTAAAAAGCGTGATAGCATCTCACCAACCGAGCGCTAGAGGTGACGGAGGAAGGTGGAAAGCCTGGTAGCATGGTGCAGGTTTATTACTGGAGGATCATCAGTCCGAGGAGGGGGTGATGGGGGGGCTAATCATCGCATCTTTTGGGGGGTGTAGAGTGAAGCTCGAAAACAATTGTTTTCTTTTGCTTAACCCAGTTTGTGTCCAGCTCATCAGCAGGTGATCACAACTCCCTTTTTATTCAACCCCCCAAGAGCCACCCTGCACCACGAGCCCAGGCTTGTGCGCACATGCAGCCACGCACCTCGTGCGGAAACTGTTGTTCTGGTTTAGGATTCCGGCTTTAGGAGAAAAGATCGGTAACTTAGATCGGTCAAGGATTTTCTGACTTTTTTGTGCATGTGTGTGTTACTCCGTGAGCTGAGATTAAAAGGCACAATGACGCTGACCGCTGTGCATGCGTGTAGTATTGAGTCACAACCCTTCTCTTATTTATTAGTATGGGGGGGGGGGGGGATGTTGGATAACTGCTTTGACCCTTAGCCCCGGTCGTGCACCATCATCGCAGTGCACGCATCCTGTTGCAGAGGCCGCGCACAAAGGAGCGAGGAGGTTTGAAAAGAGGTTTGTTAAAAGAGGAGTGAGTGATGGGGGATGACAGAGAGAATAAACGGCGGCCACCGGGGTCCCAGTATCACTGTAAAGGCTAATCCTCTACAATCCTATAATCAAACAATGAGAAGAACATAATAATAATAATAATAATAATTTTATGATTATACTTCATCGATCCTTAAATCGTGACAGGTTTCTCTTTTTTTAATTAATCTAGTACTTAATCAAATTGTTCGACTTTAATCATATCATTGTGAATGCATTGTTTGTGGCGAGTATTAATGATCAATAATTAATTTAGACCTAGATTAATTAGGGTACATTGCTTTAAACCCCCTTAAAAATCTTAAATTTGAATCTTAAAATGTATTTTTTTTATAATAATAAATATTCCAAAATACAATTTAAATTGGCCTGTATTATTTATCCGGTTTGGTCGATTAAATATTAATGCTTACTTTTACTTTTAAAAATACATACTAAATACTTCTCATTCCATGCGAAGCATTCGTATTAATATTGAGGCAGTTTAAGCAATAGTTGTATTTAAGAAGCGTCAGTATTGTTTTTCTTTGTTTATTTGTTTTCTGATGTGATGACTTCAACATGGCACTCACCGCCACGGAACTCTCCGGGTGTCATCATTATACCGTCATCTTCCTCGGGCCTCGAGCCACATGGCCCGGGCCAAACGTTTTATTGACCATAGGGATATCACGTTAACCCCATTACCAAAGACGCATGGATCCGTTCGAGTGATCCCGCTCCCTCAGGCCCTAAACAGAGAGCTACATCAAGCTAAGCTCCAATTAAAATAAAAAAAAATAAATAAAAAACAGCAAAGAACGATAGAGTGATTAAATCGTTAGTCTCGCCGCGGGAAGTGGTATTTCGTTTTCCCTTTCAATTAGAGGTTGATTGGGCTTTTCAGGGGAGGTCAGCTGTGAAATCTGAATTATATATGCGCGGACCCGAAGACACATAGATCCGCTTCCTCTCTCGTGGTCTGCAAACGGGTTACTTGACGTGGATGTTTAATAAGGAACATAAAATGTGGCGCACAAAACGTCCACTAAAATGACAACAGCAAAGCAGTTTACGCAGGGGCCTTTTCTTTTTCATCTTCAGTTACACACACACACACACACACACACACACACACACGCACACACACACACGCGACCAAGACTCATTCAGCACCACCAGCAGACGGCGATAACGGCGCTTTGCCTCGGCGATTTCACGTCATTACATTCATCGTCAGGGGCTTCTCCTGTTTTTATTTCTTATTTCTTTATTTATTTTACAAAACTCTTTCACTTCATCTTCTGGGTTGAGCGTATTCTCTCTCTGACACCTACTGTCATGACATACCTTAATTACAGACCTAGAAGGAGAGGGAGAGAGGTGGGGCTGGTTGAGCATCAAATCTTCTCAGAGTGAATTGGTTTGGACTGTAGTTTCATTCCAGTGCATGAAAATGCAGTTGGGTCCAGGCCCCAGGACGCACTCTGAATTTGAGAATAACCTGTTAAAGATGTGAGGATATGTTCGGGCTTGAAAGCATAAATATGAAGAGAAAGTGGAGGGTAAAAAACAAATTTGATATGGAACATGTGCTTTAAAGTGATTTTTAAAAAATAAATAAATCAGCAACCATACTCATTTTTTAGAAAAATGTGTTGAGATGTTTGACTCATCACAGTCTGCACCCACATTTTGGCCGCTCCATCACTGCTAACAAATCTTAGTTATTTTTGTTTCGCTGAAGTCTCTGAGAGCGTGTTAGGAAATTTCAAATGCCTTGTGCTATTTGTGGGACTGACCCTCCTTTCTGCCTCCTCCTCCTTCTCCTCCTCCTCCTCCTCCCGTGTGTTCTTCCTCTATGGTCTTTTAGTCACCTGACCAAACGCCATGCAAATCATTCTGCTGCTAGAGCCTCATTGGCCGCTTGTGGCTCATTTAACCGCTGTCAGTGCGCATCATATGGCCGCCGCCTTAACCAACTTCTCAACTCCGACAGGGAAAGTGCACGGCTCAAATGCGCATTCTATCACAGTGGATGTGAACCAACCCAGACGAAGACAGGGTGAAATACTGGTTCAAGAACATTTTACATCCAATTTCGGAATAATTTTTATCTCGCATTTGTTTAATTTGGGGTTAGTATATTAATTTTGTAACCCAGTCATCCTGTGCGCACCCGATCCTGTGCGCGCCTGACCTATCTTGAAATAGACTTTTTCTCTCTTGGTGGCGAAGTTTAAAACCAGGTGAATGTATAGCATGATGATGGAAACTGACCTCCATTCCCCCGGCCCCCAAACGAACACGACCACGGGGCAAACGGGGCCGAACAGTGGGTCCAAAGCGAATCAGGAGCGGGTGAAGAGACCGATGAACGCGTTCATGGTGTGGTCCCGTGGACAGCGGAGAAAGATGGCACAGGAGAATCCCAAAATGCACAACTCTGAGATCAGCAAACGACTAGGCGCCGAGTGGAAGGTGATGTCCGAGGCTGAAAAGCGCCCTTTCATTGACGAGGCGAAACGGTTGCGAGCCATGCACATGAAGGAGCATCCGGATTACAAGTACCGACCAAGACGGAAGACCAAGACGCTGCTGAAAAAGGACAAATATTCCCTTGCCGGTGGACTGCTTTCTGGGCCCAGTGGGGGCGGTGGAGTTGGTTTAGGGGTCGGAATGAGTTCATCCGGGGTCGGGCAGAGGTTAGAGAGCCCCGGGGGTCACGGAGGCTCCGCCAGCTCCGGCTACGCGCACATGAACGGCTGGGCGAACGGTGCGTACTCGGGGCAGGTGGCTGCAGCCGCGGCGGCCGCAGCGATGATGCAGGAGGCTCAGCTAGCCTACAGCCAGCACCCGGGGAGCGGGGCACACCACCACCACTCACACCACCATCACACGCACAACCCCCAGCCAATGCACCGCTACGACATGACAGCCCTGCAGTACAGCCCCATCTCAAACTCTCAGAGCTACATGAACGCTTCTCCATCCGGCTACGGCGGAATCAGCTACACACAGCACCAGGGCTCCGGCGTCTCCTCCTCAGCTGCCATGGGGACGTTAGGGTCGCTGGTGAAGTCGGAGCCAAGTGTAAGCCCTCCCGTCAGCAGCACACACTCACGGGGTCCTTGCCCCGGAGACTTGAGAGAGATGATAAGCATGTATTTACCAACCGGAGAGCCGGGGGACCCGTCAATGCAAAGTAGACTCCATGCCTTGCCGCAGCATTACCAGAGCGCCACGGCTGGAGTGAACGGGACGGTCCCTCTAACACACATTTAGAACTCACAGAATAATTGAAAACTGCAAACGAACACATAACCAAATATTTACCTCTTTTCTAAATAACCCCGGTCCCGAGAACTACCTGCATTTTGTACAGAATGTTTATGATATTGTAAATGAAGGATAAATAGCATATTCATCTCGGCTTTTTTTGAATAGCCACCAGTGGAATTATATAACGAATATGATGCTGAGATATTGGATATTGTGTTACCATCTTTTTGTCCATTACTTCACAGACTTAGTTGAAGGTTACGCCAGGTTCACATGGGGGTATTTGGTTCAATTGTCTTATAATTTGGTGGGTTCTGTAAGTTATTGAAAATGAGATAACGTGTCATAACCTTAAGAAAGTGCTTTAAAAGATATGGGAAACTCACATTCTTTAAACATTTGTTTTCATTTGCAGAAGCCTGTGTCTTAATTCTTGGAAATCATCTCTTTTTATTGTAACACTCTAATTATTGTAAATTGTGAATAATTTTAATATTTTAAAGGATGACGGGCAACTGCTGATGTAATTTAAGTGCTTTTCTGCAAGCGAAAAGCCCTGATATTGCAATGAAGAAGAATTGAATAAATTTCACAAGATGTTGCTTTGATTCTTAAGACAACGGTCTTAGATTGATTTTTTTTTTTTTAACACAATATTCTTCCAGGATTGTTTTTCACGTTTAAGGGCACAAGATTATGATCGAGCCTCCTCTCGAGAAAAATAGCCACCTGTTTAAATTTTGACACCGCTGCTGGACACAGATCCCTCGAGCTTTTAAATAGCCTAATTGTTTGTGCGTAATTGTGCGTAAAAGCTCCAGTCTGGAGGCCTGGAGGAAACCATTTTGGTAGGACGATGTTTCATGGGCGAAACTTTTATGTGGGCAACGAGATATTGATTCATAAATTGTATGTATATATATATAAAGAGATACAATAGATACGAGATTTTTTTTAAAGGCTTTTCTCAATTTCAGTGGAATGTGGGCCAAACAATATGCAGGTGTCATTTTGAATATTTAAATCAGGCCAAGCTGATTGGCCCTCATTCTTCTTTAATATGGTTCGTTTTTGTACATTTTCTCCACAAAACAAAAAAGCAACAACAACAACAAAAAAAACAATAGTGCGTGAAGGCCTCATACGACAAACCACCTGTTAGTGTTATTGTTGAAACGTCCTCATTTATTAACCGATACGAGAGGTTTTATCTAAATTAGGCCATTAATCAATTTCAATCTCCCCCTCGCAATGTTTTATCGAGACGTGACTGATTATAGCAAAATTTAAGCAGCAAAAGAAGTTATCAGTTGTTCATTTTTAACCATTTTAATCAGTCATTTCATCAACCACAACCACACAGTAGATTTATATTTTGCTAACGAATTTTAAATTTGCGTCAGACTTCAATTTCTTGGTTAAATCACATCAGATTTTAAATAACGAACTGCTTTTCAACAAAAAATGATCAAATTATGAAGAGGCCATAGAACTCATTCGCTATGCTGATGACTTCTTAAATATGGATTTATATTAGGCGGATATGAATATCAACCCGCAATAAATCCTTAAAATAAAATATCTTTTTGATGCACTGAGAGAAATTTGGTGAATCAAGAGTGAAGTTTTCAAGTAATTTCATTGCTTCTCTGTTGAACACTTACAAGACTCACGAGGAAAAGAAAAAATAATATATACTTAACAGTTTAGTGATAAAAGCATTGTTTTATTTTGTTTAATAAACTAAAGACTCGATTTCCAGTGATCTTTCACTTGAACTGGTTTATTTTACACCCGCTGCGCTCGGGGCATGGAGTTCTTTTAATAATCCACTTAATCCGTCTTTTGGCATTCAATTACGCGAGAGAACACATACGCAAACTGAAAGATAATATAGCTTGATTCATTTAGAGATAGCTACCTGGTGGTCAACAATAAAACAGACTTAAGAGAAAAATACGTGTATCCACAACAACAAAAATCTTAATTTCTATCGCCGTGTTTTGGTTATCTTGATAATCATACGAACAGTATTCAGAGATGATAAATCACGTTTGTAATAACTGTTATTTTACCTGAGGTTTGATGGCCCCATCATCGTTTAGTTTAGCTGTTTGGTCTTTGCTTCTGACACTTGATAGTCAGGGAGGGAACTGGGAAAACGGAGGCACAAACGGGGATTTGAACATTCAATTAACGTCTGATGTCACCACTACAAATCTTACTGCCATTTCATCCAAATGAATAACACGGTTGCACAAAGCAGAGCATGAAATAACTCAAGATTGAATGCACTTTGCTTGCTTTATCCACTATCGACGCGCAGGACCCCAAACCAGACAAGCCTAACTGTTGCACAGACTGGACTGGAAGTTCCCAGTGGCCAAACACACCCGTAACATGATGACTCATCAGAATTTCAAAACTGTAAATGTTTGATTTTAGATGACTGTGAGCTTTTGGTACCTTTCACAAAAAACACCATCAGACATGGTGAAGAAAAAAACAAGAACATACTCGTGCCATTCAGATTATTAATCCTCTTAAATTAATGAAGAATTAGTCTGGAAATTACGTCATTTTTTGACAGGCCACTGCTGGTTTTGACATTTTAATAGCCCTCATATGTAGATATACAGGCTAATAGCCATACACATGCAAATGAGGTAAATTTATGCCTACTTAGGTATTTTTAAAAAATAAATTAACCTCAAATACATAGTTTAAGGGCCTATTTCACACTTATAAAGACTTGCGTGGTATGTCAATTAAACCTGTTAGGCCTCACAGTGGAGCGTGTAACGTCTGGCTGCGCATTGATCTATTGAAAGAAATCAGAGGAACATTGTCTGGAAATTAGTTGAAATTCCAAAACCCAAAAGAAACCGCATCTATGGCGACATCTCCCCGCACCACGGAGCGCAGCCTATATGGCATATGGCCTCCTCGTGTTTTTTTTGTTGTTTTTTTTGCATCTTATCTGTTGATGTGAAGAGATGCGGATTAACACTGAAAGCCGAGAGGCGGGGCGCGTCACGGCGCATCGCCAGGCTAAAAAGAGGAGCGTTCTGGCAAATTTAACCCGAATAAATTACACCTTGAGGTGGAAGAGGGGTAAGTGTAGCTACATGTACAGGCGATGTGGCAGCGATGGTTCACGCGTGCGAGTGTGTGTGTGTGTGTGTATGTGTCTTGTGTGCGTGTGCGCGCGTGCATGTGTTTAGCTGACCGGCCAATAAATCTCTCCACCGTGCGATACTCTTATCTTGTAGCCACCGATATATTCTGTGCTAGGAGGCCATCAGCTCCAGCACACACTCGGTTGCTCGTAAAGCCCCGATCCCTTGCACTCCCTGTCCTAAATGGGGATAATTAGCGTCACTTTATCACGCCTCTGCATATTTTCTCCGCGTCTCCCCCCCTTTCCTAAAAAAATTACCAAGCAGCCTGCTCTCGTCGCCTGCTCTGTCACAGAAGATTATGGAGACAGATTGCACAGAGCGAATGTGCCGGGCGAGATTAGCGCGGAATAGAGAAAGCAACTGGGCCAATGAATTCCTCGGAAGGGCCTTATCGTGCAATTACACGTTGACATGTTTAACAATCTTGCTGCCTCTTAATCCTGCAGTGCTGCTCTATCTACCCACAGCTACCACGCTATATGCCGGCACACAGACCTAATGCACCGAAACGCAGCACAAATGTCCTGAAAGTTATGAGAAATGCTTCATTTTCAAACTTTGACCAGCATTCAAACGCTTTTTTTTATTTTCTTGTTTTTTTTTATTTTCAGATTCCTCCGATGTTGGAATAGCATCTGCTGGAACTTTTTGTTCAAGAGGTGAGATATTAAAATGAGAAAAAGAGCAGATTTGGTTTATTGTTACTCTAAAATCACTGTTTTACTTTACCAACTAACCGAAAAGTCAATCCAGAGTGGCGATATAACGCAAAAAAAAGTGTCCGTCTTGTTTGGAGTTAAATGTAGACTTTTCCATTTCTGTGCACTGCCCAGCACAGACGCTCACCACCAGCACACCCCGAGCCCCCTCCCCTCCCCGTCCCCCCTGCCTGGCGGTATATCGGGGCCTGTGTGGGAGTGATTGTGGGGCGCCACTGTAGGAATTTGGCAGCGGCCGTGGTTTGGAGAGCCGCCCCACGCTGAGCCCCATTCAGCGGCCAGCGCGCTGTGAGGTTGGGAAGTTTCAGTCAGCCATACAACTCAATGGCCCCCACAAAGGCGATTACAAGCCCCAGCGCATTCCTGTAGGGACCTGGGAGCGGCGCAGGTGCGAGAGGGACCGGGGTAACCCGTCAGAGGAGTGATAAAAACGGGACAGTGCTGAGGCCACACAAAACCAACCACGACACAGGAACCAGGGGGGTTTTGGAAGAAGGAGGAGAAAGGAAAGAATAAGTTTAAAGAAATGGAAGTTTGGGAGGTGGGGGTGTAGCATACTAAGTGGCCTCACTGTACATCACTGAATGGAATGAGGAGAAGACTCCCAATCAAGGCTGCAGTCATGATTTTACTAAGGTCATGAGTCCAAAGTCACCCAGAACAACCCCAAGAAATTTAGGCAAGCCACTAAATTTATCTATTTAAAAAGAAATCATTCATATTTTATTAATTAATTTATATTTTCTCTCAATTTTATTATTGTCTTAATGTTTCAAAACTTTCTCTCCACTGCCAGCCATGGAAGGCTTTTGGTGGAAAATATGAGATCCTTTCTGATACATTAATATATATACATAGACATTTAGAATCACAAACAAGAACAAAAAATAAATGAAAAAATAAAAAAGGCCTATGTGTCCAAATTCCCCAAAATTGTGGACAAAAAAAGTGGACATGTTTTCTTGTTGAAAAGTTGAAAAATCTGCGGAAAATTAGCAGCCTTTATTCTTTGCAAGTGAAATACATCCAGGCTATACAGTTTTTAAAAAGTGACACCTTGAAGTGGAAGAGGGGTTTTGTGAATTAGGCTATTAAACTCTCTATTGAAGTAACTTAATAGGGCCAATCAGTTTGCTTAAATCAAGAAAATACATTCTGCAGAAAAAGTATTGCTGCCTGAATTACACTATCAATGTAACAAGGAACTACTATATTTAACATACATCTGCAAAGTGTTCACTGCCAACACAAAGTGTTAATAATATAACTTTCTGTGCTCATATATTTAATTTACTTTCCCTACAATATGTGCTCCTGGCAACTAAAGAAGGTTAACATTTTCATTTAGTCAAGGTTCAAGCGAACACGTTCTGACACTACCTGTACAGCACCTGACCATAGACAGACAAAGCTGGCAACTATTGCAGGTGAACTCAGTGGAGTATTTCGCAACTAAAGAGCCAAATGTTTCCCTCAAGCAATAGACAGTTTGCAAAAATGTTCCCCAACTTTATGAGGAGATGATGCGTTAGTGTTGTTTTCAGCTATACTGCCCCCATGTGGCCAAAAAAAAAACAATTTATGTAGCTTTAAATAGGCAACTAAAACGTCATGGTTAAATTTAGGTAAATATTATGTGTAAAAGAAACTAAAGTTGGAGGCAGGTTGTGAACAGCAGTCAGAGTCAAATTCTTTGAATGCGTCATTGTCAAAGTTACACCATACACCCCACCCCAATATTTCCTGGGTTGAAAAATATTGCCATTCAGTGGAATTCGGCAGCTTAATGCATGAAGCAAATAAGTCAGTGGTATACAAACTTATTGTGGAGGAAACAGGTTTATAATCAATATTATATATTCAAGTTGCACATAACTGTCAATTACTAATAAAAGTGGAGTTTCCTTGGATAGCAGCGCTACAACTAGCGAAAGCACTGCAACAAGTTTTGCAGCCCATAAAATGTATTTTGCACATGTCTGGTATTTTTGTGTTCAGTGCAGAGATGACGCATGGCACACAGATGGGAGGAGAGGTGCAAACAAGTGGGAATTTCTTTCAAATGAAGCAGCACAAAGCCAATTGCTTCTTTAGTTTTTGGTGGAAATTGAGTCTTTGATGTTGACAAGACATCTCTCAGTTGGAAATTATGGGATTCTGTCAACAAGGACAAACTAAATATCAAGCGTAAATGCACCACAAGTACAGAAAATTGTTGGAAAGTATAAACAAATCTGTAGATGCATTTCAGGTAGAATTGCATTTCTAATTTAAATGTGGGTAAAGCAGGAATGCCAATGAAACAGTCTGTACTGATCTGTGAAATTCTCCTTCAGTTACTTAAGTCCCTGCTGCAGTATGAATCAGTAGGGGTGGTTTTTCATGTTATTCTTAAAATGCAGTCTTTAATTATGATACAATGTAGTATAGGCAACAGAATTATGACTGAAAAGTATTGTCTTGATATCATGAACATCCACTAAATTTATTCAAGTCTACAACAACTCAACAACTGCATAGATCAAAAATTACATAGATATATTTTAAGATCACTGTATTGGAAAATAAATCTGGCTACATAGGCGGAATGACGTGATTGAACTTCCATTATTTCCACAAACACAAACACAATTCAGTCAGGACCACTATAGTCAAAGAAACTTAGATTCCCATTTGCATTAAGTTACAGTTAAGGTCAAAATGATTAGCCCCCGTTATGAAATCGAACAAAACCCTTAGCTTTTCCAAGGAAATGACCAGTTATACTATGATTGCTTCCAAAAGAACAAAAACAAAACAATCCACAAAGTTGTAGACTCTTATGGCTGATTTATGGTAGATCTCACTTTTGATGAGTGTCGGCAGAAATTAAACAGTCCTGTGTCATTTTCAATTTATGCTTCATTCAAAGGGTTTAAAAATTGTCTCCATGTTAAACAAAGACCCACTGCGTTTCTTTATCTTATGAGTGTATTTCTGTCGCCTGTATTGAAGCTCAATCTGCCCACCTATTTAAATCACACAAATGTCCAGCTGTATGAATGATTTAACTGTGTCTACGTTGATTGATCAGCTCCCAGTCTGTCTGTGAATCTCTCACTCGCTACAGTGGGCTGGGAAATAGAATCAATGAATCAATAAATACAAACATTACTGATTTCTTCCCATGGAACTGACATGAAAAATATTTTGGTTCAGTAAAAGATCTGCTGTCAGTCAGACTGGTGAAGGCAGTTTGGCCAGCCGCTGTCCTCTCCGCCCCCGTGGAGTTGCTGCTGACAGAAGTCTGATGCTGAATGCAGGCAACACTTTTTTCTGTCAGATAGACGTCATTTCGATCGAACAACACTCATCAAAAGTGTTGAGCGCCCTACCATAGATCAGGCTGAAGTTTTGCTCTCATGCACATTACTAGATCACTGGTTGACTGACACTCCCTCATTCTTACTCGCTAGGTTTCGATACAAATGTTGCAGAAATTTTGAACCAAATTTTGTGAAAATCGAAACAAGAAACGCTTTTTTATTAGTTAATTTCTCGAGATAAGCCGTTGCCTTTTAAATCATTGCAGAAGATAAAGGTGCAAGATGACATAATCAAAGGAGTGCCAGTTAAAACTTAAGCGTGAAAAACAATATAGAAAACACGATGGAAACATGGTATTTATGTTTGTTTCATATATTCATTTAAGGAAGGTTACAATCTCTTCATAGGTCCACACAAATCTGATGTTTTCATCTTTTGCTGTATTACATCTCTTTAGCGGGGAACTGTAGCCTCATTGAATGATTGTCACATGATTTATATCCGTCATGATTTATTCGCTAAGTCTGTTTCCATTGCACTTAGTCCCATTTGTACTTATTGTCTGCGTAAAAACCTTTTGCGATGAAAAACACGTGTTTATTGCTCACGTTTTTCATGCACAACTTGAAAATCCACATTAAAAACAGGTGGATGGAAACCCACCCACTGACTCTTACTGAGTCGACAATTCACTCAGCAGAGCTCTGTGTACAACACACCTGCCGTGTTTCTCTATCGCTGCCCCGCACACATACGAACCCACCAGATGCTGTAAAGGATTTCTGCTCCTGTGTGGCAGGTGATAATTCTCAGTGCGGTAGAGACAGGGTTAATGAGGGGTCAAAGTGTTCATATAAGAAACAGCAGTTTTATGGTGCCTGCGGCTTACTGATAGCTGTTTGAACTGGCTGACCTTTGAACTCTGCAGGGTCAAGCGATCAACAGACCGGGTTGTTTAGATCAGGTCAGGTTGGAACAAGTGAAGGATGTGTATGTCACAGCAATATGTTCAAGAGGTACAGATAAATTGTTCTTAATGATTATAACCCTACTCAATTTGTTTCCAGAGCCATTAGATTGTTGTCACCTATCAGACTGTTTAAGGGATGGGATACATTTGATTAATTTGTAATTTAATTGATAACCTGCTGTCTATTAAGTATTCAGCTGACTGAACCACATACCCATGAATATACACATGCATGCATTGAGCACAGTATGTATTTATTATATTATAAATGAACAACATGGGTTTTGTTTGTTCTGTGCTGCTGTGTCTTTATTTATTGACTTTTCACATTTGATATTCCCACAAATCAATACCCTCTCTTTGTCCACCTCCCTCTGTCTCTGTCTGTCTCTCTCTTCCAGCAACATGTCCACCACGGCTACACACCGGTGGATATGGATCACCGCGGGGGCCTGTGATTAACAGATAGCACCTCGTCTCCTCTGCTGGCAGGCCATCATTACGACGAGCACTAGAAGATAGGTTCTGGGGGCGAAAAGACCTTTTGGAAAATGTCAGCGACAGTCAAAGCCCCAAATTTTCTCTATTTTCTCTTTCCGTGATGCTACCTACTCTAAACCCCTTAATTACACAACCCCTTTCTCCTATTGCAAAATGTTTGGTATCTAAGTACAGTGTCTGGTTTCAGAGTGGAGATTTTATTTTATCTTATGCGGCTTACCTGAAGATTGGCGGTATTATAAAAACAAGCCCTATATTTCACCCATCTCAGCAAAAAGAAAAACTAACACACATTTAAAAAAAAAAACAAAAACAACCCAGCAGTGTCTGCAACAGCTCCCCTTCTCCCATTTCCTTTCACTGGAGCCAGCTTCACTGTCTTAATACTCTTAGCCCCTCAGTTGGCATGTTTTCCAAGAACCCGCTGCATTTTCAGATTTGTAAAATCCATCAAAATGCCTGTAATGAATATTTCTACAGCCTTGAGTGTATTTAATATGCTGTTTGACCAGCCCAATAAGAAACATGTACTGATCTGGCGGCACTGGGGACCAGAGCATCAGTGGAAGGTTTATTGTCCTGAAACTGTCTGGACTGTCTTTTATCAAGAGAAACAGAGAGGGAGAAAACACATTTAATATTCAGATAATCTCTTAATTATCATCTTTTCCTGTGCATGAATCGACATGTCATTTGTATTTTTGAATGTTCAAAAATGGTACTACTATTAGTACAGTTGCCATCTTGTGAGACAGCTCTTTGTTACCAACACTTACATTGTACAGTCTGTTTTACTGTTGCTTTAGCTTTGCTGGAAAAAAAAAGAGAGAAAAAAGACAGGATTCATATTAAATAAACTCTTGCATCTTATGGCTGCCTAAGAATAAAATATTGAGTTTTCTGTCATTTTTTCCCCCACATTCAATTTGGGAGGTAAATTAATCCTTCAAAGTGAGAAGTTATGGAAGTTAATTTCAAGGCCTAAATATGCCCTCAATTATTTTACCATTGCCCCTAAGTAATTGATTTTAGGTAGAGACAGAGAGAGAGGCGGGGGGGATGCTCTGTGTTGATGTCTGTAAACCGCAAAACCAACAAATGAAAAATAACCAACAGCATAATTGATATGAGCGTTGTAACCTTGCTTTATTGATTTTTTTTTATTTTTATAAGTTATTTGGCTAACATCAAAGTTAGGCCCATAATAACATAAGTTGTTTCATGGCTCTCTCTAATAATTTGTATTTTGTTCACTTCGCTCAGCCTCCCACTCTATCATTGACTTGTTCAGGTGCATGCAAACCATCCACACAAAGACAAAAACACTGGTGAGACTCAAGTCCAGCAGTGTGTGGTGCGTGCTGAGGTACAGACTCGGTGAACAGACATGTACGCAGAATGTGTAGAGGGACTAGATAATGAGCATCTCAGGTGACTACATGCAGTGATTACCAGGATGCTGGTGTTGTAGGAACTATATCCCATAAACATACAGTCCCACTCTATGCGCACACACACACACGCACACACGCACATGCGCACACACACACACACACTCTTGAGAGATCCTTGGTTATCACACCCTTCCAGATTGTTCTGAACTACTTATAGAAAACACACACACACACACACATCTCAAGATGTGGCCACTCTTGCCAATATGAGCCCAGTGTTAAGAACAGTTGTTGTCGTTGTCGTCGTGTGTATTTTTTTTAGCATCTCTAAATTCCTAGCGTTGCTAAGGTGCTTTGGGAGGGGATTAACAGAGGCTGGCGCCGATGAGCAAGCCTTGCAGATTTCCAACCGGCAGGAAAAAGACAAAGAAAGAGGGGAAAGAAGGAGGAAAAAACAGCAGAGGGTTAGACAACAGGGAAATGGCAGTAACAGCTTGTGTAAACATGATGACTTGAGAGAGGTAAAGAGGTAGAGATGAATGAAGGCTGAGCGACAGAAAGTGAGACTAAATAATACGCATCCTAAAGAGGATGCCTCAACTTTCACACAGACAAGGCAGAGGAGACTCTTTCTTTTAAATCTCTTTCAGTCCTTTTTCCTTCTTTTCCTCTCAATCTATA
>JBBPCS010000001.1:14015571-14030058 GCA_037974645.1 Hollardia meadi | reverse complement strand
ACACACACACACACACACACACACACACACACACACACACACACACACACACACACACACACACACACACAGGCAGGCAGGAGGCACCTGTTAAAGGCCCTGGCAGGATTAGAGAGTTGTATGAGGTGGTTACGGTGAGGAACACATGTTCAGGTCACTGTCTCCCTGACTGCACATGTTACTGCTCCAAACCTTGTTCTTCTCATTATACTTCTGTCTTTGCTTTGCTTTTCTCTCCCTATCCATCCACAATCCCCCTCTCTTTCTCTCCCTCTCTGCACATGTGTGTGCATGCACAAGCTGAATATGTTTAAGGGGTGAGGAGGGGGGCATCAAATCCGTAGAGAAGACTTGGCAGTGGCTCTTCTCCCTCTCGCTTCATTGCTTCGGTCCTCCCCAAATCCTATTTCACGGTGCCAAGCATCCGCTCCCTGGGATCTCCACAGCTCCCATCTCCAGACGCAGGTTTAAGCCCCTCTCTTGGCACCCGGACTGGGCATGGAGAGAGAAGGCATGTGACACACATCAGCACCGCCAGAAACACAAACACACCTATTATCATGGCTCAGAGAGGGACAGGCGTCCTGCAGTGTGCGCAGTGCTTACTCACACATTATTAGTCTCACAAGCTGCATTAGCCGCATCCAGTAACCTCTGATATGAGTCGAGAGGTCACACACAAACCTGTGAGCTGGTTCCATCAAATTCACGTTCACTTGTTCATCAACTAAGTCAATCAAGCAATCACTTGCTCGCTCAAAAACTCATTCAGTCATGTAACAACAAATCAATCAGCTGAAGCTTCAACAATTACACTAGACTAGACAAAACACTGGGGCTAATTTTCACCTTCTGCTCATTTGTCCTCTCATGATACAGGGCAAATCCTTGCGTTAACCATACTCCAATTACAACTAATCAAAGCAATTAATTAGCCGCCCAATTTCCTGAATGTACACCAACAGAGCCATGGAGTAGATACTGTTATATTTAGAGGCAACTAATGTGTTTTTGCGTAACGCCCACTAGATGGAACCAAATTACTGAGTTTATTATTCTGTTGCACATGAAAGCCTTAATTTTCCTTAAATAAAGCTCATAATGCAACATCATGACATCAGATGAGTCCCTTGTAGATCTTCACCATTTAATATCAGACAAGCACAAAAGGGCCACTAAGACTCAGCTGAGATACAGAAAATACCTAGAGGCGAAAGTACAGTAAGACTTATGAAGCTAATTTGATTGTCATGGAATTAAGTGATTTTTGTAGGCTTTATGTTTTACTTTAAAACCACCTAGAGCAGGTAGAGGTGTTAGGAAACAACATGTAATAAATTAACTACTTTGTAATCATAATATCTTCATCTTTGTCTTTTTTTCCTCCTCTATCGTCCTCCTCTATGGGGTCACACAGCGGCCACTATCCACCACAAAGTCATGAAACTTGTCAGGATTCATTCCTTCATATGTTTTATAATCCAGATTGTGAAAATTGTGGAAAAAAAACAAAACTAAATTATTCCCACCACTTTTTGTACCAAACAACTAATGTGTGGTCAGTTTGCACTACTATTAAACAAGCAAATGGATAATGTAGTCAGGCGCCACAAATAGAAGAAGCTCTGTTTACATTCCTAAACTCTATTGATATATCTGTAGTCAGCTCTGCAACATTTTATACTCCAGGCTCTTATATGAGTGATAAATAATCATCCAGCATATTGTTCTCAATGTCTTCAATCACTTTGGGATTTGAAGAATATCTATAGATCCCATGTCCTGCAGCAATATCCGAATAAATAAATAGTTGTTCCTCACAAATATCATCCCATGCCCCATTTTCTCTATTTTCCACAGTCAGGCAGTTCATACAGGGATAATTCGTATCTACAGCATAATGGGACCCACTGTTTGTGGTGACAATAGAACAGAGTCAGCTACTCGCATGCACTGCAACAAGAGCTGTAATGATAAACAAGAAAGAAATTATACTAAAATCCTGTTTAGTAGTAGTTTAAGGTTTCAACCAATAAACATTGTCAGCAATAGTTGACTGAATCAATATGGTATTTTTTTTAGAAGATTTTAAAAAAAGGTTTTGTCACTTTAATCACACTCATTTCACTTCTTTTTTTTTTTTTTTTACATATCAACTATGTGTATACTATGTCATACATACTACACTGTATAGGGGCAATAATTAGGGGGCAATCGACGACACAACTGCCACCCTATGTGAATTGTGTATGTGTATAGTTTTGTATAGTTCCCAGTGTACACAGCAACTCATACATAGAATCTTCATTATATGCCCCAACACCTAGAATCCAACCAGTACTCCTATGTTGGAATAATATTACCCGGACCCAACTTCCTTGCATGTCACAAAGTGGTCAATTCATTAAAAGGTTTTAAAACTAGACTTAATACAGGGCCCCTCTCCAAGACAGAGCCACAAAATCAGCCAATAAAGCAGGAACCATTGTTGTTCTGACTTTAGTAGTGAAAATTTGCAGTTAATCAAATTAGCATAACCAACTGACATGTAGTGTAACCTTTGGAGCTCCTGGGAATATATGCACATGTCTAAAAAGTGGGAATAGGTTTCCGTTTTACTGCAAGAATAATGAACACTAAAACATGACAAATTAATTAAAAATGCAAAAGTGCCTCACTTTGCTTTATTCCACCATCAGCTGCAGCCATGAGTGTATGGAAGAGGATTAGGGCCACATGTGAAACATTTATTTGACTAAGGGCCACATGTGAACATTTTGTTTTTAGTTCTGACTTTTTTTCTCAGAATTCTGAGAAAAAAATTCTGTTTCTCAGAATTGTGAGGGGAAAAAAATCTGAGAAAAAAAAGTCAGAATTCTGAGAAAAAAGTCAGAACTCAAATAAATTTTTCACATGTGGCCCTAATCCTCTTCCGTATGAGTGTACCCCCTGCAACTGTAGGGAATATAAGCAACTAAATCTCTTTGTAAAATAATTTGCAACTGTATTGTTTACCAGAATAACACACTTATTATTTTGAAAAACTGAAAACACTATATCCAGATATTCAGATTGCAGATTAATCCCACACAGGACTGATGGCAACATGAGGAAAGTAGCCCACTGGCCCATATGTTGCTTCCCCTCGCCCATGCAGAAGACAGAGGGAAAGAATAAACAATGACCCAGTTCCTCCACTCGGATGGACTCAACAGTCGGTCAGCTATGTGATAATCACAGCATGTTTTAAACCGAGCAGCAATTTCAGCCCACTTCATGTGGAAATCAAGGCCAGCTGCTCTCAGGGAAAAAAATATCAGATTTGCTGAGCAGTGATTGATCAGATGTTTGTTTGTTTTTTAAATTTACAGTAGATTCAAGCAATGAGAAAAAGCTACAGATTTAAGTTCATAACAGTCTCTTCAGCATGCAAAGACTCTAGTCTGGGAAGTGAGGAAGTTAGTTATCACCCAGGGAATTATGGTGCATTTATTCCAGAGTCATCTTTTCTGGCAGTCTTATTATAGTGCACATTATGGTATTTTTATATCTGCTGGGATGATACTGCATAAGCTATCCTACATTTCTGATTACTCTGGTGCTTTTTGTAGGTGTCACAAATAGGCCTAAGTAAAAAGGGAATAAGAGGCACTCCTATATCCACAACATGAAAATGACATAAAGCACAACATGCATATAATTGGGACAGCCCATAAACAAAGAGCATGTTGTAATCTGTCCGCTGAGGCACACTCATCATTAGACACTAAGTGCACGGGGGTCTTGAGGGAGGTAAACAGCAGCATCAAGCATTAGTAGGTCAGAGCAGAAAGAGCTGGATCCCTGTGCATTATTAATAGTGTCTGTGCTAATTGAAAGTCATAATGAAATGTCTGGGGCAGACATGACGCCCTGCCACCCTGCAGCCAGAGGATCCCCCTACATGGAGACGCAGCTAATTTTAGATTTGCTCATAAATGCTGCTGGGTTTTTACAAGTTACATTGTGTGAAGCCCAAGAAAAGCAGGATTGCTGTTGTGTAGCTGCAGTAATCATAAGCTCGTTTACATAACACAGACAGTGAACTTTGATTTCAATGATCATTTAATCTGTTTATTTATTATTTGTCTCCAGGGCTATTTTTAAAAAAAATTTTAAAATGTTTTTACCTCAAATAATTTGATTGTTGATAACTTATTAGAACAATTTTTTATTGGATTGTTAATATGATGTCAACAAGTCACCTGGACTCCTGCATCTTTGCTCTCTTTACATCAGTGGAAACAAGTCTTAGACTTTATTGTGTCATCTTTGATATGTTGGAGTTACACGTAATTTCCTCTAATAATGCCAAATAAACTTAAAGATAAACATAGAGTACTTAAACTTTACGTAAATCTGTCAAATGAGCTGTACTTTCTTTACCAGGAAACGTCCTATTTACTTGTCTTCTCTGAACTAAACTATGGTGAAATCTATTGAGTCCTGGTTGTCTGTGTGCAAATGTTTGATCTGATTGTTTTAGTGTGTGTGTGTTTTTTTTTCTGTTAACTGGCTGTTGTAAATCTGTGTTGCTGCCATTCTTGGCCAGGTCTCCCTTGTAAAAGAGAACTGTGATCTCAATGGGACTAACCTGGTTAAATAAAGGCTAAATAATAATAATAAGAAAAAAACAGTAACATTTTTTTATTGCAATATTCAGATATTTTCCTTGAGCCGAGAGAAGACCAGTGCGCATGCGCATCCCAGTCATCTGACGGCTGAGCGCTACCGCTACATCGAGGTCCACCGCTGTAACACAGAGCGGGACGCAGACTACATCCATGAGGGACCGTCTCCTGCAAAAATAAAACCCTCTAACAGACGAGCAGCAACAGGAAACACTATCCAGAGGTTCGGAGGTTTGCACCCGGTGCATTTCCCCAGGAAATGTAGCCGGCAGTAAGTGCGGCTTGTTGAGATCGCTCGGTCGCTGCATGGCTCTTCACGGGGATGCCGTGAAAATCAGAACAGCCGACTGAGAGACTGCTGCTCCTCGCTATCACAGACACGGTGGCGGTGGCGGCGGTGAGCGATGGATACTGGTGGAAAGGTCCACATTAGGTAGCGTTTACGAAGATCCACGGAGAGCTGAACGTCTCTGTTGCACAGTAAAGTCGCCGCCGGAGCTGTCGAAAAGATGGATTTCAGCCAGCTCCGGAATATCATCAGCAGATACGTAAGGCCCCCCCCCCCCCAGTCTGTCACAACTGTAGCTCTGTGACTGCAAGTGCAACAATATATAATGCATGTTATATATGACATTTGTAGCTATGTTTTTTATAATCTACCATGCAGTAAGTGTGGAAATTGAATTGCACAAAGCTGCCTTCAGAGATGATAAACACTTTGCTCATCTGCAATGATAGACACGCTGCTTTGGAAGGCCATTGACTGTGGGCTTTACAATGTGGAGCTGAATGGGGAATGTGCCAGTGGCTACAGATGCAGTGATGGTTGGTGAATGTGTAGAATAGAAATGAACTTGGCTGGCCCAGTTACGGTGCTTTAGTTGAGTTGCAACATGCATGCATACTAAACTATCTCCTAGTTTTCCAGTTGCTCTGGTCTGTAGAGGAGATAAATCCCAATCAGGCCTTGTACCCTGCAGCTCTAGTTTGTGATTTCTACACCAACACTTACGCCCCGGCCTGATGGGAAGAGAAGTTGTGCAGGTTGAAACTAGATGGGCTTTAAAGATGTTGTCACTCTCAGTAAAGAGTGAGAGGCCTCATCTTTATCTGTAGCCCAATCGCTGATCTGTCAGTTTGTGGGAAATGTCCACATTAAAACAAAGTAGATGATGCTGAGCTGTAATTAGATTACTGGTTGGTCTGGTCTGAACAGGTCCGTGCCCTCAACAGCCTCTGCTTATCGGCCGGAACAGGAAGCAGCTGGTTGGTGGATGACTGAATTAGAGACAAGGAACAACTGACAGGTCTGGTGCTCATCAGATTGGGCAGCTCTGGAGCATCGTCACATCGACCCTTTCACCTGACATAAAAGTGGCTCAGGTGCTGTGAAGACAACTATCAATGTGTGCGCACATCAGCGTCCACACTTTGGTGTGCATTTTCATGTATGTTTGTGGTTTGTCAGGCTTATACCAATGAGCGTGTGTGTGTGTGTGTGTGTGTGTGTGTGTGTGTGTGCCGGCTGGTGACAGTGTATAGGGATCTTGATGGATGCTCCAGCAGGGCTATTATCAGGGGAAATCAGATCCACAACTGAGGCGGAGAGGAAGAGTGAGGGATGGGATCATTGACCGCACCAGGGTTGCAAAGGGTCGGTGAATTTCCAGCAAATTTTCCAGGAAATTTTCAAGGGAAGTAACCCATATTTGGGGTAAAGCAATACTAGAAGTTATGGCATGTTTTGGTAAAAAAAAAAAAGTATGCCCATTTAATTGATTTTAACGATGCATTCAGCAACACACTGTTCCATGACCATCACATGTGCAGATAATTACAAAGGAGGTAAATTACACCCCTCTGCATGCACAGTGCATGCACCACTGCCAACATTACTACACAGTCTGAGCCAAAAGACGACATGCTTTCAATCCACACTAGATTTTATTACCGGAGTGAATATGTTTTTGTGATATCAGATAGCAGCCTGAAGGAAGGTACACAGTTTCTAACTTGTTAATACTCTCTGCTAGTGTTTACTGACTAGCTGTTACCCTGTGGGTGGGTACCCCGAAGCTTCATTGAGCTTTAATTTGAGATTTAATTAATCAATTCCCACTAATTCTTGATAAAGTCAACTCATTAAACTCAACTTAATTGATAACATTTTTTTCACTTCTATTAGACAGGCTTTCTGTTATGTCTGCTTATGATAGGGTAAATGTTTTGTTTCTATCTTTCTCTTTCTTGTTTTGCTTTTTGGTTCTACCTGAATATAACATGGTAAATACAGCCTGAGCAAATAACCCCTATATTTCCCTCTTAAATTCCTGTGACAAGTTTCCACCTTTATATTCCCAGAATTTTGAGCCCCTCATCTCTCACTGTTTTCTCTTTGCACCCTCACTCTGCAGCATTATGAAGTAGACGGGGAATTAATTATTAATTCAATGATTCAGATATTGATTTAGAATCGGAGGGATGACCGATGTATATCTGGACCTCTATTACGTATTGCATCACCCTCCATTAACCCTGCCATATTCTGAACAGCTGCTCTCCTAATGAGGCTACATAGAAGAACAAACATTACATCATGCTAGGTGATTAGCAATGTCATAGGCAAGGTGTCCCGGCCTTTTCTCTGGACAGAGAGAGCAGTAAACTCCTGTCAAGGTGACAGCCTCCTGTACTTCAATAATTTGCTATTAAAAAAGAATGAAAGTCAACTCCACTGGGCAAGTTTTTTAGCTTTCATTTCATAAATTGGTCACTTATTGTCTCCTCTCATTGACTTGTGACCTGTCTTCTGCTTGGCTTGTTTTCGGTTTGATTCATTGACAACATGGTTAGGTATGTTCCAATACCAATATCAGTATCGAAAATGCCTCCGATACTGCCTAAAATACTGGATCCAGTAACGGTGAGTACACGGATCTGTGCACAGATTCAATACCACGCAATTTATTTTTAAGAAACGGGTCCCTGCTTCGTCCTCTCAGCAGTGCCAGATACACCTGTACGCAATTTAACAGCCAATATCCGCGGTATCAGAAATGCAAAGGAAAAAAATATTATTGCAACATTTTTAAACATTGTAATATATTTTTAAAATGCAACATATTATACTTTTTTGGTTATAAAATGATTAATTATTTCCATTGTTGTCCGTGGTCTTTACACAATCCAACGACTATATTTCAAGATGTAGACAGACGATGTTTGACACAGAAAAATTGGAAATAAAAACATCCAGGATTTAATAATTTGACCAAAGAATTTTACAAGAAAGCAGATTGGTTAAGAAGTATTGTAGACATCCAGAAAAAAAAAGCAAGATTTTTGTTTATTATTTGAGATAATTCCAAAATTTGCCTGATTCTTAAACCTTTAACTTGACAATGGGTGCTTCCAGCTGTTACTGTGAACTGAGTGTAAAGTGTGTTGCTTGATACACTTTATTAGTATGTGTGAAAAGCTATTCAGATCTATCCAGTATCTGTTTACCATGATAGGCACATTTAATCATCTGAAGGCAGTGCATTCGGTTCTGCTTATAAGCCTGTTCTCTCACTGAAGAGAAATTGCTGGTGAACTGAGTCTGGACAGTACGGCAAATTGTTTTTGTAAAGAAAAATATGGTGTCACTGTGTTTAGATGTTTAAATGGGACGCTTTGTTGTGTAATAACCTAAATCTGTTGAACTTTTCTCACTCTGTCGGGATAAAAGAATGGCTAAGCCTCCATGCAGTAAGATATCGTATAATATCGATGCGTGTGTGTGCATGTGTGTGCCTGCGTGCAGGGTCAGCGCATGTGTTATGTGTGTCCACTCCCTTTGGTGCCTTTTTGTCATGTGGTAATAATAGCAATGGCGTGATGTCTCAGACTGGCGCAGAGTGTCAGAACTGTATGAGGTCGTGATCTGGATATGAAGGATTCTGCTACGTGTAAGCGGTGGTTATATTAAAGATACACGACACATAGGGGCTTAAATATCTTCTCTTATTTGTAAAGTTTCACTTTCACAGAACGGCCTCTTGCAATCGCTCCGCTTCTATCAGCCCTGTTCCCACTGCTTTCACCTGTTATCAGCTTGAGTTGCCCTTGCAAGTCATCACTATTATCGTCCTTTACATGTTTTCTATGAATGTTATTCTTGTGGAGACCTCTCACAACCTCAGCAGATAAAGGAGAAAGGTTCCGGAGTGCTGAAGGGCTTTAGAAAGGTTTCTAGCAACTTTACAGCTCTTTCAGTCCCCTGGCTGGTGTTGAAAAGCAGAACACAACCTGCTAGATTACTGTTTGCTACATTAGCTCGCGCTGCTATAAACAGATAAGGGCAGTCTATTCCTGTCCGCTGACCCCCCGTTGGAGATGGGGCCCTGGCAGAGAGACAGAGGCTGCCGGTGACAAAAACACACAGGATTTGTGTTTGGGGAAAGCTTTACCCGCTGGCCTGTGTGTATGTCAGAGAAAACAGCAGTGTGTTGGTGCACTGGCTCATAAGAATAATTTTGTCTCCCACAGCATTCCCCAGAGACAGAGGTTTCATTATAAGACAGAGTTTTCAAGCCTGTATTAGGATGTTGTTGTTGCAAATGCAGACAAAATGATTTTTTTTCTTTTCTCGAGGATTCAGATTATGGTGGCGGGAGAAAAGGAGAGAAGAGAGGGAGGGGAGCGGAGAGGAGAAGTAGCACAGCTGGATTAAAGACTTACGTAACAGTTGGATCACAGCAAACCAAGTGGGAGAGGAAGCTGGGGCACCAACAGAATATGCATTTTGTCATTTTAAAATTGTCTTCTCTGAATTGCCCTTTTGTCACAGGTATAGTGATATATAGTTTCGTTGCTTCTGTCATCAGAGTCAGCGGTTGAAACAGTATGTGCAGGCTGAAGGTCTCTGTTTTTCAGATTTTCTAACCAAAATACTGAACTGAAACATCTCTGTTTCTCTATGTGAAGCTCAAATAATATCATACCAGCCCTAATAGAGACAGTATAGTTAAGCCCCGCCCACTCCGAAGGGGAAAACAATTAATCTCTCTCCATTGACTTTGTATTACCGGTATGTTCAGGTGCCACCTTGACATTTCTGTCTGGTAGCAATTAACAGAAAAATGCCTAAATGCTGCTGTGTGCTGAAATGCACTACCCACAGGGTAAAAAGCCCTGAAACATGTTTTTATAAGCTGCTGACCAGAAAAAGTGAGCCTTTAAGAACACAAAAATGGGTAATGTTACAGCCTGGGGGGATCCTGACCTTTAGTATGCCATTATGTGTGCAGCAAGTATTTTGATTAGTAATTAGCTCTGCTAAAATACTTTAATAAGTTGTGCCGGATTCATCACACAAGGGGAGAGAGAGAGTACACAACTGCTACAAAGCATTTTGTAGGGTTGGGTAAATCGATTTGACCGGTCTGGTCCGGTGTACGAGCTTAAACCGGTTTAATTTAATACAATCTAATACAACCCGACTAAACCGGCATTTTTTAAAGATGTAGGTGGAAAGAGCTAGAAGCATGTTAGCAGGAGCCTCGGGACAGTCGATTAGCTCAGCCCTACGGAGAGCTGCGACCGACGTCCACAAGAGAGCACTCTCATTAGTAAAGAGTTGGTGCAGGTTATGCTGTTTAACGCTATATTACACGCTCATACTTCAGTATGAAGCTGTGTTTTGATCTGCTCCGTTTACCCTGTTAAAATTACTAAAGTTAAAGTTACTTGCTTGAATTTTTTTTTGCTTTTTAATTTTTATAGTTTTTAAATTTTTTACACCAGCCCAACCCTATTTTGTACATTTTTAGAGTCACTTTGTTGGCATTTCAGCCCTTGGTTGTATATTGTGGCACTGGGCATGGTTTTCAGAGTATGATGTGTTGTGCTCTGTCTCTCTTGGCTGGCACTAGTAAAGCCTATGTCAGGAGGGGATGGGACCCTTCTCCTGTATAATAGGCTGACACAGCGTCATTCAAAACAAAACAAAACTACTGTTGACAATTGTGCTATTTGGTGCTAAGATAAACTGCTTTGTTCCCAGCTGTTCAATTGCACACTATTTCACGAAAAGTAGCAATACTTTTCCTGAATAAAGGTAATGTAGGCAATACCAACAGGTAGCAATACCTTAAAACAATATCTCCAAAAAAAGTAGCACTACTTTTACCTCTATGCTAGCGGGAAAATAGAGATATCCTCGTCTAGTAGCTGCAAGTCAAGTCAAGTCAAAGAGAGACAGACAGACAGATGGAGGGAGGGAGGGAGGGAGTTTTGCTATGCCAAAGACCTTCCTTTAAGCGGGAAGAAGGTCTCTCAATGATTCTGGTAGCCCTTCACATTGGCCAGTGAAGCACTGCTTTCTATCCCTGGCCTCTACCCTCGGAGGAACACAGGTGTTTACATACTCTATGTCCAGTTCTTGCACTGCTGTTTATTTGGATGGGACCCAGCTATTTGTGTCATGAGCAAAACCGCACACGGGAAAGCCTGTGTCCAAACAGCATCTTTCCCTGCCTGCCCTGGTTACTAGCAAGGGTCTCCAGGTTCACACTTGCCTTCGTGCACGTTCCACCAGGGGTCTGGCTTCTATTCAAATGTCTATTCAAGTTTCTATTCAAGCGGGGTGTGCGGCTGCTTGCTGGGCCTCGTCCCACACATTTGTTAGATTTTAAAGGTTGGATGTTACCAACTCACTCAACACATTCGGTGCTTGGGTGGGCTCTTCTCAGAAGCCAGTTTCTCTCTTGTGAAGTACCACTGAATACAGTTATCTTCTTGACAGGCATGTCTGGCAATCCGGGAGTCGGCATTTTTCCCATACCAAGACAAGAAACGAATGAAACGAGAACTTAAAAGGTTATGAATATAACCCAGGGTCCCTGATTAGTATAAGGGAGTGTCTCACTGGACCAACTTCCTTGCTATGGAAGTGAGGAAGAAGTGAGCTTGTTTTGAATGATGCTATATCAGCCTATTATATAGGAGGAGGGTCCCGTCCCCCTCCTGACATAGGCGTCAACTAGTGCCAGCCAATTAGGGCTGGTGTAATGTTATTTGAGCTTCTGACAATGTCATACAGGAGCTGTTCACATAGTGAGACACTCACTCATGCTAATCAGAGAACTGGGGTTGTATCCATAACATGTCTGCACCTATGTAGCAGGTTTCCCAAAATATTATTGTCTAATAAATGGTTGTAACAGCGGATGTCACCTCCTCTCCCTGTGAGCTACGTCCCCTCTCCTTATTTCATTAGTTTTATTCGTTTCACTGCTGCTTTAGATATTTGCTCTTTGATTTTTGCTTTGTTCCAAAAAAAGAAAAGCCCACAGAGCGTACTCTCCAAGAAGTCCTGGTTGAGCCAAATAAAAGCGTGAAAATCTTGAGGATATTGTCTGGAAGAATAACACTTCACATTTTATTCTAATGCCTTAGAATCTTTTGTCAAATCCAGTTTCACAGCATTAACTAAGCAATTAATGAGGAAGTTGAGCGTTTTGTCCTGATCCTGACATAGCTGTCTGCATACTGCCATGGTGATTAATGGTAAATAAGTAGCAGTAGACTGCATGTTGAACAGGTCGCCTACTTCCTTTTCAGATGATCAAGGTCTCAAGCTCCTTTAATCTTCTCTCGGTGCTACAACTAATTTCACACAGCTCCTATTAATTAGAATATTGGAATCGTTTTATATTCTTGCACTAATTTACCAAGAAATGATTTTCTTAGCAGCTATACTCTCATTTGAATGTAGGGTAAAAGAAACACCGTCTGTTAGATCAATAAAACGAAAACTCATACCATTGGGTTACACCAACGCTTGATTCGTGTTCATTATTAGGTTTGGGTGTAAAACCATTTTTCAAGTTCTTGTAACTACTAGTTGAAAACAAATTATTTGTTAAATTGAATTGCACTAAAAAAACATAAGAAATGTCTCATCTAGTGAAGACTTTAGTCATTTAAATGAAAAACAATTTTCTATGTGAATTAGAAGTCCCTATGACATCATAAGCTGTAACATAACTTGCAAAATAACAGTTTTCAGGTAACAATAAATGTTAAATTTATCTGCTAATTCTTCATAAATGTAGGTTGTGGTACTTTGTTTTTTTTCTTCGTATATACATACAGTACATGGAGAAATATGTGGTTCAGAGTTTGTAGTAGCCTATTTATGCATGTTTAAAATGAGTACCTGATCTAGCTAACCTAACCAATGTTGTTTAGCTAATCATTGAGTCTGACGCAATTAGCATAATGTTATTGTTATTTGAGATATATTTGTGTTATTTTTCTAAAATGCAATTTAAAATATTTCCAGTTAATATACGTGATTAGGTGTCACGGCAGATATGTGCACTATATTTCACACTACATAATTAAACGTAATGTAGTCTGAACTGGTTGTAAGCTATTGTAGCTATTGCAGTTAATATTCTAAGATGTAAATATTTATTAACAACTAATTTCCATGTTTTGTGGTACAACCCATTTTAATTTCATGATGCATAAATGTCGACACGGTAAAAACTTACACCAGCTCCAGGTCTGTTAACTTTTTCAGAAACTTGCACCCCTTCACTTTTTAAAATGATCTCAAGGAGTCATAAATTTAACATTTTGTATTTTCCCATAATGTCGACTGTTAAATCGATTCTCTATGGGCTAAAATCTACCTGCATAATTTATGTTGTGTAGTCATGTTTTGTATGTTTTTACACCCTCTCCCCAGTTAATACGAGTAGTTCATTAATGAAGAGCCAAGTCAGGGAGATTTGATCTGTGAGTTAATGAGGGATACCTGTTCATCATGCTGTGTGCGGCTTCTCTAATGCAACATGGCTGGACAGCGGAGGAGGGGTGAGACATGACCATTTAATCAGGCCAGTTAATGGTGTATACCTTTTATGACACCTCTGTGGGGCTACATGGGGACAGCACGGGTAGATCATCGCACTGACACGGTTCCTTTATCATAATGAAAATATACATTCATTTGTGCTATGGTAGAAAGCCTGTCTGGACTTTTTAAAGCAGCATTTTAAACCTTAAAAAAAGTATAACGGCTTCTGTCATCTGATTTGAAATACAGATATAAACAGTTCAAAACAATCCACCCAAGAGGGTGCACCACTATACAGTTTGAAACACGAGAGGAGAAGTTGCAGTGGTGGGATGTTTGCTGTTATCAAATCCATCTAGTCGTTGCTGATGATTGATGGTGATGTAAGACCAGCCTATCTGCTAGAAGGCTGTTTCAGTGCTCTTAATATAGACAAAGCCTCCATGTCCTGCAACCAACCAACCAACCAGCTACTTTGTCTGATGGAGCAGTAGAGTGATGAGAGAACAGTGGGCCTGGGGTTGCTATGGATCAGTGAGGATTAATGATCAGATAACTACAAACCACAATACAATCTCTTTGTGTTTTTCTCCCACAGTCACACTGTCAAGAGTGTGACACGTCGAGCCAGGACAAGAGGGACCAAAGGGAGAAAACGGTGAAGATCGGAATATGAAGGGATGACTAATGAAATCAGGGAGTTGTAGATTTAGGACAAGTGGAATGTAGTGGATATAGACAGGGCTGGGTGATATGCTTGATTATCCTGATATTAATGAGGAGAATTCTGAGAATTCCTGCTTTGTGTATGTCAGGATTTGCTGCTTATCTCTATTTTATTATTAGAATTTGAATATTATTGGACTGTTGGTTGGATGAAACAAGATTTTTAAAGACCTCACCTTGTTGTGATGGGCATTTTGGACATTTTTTAGACTAAATCATTCATCAATTAATAAAAAAAAA
>JBBPCS010000001.1:13994992-14010431 GCA_037974645.1 Hollardia meadi | reverse complement strand
CCTCTCCCTTGCAGCTTATCATCGACACCCCCACCAGCCCAGTCACCAGCGGCCTGCCTCTCTTCTTTGTTATCACTGTCACCGCCATAAAACAGGTAGGACACACACAAACATGCTCACATTTCTGGGAAATATTGACTCCCCCCACCACACACACACTCGCACACACACGCACGCACGCACACACTCACAAACACACCAACTCCCGGCCTCAAATCCACACACACTCTCTACCAATCGGCTGCTCTGTATACACACATTCCTCTCTCAGCGAAAGGACATGCTATTGAATATGTCTGGTGATGTGAGAAATATGATAATGAATGGTCTCCTCTGTTAATCACTGGTGGCTGTGGATCCCATGCCCCTGGGAGATGCATCCTCTCCACCACATCCCTGCTACTGAGGGATGGGGTACTATCAATGATAGATGGAGCTGTTCTGGCTAAGGAAGCCTGAGCTTTACTGGGACATAAATCTAAAACATGACTTGTTGGCGAGAAATGCTGGAAGCAGGTCACTAAGCTCAGGGAGCACAATGCTAATTAATTACAATGTGTGACTTTCACCTCTTCCCCCTCCGTCCCTCTTGATATCACACTATGCTCTGGCCCCAATTCTCTCTGCAGAATAATCCATATTCTCCCGATATTCTCTCTTGATTTTCCCTTACAATCTTGTCCTGTCTTCGTCTCTCGTTGCACCTCTCCCAGGGCTATGAGGACTGGCTCAGGCACAAGGCTGACTGCTCCATAAACGAGTGTCCGGTGGACGTGGTGCAGCAGGGGAAGGTGGTGAGGACACAGAGTCACAAGCTACGGGTAAGAATGGCCTCATTAGAGCAGTGTAGCACCTGAGGCCACAAAGCAACTCTACAGCGCTGCTGCATAGCTCATTTTTCTATAACTGTCTCTCACAGTCCCCGCAGTTCTTTCTAACTTTGTTTCCCTCCGCTCTCGTGCTCTCTTGTCTTTCCCACCAATTGCTTGCCCCTGAAACTGTAGTAGAGGAACGGTTATAGTGTCCCCTGGTGCACCATGCAAGAGTCCCTTGGAAAATGAACAGGTCTGATGTATTTTACAAGTTAGGATATTCCTGTCAGCATCCCCTGATGTTCTCTTATGTCATTCTGATGCAACAGCAGATCACTGCTTGGTCGTGTGGCTCAGTCTAATTCTTTAAAAATGCCTTGTAATCGATGAGATTATATCAAATCTATGGTGGCCGAAAGAGAGCTCACCGCACTGCAATTTAACAATACAGATGCAAACAGACAAAACACAAGCAAATTAAACTAGGGTTGGGTAGGTTTCTGGTTTTACTGGTCCATACTGGTGTCTAAGCTTAAAACGGTTAAATTTTTTAGGACCTGACCAAACCGTCATTTGTCAGGTGTAGGTGGAGAGAGCTAGCAGCATGCGGCTAGTTAGCTGGAGCCGCGGGATGGCCTATTAGCTCAGCGCTACAGGGTGCTGCAGAAACCCTTCATTTCTTAACAAGGTTTTTGCTGTGAAACATTCGTTAAGTTGAAATTTTTGTGTGAGAAATGAAAATACAGTGGTTCACAGTTGTCGTGATGGGTTGTGGTGCTGCTAACGTTTTCGTTCATGGGTTCCCATTATGAGTCATTAGTGAAACGTCTGTACACCGGTCCAGTCCGGTCTGGTCTATAGCTCAGCATCGAACCAACCCTAAATTAAACATCATCAATTTAACATATGCGCCCCAAACATACACAACAATGTCAAAGTCAGTTCATTGTTGGTTTTGGTCCTTTTGAGGTTTGTTGACTGTGATGTTCTTTGTCTCGGTTGTTTTCTAGAAAATCATGTGAAGATGTAATAACACAAAATGAAACATGACAAGCAGGGTAAATACAGTAAAGCCCGTACAGTCTAGTGTACCGTCAAGGCTTTATAGCTTCATATGAATGAACTAACATGCAAAGATGTAATGTTTAATACTCTGAATATTAAGAAGTCAGGAGACTTATATATCTACTGTATTCACCATGAGACCTGTAACAAACGTGGTTGCTGGGAGATCATTTTAAGCCTTACTGTCTCTACTGGTTTTATGTGATTCTTTGACTGGTATGAGTGTGAAAAGGTTTGAAATGATCTTAAATTTAATTTGGTGAACACTGCAGATACTCTGATTCTACAACCCAAATAAATGACTCCCAGTGGTGTTTGAGGACAGATTTTAGAGTGCTCAGCACAAGTCAGCAGTAAGAATGGAGTGAATAAGGAACTCATTGATTTATTCAGTAGTCCTGTTCCTGATAGTAGATGTAGGGGTGACTATTTCTTTGGAAAAACACAAACCTGCTTCACGCCGTGTAATGTGAGTGTGCGGCTCAGCACCTCCTATGCAGATGTCTCGTTTATTATCATGGACACAGGTACATCTGATTTCTGCCATGTCTGCTGCTGCTGTCAAGTGTAGAGAGATTGTGTGAGATGTGGAGGGTCAGCCTAGAATAAGGCTTCAATACAGCTGCACAGCCCTAAAGGTGTTTTACAGCTTGTTTTCCTGTATTAATAGCTTTAACTGAATTTCAATCAATTTGACATTTTACATTGACACGCATGGAAAACTCTTTCTGTCTCGGTTTGTTACTCACTGTCCCTGTACTTCTATTTCTTAGTCCTTTCTGTCCCGCCCCCCCCCCTCTCTCACTCTCTCTCTTTCTGTACCAAGGTTTCTCACAGCCGTAGATCAAACAGAGAGGATTAGAGAGGGAACAGGAATAATGATGAATATATTAATCATGTGAAATCAGAGGGCGTGTGTCATGTGTACAGTCACCGTGGAGATGGGATTTATCAGAGCTTAAGCTGCTCGGCTCGCATAATCTGTTATGCAACTTCTCAATCCTTTGAAAAAAAAAAAAAAGGGTGGGGGGTGATGGTAAAGGGTGAGCAGACGATTAATGTCAGGTCTGTCTCTTTGTCTTTTACTCTGTGTTCACGTAACCCACTCGTCAAAATACGTATTATTAATTATTGATGCGTCTGTCCTGGCCTCTCAGGTGGGGGACATCGTCGTGGTGAGGGAGGATGAGACTTTCCCATGTGACCTCATCCTGCTCTCCTCCAGCCGCCATGATGGGACCTGCTACGTCACCACCACCAGCCTGGACGGGGAGTCCAGTCACAAGGTGCCAGGACTAGTGCATGATATTTTCATTCGCTATATTTTCAGTTTGACTACAAATTTTCCATCTTTGATTCCAAAACAGGAAAACCTTATGATTCAGTAGGTCTTTAAAAAAAACCCAAATCTTTTCCTCAGACATTAATACTGAAGGTAGAAGGTAGTAATGAATAATGTTGATGTGCTTTTTCTTAATTTACCATTTTAATTAGCAGTATATATTTAGAATCTTACAGTTTTCAGTTGGTTTTAAATAATATTCCACATAGTAATTATTACAAAGCTGAAACAATTAGTCAAATAATTAATTAGTCAATCGACAGATAAAATTAATCTCTTAATAATTAATATTGATTTATGGCTGCAATGAATGATTGTTTTTATTATTGATTAATGTGCTGATTATTTTCTCGATTAATCGTTTCTTCTAAAAAATGTTTTAAAATCTTGAAGAATATCAGTCACTGTTTCCTTAAAGCCTAAATTGAAATATTTCGTCCAACCAACAGTCCAAAAGCAAAAGATATTTCATTTTCTATCATATGAGCCCGAGAAAACTAGCTAATATTCACATTTGAAAAGCTAGAATCAGTGTTGTTTTTTTTGCTTAAAAAGTGACTTGAAATGATTAATCGAATAACAAAATAGATGCCAATTAATTTTCTGTTGAACCCTAACCCTAAAAATAACAGTACTTAGATATCTTAATATCGTTGGTTTATTCAGACAGAGTTTAAGTAAACTGTGATGCGTTATTCAATATTCTCTTGACATTTTCTGCAAAACTATTAATAGAGAAAATAATAATTAATGAAATGAAAGCTTCAGCCATACACTTACCCATCAACACATGAACACAGACGCTCAAATGTATAATGTTGTAGGTGACACATGGTCACGCACCGCATTTCACTTCTCTGATTTCCATTGATGTCACTCACACGAGCGTACGCATGGCTGAGCACACACACACACACCCAAGCATAGAGTACTCCACCCACATGCCTGAGGGGGGACCACCTGATGTGCTCACCATCCCAGCATGCCGTCTCCTGCTGACCCGGGGAGCCGAGCCCACATCCCCGGCTCTCCCAGTCATTTAGAAAATCAGCTGGAAGCCAGGCTGAGGAGTCAAATGAACCTTGCTCTCATTACTGGCTGTCGGTGACATTTTCCCACTTTGTCTTCTTCTTCTTACCCCTTCCTCCACCTTTCTATCTCAGACCTATTATGCTATACCAGATACCATGGCCTTTAGAACGGAGCAGGAGGTGGACTCGCTACATGCCACTATCGAATGTGAACAACCGCAGCCTGACCTCTACAAGTGAGCGTGACACACTCTCACTGATGCATACATATCTGCTACAGCAGATCTCCCCTTGTCGCTTCTCTTGAATTTATCTTGCTGTGACTTTTTTGCAGATTTGTGGGACGCATTAATATTTACAAGGACAAAGAAGAGCCTGTGGCTAGGTGAGTGTGCTTTTTTTTTTTATACTTGTGGTTGAAACAACTCCCTTTTCTCAGTTGATCAAATGTCTTAAATGGTGTTCTTCAAATATCCTGTTTCATTCTTGCAGACCACTTGGGGCTGAAAACTTGCTTCTTAGAGGAGCCACACTGAAGAATACACAACATATTTATGGTAGTAGCCTGTGGATTCGCTCTGTTTAATGTCTCTTGAATGTTGTTGTTTGAGAAAATTTAGAGAAAAGCCTTATTGTCTTGTTAACTCTGTGTTTTCTCTCCCCTTAGCTGTTGCAGTCTACACTGGTATGGAGACAAAGATGGCGCTTAATTACCAGTCTAAATCTCAGAAGCGCTCCGCTGTAGAAAAGTATGTATGATTATCACTACTGCTTTCACTGCAGTATCATGTTTTGGCTCAACCCAAGAATTGTTCTTTTGAGGGTTGGTTAATTTCCTGTTTCCTGATCTTTGCTCTCTGTCCTTGCAGATCGATGAATGCCTTTCTTATAGTGTATCTGTGCATCCTGATCAGTAAAGCAGTGATCAACACTGTTCTGAAATACGCCTGGCAGTGGTCTCCTGACCGAGACGAGCCCTGGTACAACCACAGGACTGAAAATGAGCGCCAGCGCCATGTGGTCAGTTCACCAACCTCCAACTTGGAAACGCAATCTTGATACCCAGTCCGAAATGTCATGTCCCTGAAACGTCATAGCTGTTGTCGTTCTTCCTCCCCTACCTCAGGTGATCCGAGCATTCACAGACTTCCTGGCCTTCATGGTCTTATTTAATTACATCATCCCAGTGTCAATGTACGTGACGGTGGAGATGCAGAAATTCCTTGGCTCCTATTTTATCACCTGGGATGAGGAAATGTTCGACGAAGAGCTGGGAGAGGGAGCTCAGGTCAACACCTCCGACCTGAATGAGGAGCTGGGACAGGTACATCAGCACACACGCACACATTTGCATACAATATCTGCATTTAAACTCTTTGCAGACATGCCCTTACCCTCCCCTTCTTCTTCCTTCCCTCCCAGGTGGAATATGTGTTTACAGATAAGACGGGCACTCTGACTGAAAACAACATGGAGTTTATTGAATGCTGCGTCGATGGGAATGTCTACATCCCGCATGCCATCTGCAACGGCCAAATCCTCAGCGCCGCCTCCAGTATAGACATGATTGATTCCTCACCTGGAGGATACAGGAGAGTAAGTATGTGTATTAAACAAAGCAAACCCGTTTCTAAATCCAGCCTGAATAGACTCTTGACTGTCCTAACTCTGCTACTGAATAGAGACGGAGACAAGGGTGAAGAATGCTTTAACATAGTAATTAAAGTAATTATCTCCGCAATTTTGAGATAAACAAATGTCTGTTTTGCTCATTTCCGTCGCTGACAAACCCAGCAGGGACACAGCCTGTATCCAGTTCATGAAAACTTTGACATTTTCTTTATAATTCCTACGTGTTTGCTGTGTCTTACATGGGGCAAAAAAGTCCTCTGGTGCACAGAGAAGTGATAAGTCTTGCTTTTCTGGCAGTAGCAACAGTGATTTGTTTATATTAATAGAAGTAAAACTGTATAGTCAGCATGAGCGGCAGAGAGAGAAAGATAATAGCACCCAAATGTTAATGTGCACAAAACCTTAGAAACATTTTTTAATGGATATGCGGTTTTATTGCTACTTAATTCTGGGACATATAGTCAAAAATGTCACAGCAATGACTAAATGGCACCAAATATCTCCATAAAATAGCAAGAAACATCAGAATTGGTATTTTAAAAATGCAAAACATGTTAAATTTGTGCTTCGAAAGCAATTCAGAACTTTTGTATTTCAGTTCAATGATGCAGCTTTGAAATGACCTTAACTCATGTATTCTTTAAAAAAAATGTATGGCTTTGTACCCGTAGGAACACGAGGATCTGTTTTTCCGGGCGCTGTGTCTATGTCACACGGTGCAGGTGAAGGAGGAGGACACGGTGGACGGCATCAAGAGGGGCATCCACCAGGGCCGGCCCACCTCCTTCTACATCTCCTCCTCACCGGATGAGGTGGCGTTGGTGGAGGGAATGAAAAGGTAAACGCACCCAAAACGCATGCAATTCGCAAAATGGCTTGTCAGTCCTTAAGTAACAGGGCAGCGTCTCTTTTTGTTATGTTGGAATGATGTAAGAACTGTAACCACATACGTACATTCATGGTCACTAAATTTTAGGGGACCAGGGTAAATTAGGAGTTCTCATATTTAATATTTTTGTTGGAAATCCTGTGCACTAACACACAGACACACATTAACAAAAACTTGGTGTTTTCCATGATGTTGTTCTGCCGCTGTGCCAACCTGTTGCCGAAAAAAAAACCTAGGGTCAACTGTCAAAAGGTTGAAATACTTTCAAATCTAATCACAGGAGACAGGAAAGGAAATAATTGCTTAAACTTAACTGTTAACACTACGTATGATTATAAACCATTATGCAGAGTTTCGGCCAATGATGGAACAAGTATTCAGATCCTTTAGTTAAGTAAAAGCACCAATACCACACTGCTAAAATAGTAAAAGTCCTGCATTTAAAACCTTTCCTAAGTATGAAAGGTAAAAGGTTTTTAAATAGTTTATTCAGTTTAACAGGTAGAAAAATATTCTCAACACATAAAGGAGCACTTTATCCTTCCGTTTATCACAAACATTCAACATCAGCACATCTGGAGAAGATGCACGATTTTCACGGGACAGGATGGGTACGAACAATTGTAATCTGAAAAGTAACTAGTAACCAAAGCTGTCATTTAAAGCTGTGCAAAATGGAAATACTAAAGTAAAGTACATGTACCTCAGATTTGTACTTAAGTATAATACTTGAGTAAATGTAGTTTGGTACATTCCACCACTGGTTTTGGCATCACATAAGCTTTAAACCTCATGGCTGTATTATTTAAACGGGACTTGGACCTGATTCATATTTCATTTTCATGCCACATGCATCACATCAACACAGACCAATATGTTTCTTTTTTAAACACAGTACTATTTTGGTCTGAACGTGGCCTTGTGGGACACATGGTCCAACATGCCAAATCATTGGGTGCTCTCACATATTGCTTTCACAGATGTGAGGTACTCTGCTCAGGTTACACTAAATGCGTCGGAACACCTTTAGCTTTTCCAAGTGACGAATACTTCATACTTTGTGTCAATAAATCTTTTTCCCTCGCGCTTTGTTGCCAGGCTGGGTTACACCTATCTGAGACTGAAAGACAACTACATGGAGATCCTCAACAAAGACGATGAGATTGAAAGGTTGGTTGTGGTTACACCACAGGAAATAAAGCAGAAGTAATTCTGTGGTCAGACATCAGCCGCCTGGAGAGAGGCGGCTCGGATTGTGTTTCATGTTCAACATACTTTAGAAACGAGCGGGTCGGAGGGTGGTTTTAAAAAAAAAAAAACTGCTCCACCTGATCTGTAAGAATGAAAGATTCCATTTGAGAGTGTTTTTGGGGGAATATTGTGGTCTGGAGGAAGTGTTCATGTAACCGCCCTCTCTCTTCATCACTCTCTGCAGTGGCCTGTCAATAGTGAGCTATTTTAAGGAAGCAAGGGGGCTGGAGAGGGGAGGGGGGGTGCAGATTGGAGAAATTACAAAGGTTCTAGAGTATTCTCATACTTGCTGGTTTTTGTTTTTGTTTTTTTACCATTTATAGGGAATCTGAATGTTTTGGCCCGTTACACAACTATTAATCCAACATGTATTGTACACAAATCCTGTCTGCATTGTGGTTCACTTCATCTGAATAAGAGTTCGCTTTTAGAGGGGTTTTTTCAATCTCAGAAATGGAATCATTCAGTTAGAAGTGGATGCAAGTGACTTACTTTAGAAATCATAGTGTAAAATTAATTTAAAAAAAGAAACATCGCTAATTTCTAATAAAATATTGCTGTAATGCAGATGAATAATTATGATGTCTCCTGAAGTTACTTTTTGCCAAACTGGCACTCAGGAATAGCCCAAACCCTGCAATACCTGTTTTGATTTATGTTTTTGATATTACCTTCTTTTCCACATGAACACATTGGGGTCCATAGTTTTTATGTATGTACAGAATAGAATGGGTACTTAAAAATGTTTAAAAAGGACGAAGCTCAAGCAGAAATGAATTGGCCTAAAATCGACAGATTTTACTTAATTTGCAAGACTTTACAAAAACCAGCCAAAGAAGAGTAATTAAAATCTGAGACAGAAATGAAAAAGTTAATATAGAGAACCCCCTTCATGCCAAGACTGTCTCTTCTTCAGGTTTGAGCTGCTTCATGTACTGAACTTTGACTCCGTCAGGAGGAGAATGAGCGTCATAGTCAAGTCAAGCTCAGGTAAGATACACGAAGACGTGAAACGGATATCAATGCTACTGTATGTTGATACATTTTTATAAATTTATAATCAGAAACTAGATTGATCTTACAGTATTTTTTTTGTTTTTGTGCTTGTTTGTGGGATCTCAGGAGAATACCTGCTGTTCTGTAAGGGGGCAGACTCGTCCATTTTTCCCCGGGTGGTGTCTGGGAAGGTGGAGCAGGTGAAAGCCCGGGTGGAGCAGAATGCTGTCGTAAGTGTACAGTTTAAGCAGTGCAGATATACTGTAAAACGGGTTTGGCATTCAGTGCAGTAACGTATCCTCATCAGCTTCTATGTTGTCTGACTGAAAGAATTTTATAAATACAAGGTCCATAAAGCAGGTTCAGAAAAATTTAAGTTATGTTAAATAGGAATTCTCTCTCTTAACAGCAGCTCAACATAAAAAAAACAATCATTTCTATATTAACAATAGCTCAATGTGAAAAGGGTCGATTGTTTTACCCGCAGGTAATTACAACACAACTCTGCAGGCTCATCTTTCAGCTCATTGCTTTGGTTTTATGGGCCACAACGTTTCTGTTTTGGCTCAGCACCAAGTGTCAGACAAAGTTAGCCATTGCTGGTGAGCATAGTCAGCACCTAAAGAGCCAGATAGTTCCCTCAGGAGTTTTGGAAACCAACCATTTGCCAGTTGGTCAAAAACAGGACTTCAAATATACTAATGTGTTAAAAAACAACAACTGTTTTCTAACATTTTCACGATTAAGGGCTTTGTGTTTCCAGCTTGTTACGCTGCTCTTGGTATGAAATCACAACACCAGTCCCCCTCCCTCTCTCTCTCCTCTTCACTGTAACATAGGAGGGACTGCGGACCCTGTGTGTTGCTTACCGAAGACTGTCCCAGTCCGAATACGAGGAGGCGTGTCATCACCTGACCGAAGCCAAGCTGGCCCTGCAGGACAGGGAGCAGAGGCTGGCGCAGGCCTATGACATCATTGAGAGGGACTTTGTGCTTTTGGGCGCTACGGCAGTGGAGGACAGGTTGGTCCAAGTGGAGACAGAGAGAGAGGAAGGGAAAGATTTAAAAACAGTGCAGCAGCCAGGGGACTGAAGGGAATATTAATGAGTCATGAAGTCGTCTTCAAAGTATTGTGATGACTCATGAGGGCAAAAAAGAATAATTCAGAGTTCTGGTTGTAAACTTACTCCCAATACTGCTGTGCCATCTGTTTCCTTTTTATTTTCTGCTCTGTTAAAATATGAGATGTGTTTGTGCTCACGCGAGGTAGATTTCAGTATTGACCTGCAAAGGTAGTTTTCCTTAACTGATCGATCCGCTGCCTGACAGTTTAACTCCCTAGTAGATAAACTGGTGATGGGCAGGGACAGCGGTGGTCATGCATTGATAAGTTATCACCAGTTGGTAATTGATTGATTGAAGTTGTGATGGATGCTTTCACCGACCCCACTGGAGGCTGAAACACTTATTGACTTATTGATGCGCAGGCTCCAGGAGAAGGCGGCGGACACCATTGAGTCACTGCACAAGGCAGGGATGAAGGTTTGGGTCCTAACGGGGGACAAGATGGAGACGGCCGCGGCCACCTGCTATGCCAGCAAACTGTTCCGTCGCAGCACCCAGATCCTGGAGTTGACGAAGAAACGCACGGAGGAGCAGAGTCTGCATGATGTGCTGTTCGAACTGAACAGGACCGTTATCAGACAACGTTCTATTTCTGGGTATGTGTGTATCTGTGAGGGACAGACTGATTATTGGCCTGGCTGATTATCAGAACAAAGTCACCTACTTGAGTCTTCCGATACATTATTTGGCTTATGCATCAAAAGTACAAGTAAAAGAAAATTCTGCATATATTTACATGTATGACTATACTGTATACTAGGGGTGAACCTATTATCGTATCTGTTGTTGTGCCACTTTGGCTCTGACGCAACATGCAAACTGCAAAGTAACTCGTAGCTAAAGTTGTCAAATAAATATAGTGGAGTAAAAAGTAGCAAATGAAGCAAACGTATAGCAGTACCAAATCTGTCTCCTTGATTACAAATAATCTCTTTTCGGCCCTGAAAAAAAACATATCAGTGAAACCCTAATATCTACAATACATTGGAGCTAAATTGGACCATTTTAGAATAACCTGCTCTTTACATCCTCAAATGTCTTTTTTTGTCCAACCAGCAGTCCAAAACCAAAAGATGTTCAATTCACTGAAATGTACGACAGGAAAAAGCAGCAAATGATCACATTTAAGAAGCTGTAACTATCACGTCAGTCGACTAATCGTTGTTCGACTAATTGTTGCACCTCTACAGTGTTCGCACCAATTCACATGGTATATGCTGTGGATCCACGTGTCCTATAATCCCCAAATATATTTGCACATAACGTCTGATTAAATCACTAAAATATCGAGGCTGCTGACTGATCTATAATTGCTTGTATGAAAAGCTCCCTGCTGATCAGTGATATTTTGTTCCAGGTTGTCAGTAGACTGCCTCGATTTTGGTCTGATCATCGACGGGGCCACTCTGTCTGCGGTACTAAAGCCCAACCAGGAGGGTGCCGGGCCCGGCAACTACAAAGATATATTTCTCGAGATCTGTCGCAACTGTAGTGCTGTGCTCTGCTGTCGCATGGCACCACTGCAGAAAGCTCAGGTGAGAGAACTGCACTTCACTTTGCAAATATACTCCAGGCACATTCCTGAATGACAAATAGTGGTACGAATGACATGTTTTGTTTGTGCAGATTGTGAAGCTGATTAAAGCTTCCAAGGAGCACCCCATAACCCTCGCTATCGGCGACGGAGCTAACGATGTCAGCATGATCTTAGAAGCGCATGTGGGCATTGGTGAGCTCATTTCATTTGTTTATATTAGAGTTGATTCATAAAGTCTATACTGATGTGGATGTTAGAGAGTAAAACAAATCTGATGTAGATGTGTTGGTTTGTTTTTTACACAATATAAACAAACATTTTTGGCAAGAATCAGTTCGTGACAGATGCGCTGAGGCAGGATGTTGAACGTTTGTCAGTAAACTTTAAATATAATACGCTACATGTACAATTTGAACAGAAAACCTCACTTTAATTTAAATAATAAGAATTAATAGCCTGTAAAAAACAAAGTATAAACTTGATTTTAAAAATGGTCATGTCTACCTACAAATCCAGCCACTTATGCACAAGATTTCTTTTTGTACATCTGCCAACATATACAATATACTGTAGTGGGCTCACCCATGCTGCATATCAGGAGGGCTGAAAACCACCTTCTTGTCTTACAGTCATGGCTGTCACATTCTTGATCAGATTATATATAACCGATTTCTTTTTTTTCCCTCAAGGCATCATGGGTAAAGAAGGCCGACAGGCAGCGAGGAACAGTGACTATGCCATCCCGAAGTTCAAACACCTCAAGAAGATGCTACTGGTTCATGGCCACTACTATTACATCCGAATCGCTGAACTTGTTCAGTACTTCTTCTACAAGGTACAAGATGAATGCTTTGTGTACTCCACCGGCTCACAGATTTTAATCACTTTATCGTAATTCCCAGTGAAACACTGAGCTACAAAGAAGCAGATTTTGCAGCTACTCTGACAGATTACCAGATTCATGAATCCCCGGTGCAACATTCTCTCCTGGATTCATGGCTACGATGATCAGTGTGGGCGGCTTCCACAGCAAGGAGCGCCCTGCCAACTGATTCATTTTTTTCCCTTTTGGCAAGCCAGTTCTTTGCAGCCCACTCTGTGAGCTTATAGCGCACAATCTCTGCAGAAAGAGTAATGTGTAGATTGTAGCATTTTTAGATTCTTCAAATCTCTTCTCTACTTGTCACAAGCCTTCACTTTCTCCATTTGTTCTTTTTTCTCTCCCCTTAAATCTTTCCAGAATGTATGCTTCATCTTCCCTCAGTTCCTGTATCAGTTCTTTTGTGGGTTCTCCCAGCAGGTAAGTACTTAATACAGTCTGCAAGCACACAGAGAAGCATGCACATCATCGTATATCCTCGCAGTGCCATATAGTCATGAATGTTTTGTAGGTTTATTTTAAAGATGCATGAATATACATCTCTATATTAACATGACTATTAATTGACTATGTGTAAAGTGAAAGGTGTCACCATAGAGACAAACCCAGTTCCCCTCAGTTCTACTGAGCATTTTCACCTCTTTTAGCTCATTGTTTTGATTTGATAGGCACCATAGACCCCATTCTCATCAATCTTGTTTCCTGCCGGAGCAGACAACTCTAATAAACCAACTTCATGGCACCTGCCCAGCACCAATTGGCTGATAAAGTTAGCAACTAGCTGGTCACAAAGTAGAACATTTAGTAGCTGAAGAACCAGGAGCTAAAAGGAGATCGAATGCTCTGTGCTTAATATTGTCAAATAGCCAGAACCACGGCACTAAATTAAAGCTTGTGTTGCCCTGTGGCTGCTATATTTGGAATTATGCAATTATTTGTGAACTTATTCACTGGCCGTGCCGATAATCAGTTCATACATGTAAATATATGTATAATTTACTTGTACGTCTGATACATAAGCACATTAAATATCAGATACTTTAAGACTTTAACTCAAGTACTGTTTGTATGGGTGACTTTCACTTTTACCAAAGTAATATTTAGCACCATATCTTTGCTTTTGGCTACTCTACAACACTGGGTTTAATTTCCACATGTCTGATGCTGTCCATATTGTCTTTGCCCCTCTGCAGCCTCTGTACGACACTGCCTATTTGACGTTGTACAACATCAGCTTCACCTCACTCCCCATCCTCCTCTACAGCCTGGTTGAGCAGCACGTCACCATGGAGACACTCAAGAGGGAGCCCTCCTTGTACAGGTGAGGTCAGAGAGACAATGTCAGAGCAGTTCTGCTAAAATAGATATTCTTTGTTTCTCTTTTGTCTGTTGCTTTTGCTCAGCTGTACTTTTTTTTCCTGCCCATTTTCCGTAGGGACATAGCAAAGAACTCCCTCCTCCGCTGGCCTGTCTTCCTGTATTGGACATGCCTGGGTGTGTTTGACGCTGTTATCTTCTTCTTCGGTGCCTACTTTCTGTTTGACAACACCACCTTCACCAGCAATGGCCAGGTGAGCCTCTGCCTCATTTTGTGAAACGAGCAGAAACAGAGCAGTTGCGGGGTGTTTCCAGATGTCCTTTAGGGAAATTTTAAAGAGGATAATGGACGCAAAGCTTACGATCGCTCATCCATCTCCATTGGATTCTCATGAAAGAGGAGTTAAGTGTTACAAAATGACTTTGTGGTCATGTTTTTGTTATTATGGATCTTTAACAGTAAGGTTTCTATCCTGGCCCCCCCATAGGTCAGCAACATTTGGACCTCCATTCATATCGACAACGCAATAGCATCTTTCTCTGTATTGTTAATTTGTATCATGTCAACTGTTTTCGATTGCCTTTGGTCCTGTTTTTTAAGTTGAAACATCCTGAAATTCATTTTACCCTTTGTCCTGATTCCTTTCTCTTTTCTTCCCCCTCCTTCTCTCTGCTTCCTCTCTATTTATTTTGCTCCCTCTTCTTCTTCTTCCTCCTCTTCTTCTTCTTCTTCTTCCTCAGCTTATGACCACCAACACACAGATGGTAAGCCTGTCTCCCTCCCTGTCTGCTCTCTCTGTCTTTCATGCTTTTTTAGTCCCTGTCGTACCGTTTAAGTTTTCAGTTTGACCGTTTCATCTAGTTTCATCCTTTCTCACTTCACATCATTCATGCACTTCCATTTGAATGTGTAGTATTCCAGTGCTCCATTATTCCCCTAATCTCTGTAAAGCCCTGAATCCTGCACAGTACCTGATCCTAACAACTTCACTGACATAATAGAAACCTTAGACGCTCCCTCACATTATCTTTGTGTTTTGCTGTGGTAGTAAATAGAGTTTTGCTAGTATTTGCTATATATTAAGATCCAACATCTGTTTGTTGTTCTGTCTAATGTGTTTGTGCATCTGTGTGTATGTATTTGTATGTCCATGTTTTTGTGGTAGTAGTTCTAAGGGTTGGTTTTTAATTTCACTGCTCCAGCATCCAGGGCGTGGCTGGACTGTTTGTGTACTGGTGACAAACGACAACAAACCAGTTTTAAAACGGAAATTCTCGCCATTTTCTCATCCATAAAGGGTTAATGAATGAAGGGATTGTAGCAAAAATACCAACAACCAGCTGTGGTTATTACATAAACTACCCCGTTTCTTCGTTTTTGATCTCCCTCTCCCTCCTTCCACCCATTATCTTGCTCCCAGCTCTCATTCCATCTGTTCGCTCCTTATGTCTGCCTCACCTTTCTAGGATTTCAGGTGGTAGAAAAATGTGGATGCTGAGAGGTGAAGTGAAAATATCCTCAGTTAATTGGCCCCAGAGCTTAAAAGAAAGTCCCAGAGACTC
>JBBPCS010000001.1:13964601-13981764 GCA_037974645.1 Hollardia meadi | reverse complement strand
CCCCCAAAATGGGTAAATGGCTGATGTTGTGTTGCTTCCTCCTGCTGTCGCCTCATCAGTATGTGTGGTAGTGCAGCTCCTCTCTCATCTCTATTCCAAGCCTCCAAACTGCGCGCTGCCTTTTACTTGCCAGCTTCAACAACAAAAAAACACAACCAAAAAAAACCCCCCAAAAAACATAAACACACACATTTGAAAGCCTGCTAGAAAACTCCTCAGTTACTGATCACAAATTGAGCAACAACACACCTTGAACTGTCTGTGTTCACCACAAAGTTTTAGTGTTGGAGTACCTAAATTCTGCAGTTTTCATGCTTTTGGTTCACAAGGAATGAATGCAGGGAGGGATCTGGGGAGATAGGAAGAGGGGAAGAAAAGGCAGATTAGTTGAGGAGTGGAGGAATATAATTAGCCCGAGGAGCAGAAGGGGATTTGTGCTCCACCGGCTGCCCTCTGCTCCTGTTCCCCTCCACCTTCCTCCCCTCTCATTCTTCCTTGAAAACCTGTGCTACACTGAGCTGTCAATAGTTGCGCTTGGGACAAGGTATGCAAGTTGTGCAGTGCTGAGCTGGGCCCATTCCCACCTTGTTTCAGAGACAGTGCAGACAGTGACAGCTTTTTTTTTTTTTTCTTCTGCCAGCTTTGCACTGTGGTGTTTCCTCTTATCCTTAAAGTGGCTCTGCAGAGGACACCGGGCTTTTCTTGTATGCAGCGAATGCAGACATCTCCTCACAGGATGTGTGTGAGAGCATGTCGTCTTGATTCTGAGTGACCTGTTACATTACAACAAAGAGGGTCCTTCCCTTGCCTGCATTTGGGCGCTGCGATTTGGAGTCTATTAGCGTGTGCAGCAGAGCTTTGCAGGTGCAGCAAGGAATCTCTCTGGATGACTAGAGTTTGTTTGAGTGTGTGAGACCAGCAGTCATGTCTCTGCATGAGTTTCTGCGGGAGGGCGGGGAGGTGTCGTACCGGATCATGAACCGGCTCAGTCATCTGATTCAGAACCTGGACATCTCTGGATCTCCTTTCCCTTTCAGCCCGGGCAGCCGCAAGAACTCCTGGAGAGACTGGGATGGTAAGACCGAAAGAGGAAGGGAGATAGTGTGTGCATGGATGTGTTTCTGGCTCTGTGTATGCTTATGTGCAACTTTCCAGAGTTCATATGACTACATTCTCTCTCTCTCTGTGTGTGTGTGTGTGTGTGTGTGTGTGTGCGCGTGCGCGCGCGCGCAGGGCATCATGCCCAGAGCCTCACACACAGTCTTTGCTGTGGGCTTCCCTTGCTCCCCACTGTGCTGTTTCTGTGTCTTTGTGTGTATAACAGTTTCGTGTCAGTGCTAGTGCGTGACTGTGCAGCTTAAACAGCCGCTTTAGTTTCCAACATACAGCTCTCGGCAGCTGCACTGATATTTTTTCCGTAGCAGCAGCAGCAGAATATTGAACGAATGCAGAAATTGCGGCATGCAGCACCTTCCCAGCAGACGAGCGGCCACGAAGGAGAGGGAACTGCTGATTTAAGCTGCTGAGTTTTCAAGGTGGTGTCCTTTCAACCAGTTTGTTGCCACTTTGATACCACCGTTTGTGCCACTGCTTAGAAGAGGACTTTCCCTCACTTAACACGCAGGGAGAAAAGCATGGTGAGGAAAGCCAGGAGGAGTGCTTCTGAATGGGAAAGTGGGATGCCGATGGTTCCACTTAAGTCATGTGAGTCAGGAGGAGTATAGAAGGTATTTTTTTTTCTATCTGTCTGAGTTGGGTAAATGTGTCTATTTCTAGAAAAAGCTGACTTTGTGTCAGCATGTGTATGTGTCAGCTATTTTGCTACAGCTTGCTGACACGATGGATGTGAAAACCTTCCATTTTCTTGTTTTTGTGAGGCAGCCTCATCTCTCACCAAGGTTGTCCTCTGATATTTATATTCTGTCCCTGGATGAGGAAGTTATTGATGTGCCTGGCAGTTATGGGTTATGGGTAGTGACTGGACATATTCCAATTATGTCACGGCATGCATGGACTGGACATACTGTATGTATGCATGTTATTCTTGTCTGCTTTGTTTGTCGTCAAGCTGTGTGGTTGCAGGAAAAGTCTTTGTTTCCTCCCGGCTCTGCTAAAGACATTAGTCATGAGGGGGATTCATACAAGGCTGGAACTACTGCATGTTGTTGATCTAACAGTTGTTTGGTTTTATAGGCTGAGGCCATCGAGTACTGATACCGTACGGAAATCTGGGGGAAAAGGGATCTTTTTTTCAGAATAGTTTTATGTGTGATTGCTTGCATTTGTAGGTTAATCAAACAAAAACATTGATCTGCATGTTATTGCACCTCTTGTTGATTCTCAAAGGTTAGATATGTGGGATTTTGAACATTAATGTAGCAGAAAACAACTATTTGCTATGTAAAGATATAGTAGAGAAATGGCGTCCTGAGCAGAGAATGACATCACACTGCCTCTGTGTGGGTTTAATATGAGCTCCTCCGTTATTTGTTTTGATAGCCGGGCTGGCTGCATCTTAGTGCATATGAGCGATTCTGGATAAAGAGAATTTATATTTGAGTCTTTGCATATCATTAAATAGTGACGCATCTCATTCCCAAAGCCTGGCCCAAAGTGTTGGTATTTGACAACCTGGGAATGAGACTCAACAATCAACCATCTTTCCTCAGATTTGCTTACTGCAAAGCGGACTACTTTGTCTTACAAGTGTAACTCCATCAAGTAGTTTCTTGATGCCATTACAACAGTTTGTGAAACTATTGCAATCGACTGCTACTAATCTACTGCTAAGAGATAAACATAGAGGGCATTGTTGTCTTTTTTGACAACTATGTAATTTGGGGCTATATAAACAAAAAATGACTTGACTTGACTAATGATGAAAACACAGTCGACACTTGTTTGCAAGTGGGAAGCCATTGAGGTATCTCATTTTTGTCTCTGTTGATACTGGAGTTGGCAGTGTCAATGACCAATGGGTAGAGGGAATTGGGCAACCTTACTCTTATTCCATACATTCTTCTTCCTTGTCAAAATCTAGTAACCCACGATGCAACTCAACTGCCAACACTTCAGTTAAGGCTAATGTAGCCTCGAGCCGCCAGCCTCAAGCACAGATGAGGAGCAGGCTACCGAGGTCTGGTAAGCTCAATTTGGTTAACACAGTCTTCCGACCCAACTGACACCGACTCAGGTGACATTAATTGAGGAAATTTTATAGATTTTGCACACCCACAGAAGTCCTCATACGATTTTTTTCCCCATGTATGCAGCAGTGCTACATAAGATTGGACAAAAAAAAAGTTTATTTTTTCGTTCTTTTATGGTAAACATCTTTTTCTGGCATTTTGTGCTGAACGAGTCTCAATTCTTGATGGTTACATCTCTGAGTTAGAAGAAAAGTATCTTTGATGCACTAGTTGCTTTTAGTCATGGTATTCGTTCATTGGCTTTATGTGAAAACCCAATGAATCAGGGTCTCTAAATTAGACTCAGACTGCTTTGTTTGACCCTCTTGTTCACTTTGAGCTGGGCACTTCTGCAACCTAATGGCTCTTGGGTTTATCTCTCAAGGTTTATGACACTGATAACCTCGTGCATGCCCTTGGTCATAGAGCAAACACGTGTGTTTGAAGCCACACCCACACAGAACACACACACACACACACATGCAGATGCAAGCCTTATAGATACATGTACACACACTTAACACGGTCAAGATCTCCTGGCCAAACCTTTTAGCACACCGAACTTGTATAATGGCTGAATTAGGAGACAGAACAGTGTCTATTAGCTGGTTTTAGCTGAGTTATATCTTTTGCACAAGCCGTTGAAATGGAATCTAAATTGACACATTCTGTTAAGAAACAGTGTCTTTCTTTGAGAGGTCTCATTAGAATTGAGTCTTTCAGTACGTTTGTGAGAATGGGGTCTTTTTTTGAGTGGTGTAAACAAGAATGGGGGCTTTGAATGGATATATTCTGTGAATGGTTAAATGGGGATGCAGGCAGTGTTTGAATGGGCTGGTCAGAATGGAGGCTTTGTACTTTTGGACCACATCTCCTGAGATAAGGCAGACGAGGAGCCAGAGCTTTGTTGGTCTAGGTAAATGAGCGCAGGGCAAATGGCTACAAGCTGCAGTTCCTACTTAACCACTGTGACACAACATGGCATGACATAACTTAACATGCAGGACTTTTTCCTGTTTCTGACTAACTTTACGGAGTCAGAATTGAATCCCTTTTAGAGTTCAGACTATTAGCAGGTTGGAGGCATTGCTATTCAGCCAGGAGGGGTCAGGTAATTGTCCTTTTAGGGGAGGGACAAGTGTAGCTGGGTGAGCAGTGAGGGTGGGGTAGAGTGCAACACTGTAGCTTTTGTCTACAGGTAAGGTAACCTGAGGTTACAATAGGAAGTCCTGCAGGCTGAAGAGCACCTGCAGCCTGACTGAGAGAGAGAGGAGTCTGGTGAAAGGTGGAGTCAGAATGAGAGGGAAAGTATTACGGTGATACCTTCTGCAAAGCTGCGTGGAACAAGTGTTGCAGAAGAGAGGTGAATAGGAAGTAGACTGGGACCGCACAATGGGACGAGAGGAGATGGCAGATTCAGGCTCGATAGAGGAGGATGTTGACGTTGAGTTAGACTCTGGATTTTGCATGGAAGTGGACTCGGAGCTGAGTTTAGCAGAGAGACAGGAGTTGGACTGGTTTGTGATCACAGAACATGGAGATTCTGTGTTAACTGGTGATGAGCAAAGAGAGGGAATAGAAGGTCCCAGAGGAGATGGAAGGAGTCGAACTCAAGAGGAAGGTGAGATAGAGGCTGGTTCAGGGTTAGTGGAGAAAGGAGAAACTGAAGCAGAGAGCGGAGTGGAGATGGATGATCAAACTGAAGAGGAAGAGACGGAGGGAGCGTTGGATGTGTGTTTGGGGCCAGTGGAGGAGAGTGGGGGTCATGTACGGATCTCTCTGGAGGAGGTGGAAAGATACTACAGATTTTCTCGCTGCTGCCGCTGGCTGTGTGGTAGGTGTTGGATGTTTTATCATGTTCTCTCATCTTTTTTGTGCATCCATCACAAAAGCATTATTCTCTTATCACAGTCTTTCTTAAACCTTGCAGTATTTACAGTATTTATTGTTGTGGAGAGTTACCCCTGTATATTATATTAACCACAATTTAATTCTGGTATCTTCCACCTGTCCTCCTCTGATTTGAGTTCACCTGCTCTCTAACTTTGCCTTCATCTTGTCTTATGATTGGGAAATCACTGCATTTGCTAATTGTTTTTGCCGTCATTGAAATCTTGAGTGCATTTGTCTGTGCAGTGTCACCTGATGGAAGTGGAATAAGAAAATATAAACTCTTTAAATTACAGAGGCATTTGATGCTCTGTGTCCTGTTGTGTGTACATTCTATATTGTATGTGGGATTTGGTACACGTAACATTGTGATAATGATCAGCAGTGATGCTTTACTGCACCATGTTTAGACAGAATCATGGGTGAATGTATTTTTTTTGTTTTGATGAATCTTAGAGATATCTTCTGGGGGGATTTAAGTTGTTTTAGCATTGCAGTTTTCATTCATTTCTCATTTCAGTTTCTCATTTATTCGCTTCTATGATTACTTTGTGTTTTTTATGAATGCAAACCATATCATTGTCGTTGGAGCACCACAGCTATTAACCATAACTACTACCTTAACCAGCCCTTTTTAACCCTCATCTGAACCCTCTCACCACTCTGCTTCCTTCATGATATTATGGAGTCATCTGTCACTGCTTAGTCCTTATTAGTGTTTTGTCTTTGTTGCTGCTCCTCCATGATCATGACTATAAGCCCCTTATCCCCTTATGGACACCCGTTATGGGTCCATGGCACTCCATGCCCTTTTCCGCTAAACTCTGACCTGTCCAATTGAGTAAATTTTACTATCCTTTGAGTAAAACATCTTTTTGGAATAATGTCATATCTCTTTTGAGAAAGCAGCTTAGAACAGGAAAGAAACATTGGGTGAATGGAGTTATTTCTAAATCATCACCAAGCTAATAACCAGCTTGTTCTATAGTTTATACATTTTTCTTTTGGTCCACTCTTTCTGGCCCGATGAACCAGGGTTTCAGGCTTTTGCTCTCGCCCTATTGAATCTGTGTCAGTAGTGGCAGGCAGTCCAGGTGTGTGCGACTCTGACCCACTAATGTTTGACTCATCACTCACAAACGTGAGCGTGAGTGGACGCTAATCCCCATCGTTAAGACTTTTAAAGAACATTAGCTCCTCAACCAGCAGGTGGTGTGTGCTTACGTGTGTGCTTACGTGTGTGTGTGTGTGTGTGTGTGTGTGTGTGTGTGTGTGTGTGTGTGTAGGGAATGATTGAACAACACTATGTTTGTTCAGGTTGTATAATTAATGAGCAGAGTTACTTTGTCAGTAAAGAGCAGAAAACATGTTGTAATTCAACTGCTGTAGTTTGTATAGCAGGGAAGATTTAGAAAGAATACTTTGCTATCTTCTAATTATCTACCACGCAATACAGTGCAGACAGATATGAGTAAAATAAACATCAAAAGTAATTTAAGCCCTTATTTCAGTTAGGTTCATAATTCTTGTTTTCTTGTTGGGAGGATGTGGCCTATAAACCACCTCAGAGACAATAAAACATTACTAATATTTGTTGAACATATACTTCAATGTCTTGCATAAGATCCTTGTGACATCACTGATACTTGCTGTGAACAAAGAGAAAAGAGTGGTTTCACTGTTCTCTTTTGTGAGAAACACAACAGTAGCATCTGAAACTGGCTCATCCTCGCTAGAGGGTCTGTTAACGATTGTATAATACCGTGTCACCGCTGAGTAGACACAGCTTTGCAGGAAGTAATAAAAGTTCTAGGGAAAAAGGAGGTGAAACGGTAAAGGAAAGCGTGACCCAAAAGTATCTGAAACTCAATTCTTCCAGAAGGGGATTTTTCAGTAACAGAATAGCCTGTTTCTGGAAACAAAGTGCAGCTATTGCTGGCTTGGATGGGGGGCTGGTTTTGATGTGATATGTGTGGGAGTTGCTGGGGGCAAGGTGTGGCTGGAAGAGTAAGTGAGGCTGGGTCAGACAGTGGAAACGGACAGAGGTTTCTGTGTGAACTTGATTCCTCGAGGAGCGTGTGAGCGCTCCGCAGATGGCGAGACAGTCGCAGCTTTGTATCCTCAGGCAGTGAGTGGCCATCATCAACATGGAAACACTGCTTTACCAAGTTACAAACATCACACATGTGATCATTTATCCAGTCTCATTTCCACTTGCCTGACTTCTGTGAAGAAACAGTTTGGAGGTGCACGTCCTTGCTTGAGGTTAAAATGCAAGAAAAGAGGAAAAGGAGGCAGCGTTTTAAATAAAATTTGTAGATATCACTCAGTTGTCCATAATCAATATCTGTTAAATACATGTCATTGGAAATAATGTCCAATCAATAGAAGAGACAGGCTGATTCAGAGTCCTTTATTCCATGATAAAAGAGACTAAACTGATTTAGTCAGCTCATATTTCTGAAGACAAATAATTAGAACCGTCCATGAGGTTGCACAATCAATAATGTTTAGTTAGCGATTTTCTTCTTCTTCTCTTCACCTACTATATGTTCTGCATCAGCGTGTGTGTGTGTGTGTGTGTGTGAGAGAGAGAGAGAGAGATAGAAGGAGATAGAAAGCAAGCAATGACTGTCACCTCAGGCCAAGTCACCTGATAGGTCTCCTTGCCAAATAAAAGGTAGCAGCAAGCCATGTTGGTTTGTTTAAACTGGAGTCAGAGAATGAGTCAAAGTAAAGGGGCTGTGCCTGTAAAGAGGCACACAGTCAGGATCACATACAGGATATAGAGGAACGACACAATGGTGGATATTTTTTTCTGAAACTCTAATTATGAGACCAGGTTAGTTGATGCATTTTGGCGTGCTGTGAGCTTGATGTCACTACTCCGCCAGATGCCCCACCACAGGTATGGTGCCACACAGGGAAAGTTGTTGGTGTATTCATCTACTGTATTGTTCGTACAAATCTTGATATTCTAGTTTCTTTGGGATTTTTGTTCAGTTATTTACCAGTTGTTTAGAGCCTCTACTTGTTACCTTTATACTGTATTTCATTGCTGAAGTCACTGAATTCACATATTTCTTTTGCATGAAGGCTTAACAACAAACTTAACATACATTTGTAATTGATAATGCTTGTGAGCTTTACACATGCTAAAGTAAAATACTAGTTTTGATAAAGAAAGACATTGACTTGAGAACTACTCTACACATTTTCCAGCATGGCAGTGATGTGGTGATTCTGTCTGATTGGAAAACAGAGCAAATAAAAGTCAGATTAAGACAAAAAGCCAATAATGCTGTTTTACTTTTTGATGTTTGAAAGCTTGGTTACAGGATAGTGTTTCCCCTTTCCATAATCTCCCTGCTTTTCTGGTCCATGGATTCCCCTCCTTGTCTTTTTCCTCCTCATTTTCCACCTGTATTTTCATGCTTCCAGCCTGTTTTGAAGTCAGAATCATTCATTTGTGGCTCATCCTGAGCGTCTTGGTGGACAAGACGTGCTTCTATATGGAGAATGGAGAAGTAATGAAAAGCTGGAGATGGCAGCGCTTGTGGAGCTAGATGTAAAATATGCACCTGTCTTCAAACATCCGCTTGGCAGATATGGCCAGTAGCTAGAGTTATTGTTTTTCAGGTTCTGATATTGAGTTGCCCTGATAGACGGCATCTTAAGTTAAACGTTTGCACTAACACGAAAATGCCCTAAGGATTTATACAGAAAATTACATAACCTCACAGAAGCTTCCCACAGACTTTATTTGCATCTCACTATGACGTACATTTAAAACTGATAACAGACAGCTGGTTAGTTTACTTCTGGGATATTGAGATGAGGGTGATGTGTGTGTTTAAACAGTGTTTATTTATGTTGTAGGGTGGCTATATGAATCCAGTTAAATAAATGTGAGTGATTTTAATGTTTATTTTATGCTTGAAGTATGAATAACCTATGGAGATGCAGCTGATTTAAAAAGACACATTGTCACAACAGCAGAGCACAAAGTGAATATTAAATTGTTTTCACCTTGTAAAATGTAAAATAATAGGATGTGTACCTTTTTAAGCTTTTGTAAACATGGAGGGAAACATTATATTCCTGCAGCAGAAGAACTGCACTTTGCCAGTTTTCCTGCATTGATCTGTTTTGCTCTTTGCTGCACAGATCATTTCCAAGTTGAACTGTGGCCAGTTTTTATTCAACAGGCGATATTGAAAAGTTTCTTTAATAAAGATCAGTGCATACACTGTATACTGTAGGAAGACTGTTGTTTATGTTTAATGCATATTCGTGAGGCCTAGCAGCTAACAGACACGGCATTCATTTTGTAAATATCTCTATTTGTGCTTTGTCTTACCACTTGAACCACAATGGAAATATACTGCATTTTCTTGTTTTCGCATTATTGTAACGACATGTAATGATACACTAAGGTAAAAAGCTGGCAAACCCCCAGTTTGATCCCTGGCATAAACAAAATCTTCTTAAATCTGATTATTTTAATCTTAATGAAGGGAGTCCATGGGGGATGGAGAGCTGTTTAAGGTGAAGTAAGGGCGACAAATTCTGTTAATTTATTAATACTGTATCTTACTCACAGCAGAACAGTTCTCTAAAGTCTCCGGTGGTCCACTGATCACCACTAACCTTAATGTGTGCATAAACAGTGTCAGTTGGGCTGTCGTGTGAATACAATGTGCGCGTAAATAAATTCTTATTCATCATGTTTCAGTTGGTCTTTATTTGCAATGTGTCATAACCAGATGTTATGAACATGGCAATAAAAAAAAAAACTTGATGATTAAACAGCTCTGAGAAATCAGCTTCAGTCGTCCTTCATACAACTTAAACTCTGATGCCACTAATATTTGCCTTTCTGTCTTTTGTCCAGATGAGATCATGCAGTTGGACAGCAGTCCCCTGTGTGCTGCTGACATCACCCCTGACCTCAAGAGGCAGTTTGCCTTCCTTTCAGGTGACACTTCTTTTTTTCTTTTGTGTTTGGGTGTATGGGGATCAGTTTGTTTTCTCATCTTTGCCATGCCAAGTAGATTTTCACTTGATTATACATGCAAATAATAAAGTAAAATACCATTGTAAAAAAATGACATTGACCTGTACAGAACTACTCAACACATTTCCCAGCATGACAGTTATGTGGTCTAACTTGCCTCGGGAAAACAGAGCAAACAAAGTCAAATTAAGATGAAAAGTCAATATAATTACTGTAAATTTCTGTTACTTTTAAACCATGTTTACAGGATAGATTCTGTCACTGTGAGACACTCCCTTTCCATAATCTGGCTTCTCTGGTCCCTAGATGCCCTGATTCTACCTGTATTTCTATGCCTCCAGACTATTTTAACTGAAGTATTGTGATTCAGTTTTGTGGATGCTAGAAAGACTCTTTTTGAGATTAGAATTTTTATTTTGCATGCAGAACAATAGCTCCCTAGCCTTAGAAGTGTTTTTTTAAAATAGAAAATGAAAATGAAGAGCTGAAGAGGCCAGTGCTTTATGTTTTACATGACTGAACTATATTACGTCTGTCTGTCTGTCTGTCTGTCTGTCTTTGTGTTTGGGAGTGGCATTTTTGCCCAAATTTATCTGCTATCTGTCAGTTTATCTCTTCATTAGCACACCATTAATCATCTTTCTCATCTCTGCCATCCCAGGAATCATCTATACTTTAAACTCCACTTGATATTTGCAGAGTTAATGTGAAATGTTTTTTTTCTGTCAGTTATGATTTGCTAGGCAAATGTCACCTCCCTTCTTCCTCTTATACTTTGATCCAAATAGACCGCCTTGTTGTCACTGTTCCATAATGTGTATTTCACGTACTGCCTCTGCACGTTCCATTTTATGAAACATTATGTTTGCATCTCCTCGATATTTGAGGTCTCGTTCACAAAGATTGACAGTTTTTTTTTGTGACGCCTACTATATATTCAATAAAGTACAGACAAGTAAAAGCTGTCTGTTCTGTGTGTGAGAGGTGACCTTGTGGCTGCAGCAGAGTCGGGAACCATTTTGCAGACAAAGATCTAAGCAGACATCCAAACCATGACCATGCACTTGCTGTTGCTATAGCGATGAGAGAAGAAAAGGCAGACGAATAGATATTCCAGTCACATGCGCTGATGGAGCAGCTGTTCCAGTGTGTGTGTGTGTGTGTGTGTAAGAAGTGAGTGAGATTGAATGTGTTAGTGTTGACAGGTTTTCTATATTTACTGTATGTTTTTGTCTGTGCTCTTCTCACTGGTTTAAAATGGGCAGAGCCCTGTCGGAAAAAGGTGATGTCACAAACTTATGTGCACCAATCATAATTTAACAATATTAACATCAGAATCTAATGATGGCTGCTGATGGTGGTCAAATCTGACCGAGCCACTCCCACATAGTTCAGAGGAACTATCATTGTTTGTTGCTTATTTAGCCATGAATTATAGAGAGATGCTTGTGATTGAAACCAAGGGCTTTAAGGTAAACAATTGTGGTAAGATGGAGATGACATAAAGAAATATTGTCACTTTTTTTTACATTTTAACATCTATTTTTAAATCAACTGTTAACCCTTGCAACGTGCCTTGTTTCTCCCTTTTACACAGTTCTTATTCCAAATCCTAATTTAAAAAAATATCAGTTTATCATTATTGCAAAAATACATTTATGTCAAACCACATGCCACATTGTTATTGTTTTTGTTTGTTTTAAAATGGAGGGTTATGAGACTATATCATTTGATATGATGGATATTGCAGGTTTTGTCTCTGCTTCATATATTCCACTGTCCTATATTTTGAGTGCTATACTGATACACAACAACCCCTTGAGATATACACAAAGCATTCTTACGTAATTCCTACATATTCATGTGTAAAGTATCAATGTTTTCTTTCTATTTTCTAGGAGGTAGAGGAGATAATGGCAGCCCCATCATCGTGTTCCCAGAATTCCCCACATTCGGAGAGATCACAGACAGAGAGTTTCACAACGTGTTGACCTACCTGACCAGTGTGCCCAGGTAAAGTCACTCACTGGCTGAGTGTCACGCATGCAAAAATGCACACGTAAAAATATTGAGATTGTTGCATGCTGTTGAACTCTATTCACATTACTGATTCTTCCTCTACCTTATATCTTATCTTCATTCGTTGTTTATCAACTCTCAAAACATTTTTGTGTGGACAAGAGAAGCATTTCTTTGTTTTGTTCCACAGTCCAAAAACAAGTGAACTGAAAATAAATGGATGGGGAAAGGATGTAATGAAGTGAGAGAGAGTCTGCCAGTAGATGGCAGTGGATACTTAAACACAGACACCTGCATAAAGATGTAGGCTGCAGAGGATTTGTGCAGTGTTGTGATTCCTTTATTAATAACATAGCAAATTAATGACCTCGGGTCTTTATCAGTCTTGTGCAGACAGTCTTTGTACACATGGATGGACTACATGAGACAAGAGGGGGAGGGGATATGTACAAAACCATCCTTTAACTATTCATCCAGAAAACCATCTCCTGTCCCATTTTTGCTCTAGATTTTCATTTGTCTTTGATATTTTCCTCAAAATTTAGTCTTGCAATTTTTTGGGGGGGATTTTAATTTGACTTGATAGATGATTTGATTTAGCTCTTCCCCCGGCTGTCCCGCCCTGCCCTCATTGTGCTTGATGGCTGACAAAGTGCGTAAAAATAGAAACTGCAGTGAGTCTGGCTGTTTGAATCTGAATTATGCATACGGACAGTTGAGCACAGCTGTGCTCTGAAGTAAGTGTGTGATGAAGTCACATGAACACCTCTTCACACTGGCATGTATCTGCATGATGGCATACATGTGTTTGTAGGCCTTTAAATAGTTTGTCATTCGCCTTTTTCATGTCGTTTCACCAACTGTATTACCGTTCAATTTCTGGGAAATGTGGATTTTATTTTTTTTCCACATCCAAACTGAAATCCAGCTAACAGGCCGATATCGTTTGCATCCATTTCGTATATATCTAAAGTTACCTCCTTCATGGTCTGACTGTTGCCAGTCATCTGAAGAAGGGCCGTCCACAGGGGTGACAGCGTTGAGCCTCAAGCCGTTGAGAATACAGAGGCAGATGGCTCGAGCTACCTGAGGGACCGCCGTCCTCGACAGGGCACAGCGAGAGGCAAATATCCTACAACTGTATTACGACCTTGAACACCTACTGAAAGCTTAACACAAACACGTTATGATCATTAATGACAGACATAGTTTATAATTAAAAAATTTATTTTTATTAAAGCCAGGCCTGACTGCTTGGATGTGTTACGTATTTAGTTATTTAAATTTTCTCACATGATTTTCTGGATCCTAATTTATTTACTTTAGGCTTTGTATCGATAAACACATTCAGGAAATGAGTTGTGTTGGACCATGTTTCCAACTCTCTCCATTCCCTCTCTCATATCTCTCCATGCTTGCATGCATGCATCGGGTGTTGCTGATTGGTTTTATGTTAAAGAGATACATTCTGCGTCTTTTTAATCTGTTTTTAATTTAATATGCCAGTGCCCTTATAATCTAGCAGTCTCTTTCCAAACGAATCCAGCAATAACATCACCGGGCGAGTTCTATGAATATTTAAATTAAACAGTTTCTATGTGAGACTGTGTCTGTTTACAATACAATATGATCACATTATATGATTTAAAATGTGTCCTTTTACGTTTTTATGAATTCAAAAATAACTTAAATAAATAACTTAACATGTAGAAACAAAATTCTAAATTGTTTAAGTATAAATGATACATTAACATTTACATTATTGTAAACATCAGTGAAAATGTCCCATGGTTATCGTAACTGCTAATTTACACCCTTAGTCCCAATATATTTATTATTGAATATGGGACACAAGCAACAGCTAGTCATGTGACATATACAACAGACATTTTGGGTCATTTCATCATCTTCTTCTGGTTTTCCTGTCTCAGCCTCAGGTGTTGTATGCTCACCATAAACCACCCTCTCATCTCAGCAGCCATAAATGTCTTTGAGGCAGAAAAAGCTCTTATCCCACTCTCCTGCTCTCCTCCTCCTCCTCCTCCTCCTCCTCCTCCTCCTCCTCCTCTGCGGCTGAGATATAAAGCAGTTTGTGCTTTGAAAGCCAGAGTGGCTGTGAGAGGCTGTGTACATGATGAGCTGAGAAGTGGGGATGATGGTGGAACAGAACAGGAAATGATGAAAGTGGAGGTAAAGTGCATGAAAAAAAGGATGAGAAGTGCCACTGTGAATGCAAATGTTACAGTGGGAGACGGTAGAGAGGCAGGCATGGATAAACATGTATTTTCCTAATAAATGAAACCCTCATGCTTTCAGTGGCATCCTCTTTGAGTCTACCCCCTCCCCCCACATCTGTGAAGATCTGCTGACTGGTTACTAGAGCTGCTCATCACTCTGCAGCAATCCTGTGATAGGCCTGTGTCCCAGCAGCTCCCAGTGTCTCATTGGATGGCTGATAGATGCAGGTTAAGGGGGACGGGCCGGATGCTGTGATGGTCTGAAACATTCGGCTCCCCCTCCTTCAAACAGCAGCGCGCTGGGATCTACATCTTTATCTCCCGTGTTCTTGTCTTGCCATATTGTCCCAAGGACTGCTCTTGTCTGTGCATTTAGTATTTGCAGAATGGTGGACATGAAAGCCAATTTCCTGAGGATTACATTGGATATTTGTGCATGAAAGGCTCTGACAGTGCAGAGTTGCTCATGTGCCCCTCTGCTGTAGGTGCATCATGTTTCGAAATAAGTACAGGGGAGTTTGCCGGTGAGCTGCACATGCGATTGCCAGTGATTGTTGGTAATATAAAGCCCTCCTCTCTCCTGGGACCAGTGAGGACAGCAGTTGGGGGGTGCAGGGAGAGAACAGGGGGAGCTGGAGGCTGATGGCCAAGAAATGCTTCACAGCAACTCCTTTTAGGGACTGCACCAGCTGTCTGAGAAGATAAAGAGCAGAATAAGAAAACAACGAGCTGTTAACAAGCATTTATATTCCCACTTTGCATACAGCGAAGGAAAACTACATGTACGTTTTTGTTTTTTCTCGTGTTTTTTTAAGGACTTTTAACTCATAAATTTTTTAGGAGTCATCACATTGTAGTACAGACTTTCTCTGTGGCCCTCCAGATTGTGTGATTTAAAAAAAATATTTTCTGTCAGTGTGAGGAAACAAGTTGATGTGCTCTCCTCCCACCATTCACTGTTTAATTTCGATTGAATATGTGTGTTTCAGTTTGTCTTCGACAGACGTGGGTTTCGTCCTGGTCATTGATCGTCGGCAAGACCGATGGGCGGCCGTCAAGGGGACCCTGCTTCGCATTGCGGTAAGTTAGTTTTTGCGTGTGTGACCATGACTCTGTCTGCTTTGTGTGTGCTTTGAGAGGCACTGGCCTTGCACCCTCACCCATGGGAAGCGGAGGTTCGTCAAGCCAGAGAGAGGTGTTGGGAGCATCCCCGTCTCTCTCCCTCTCTCTGTCACAGCTCCACCACTAATATCAACACCACCCTGGGGGAAGGTTTAGCCTATATGAGCCAACCCCATCCTTGAACTCTGTCCCATCACTGCCTGCCATGTGTTTCCATGGCTACAGGGAGAAATAAACAGTCACTCACTTGCCAAAAAAGACAGAAGGAGATGATTTTGTTTTTCTTCATTCATTTAAATGTCTCACTTATCATCTCTGCATCATGTTATTTACTAATGAGAAACAACAAGTACATTTACACATCACAAATGGCCAAAACATAATTAAGATACTGAGTTTGCTTAATTAATGGATGACTAATACTCAGCCTGCAAGCCGACTTAGTTTGAGTCGCATTTTTTAATTTTTCTGCAGTGTAATCAGTTGTTGCATGCTCCTGCAGGAAGTGAAACAGTTGTATAAACTATCCCTTACTTTTAGCACATCTTTTATTTCCCTATCACCTCTTTCGTCGCTACTTATGGTTCACCACAGCTTCTTTTGAGACAAAGAGCTGATACTTATATGTTGCTGAATAAAGAGAATTAAGTGGTGAAGCATCAGAAGTATAGGGGTTCTGCTATGTTTCTCTCATTTCAGTTGTTCCAGTCTTCTTTTCTGGGAACCGAAATGCTTCTCTGTTTATGTGTCATGTTTTCTGCAGGGAGGCGATGAAGACCGTGTGCTTGGAGGAGAATCACTCCCATCACACCAATATTCTCAGCATATTGCTTTTTTTGGGCTAAAACAATGGGCTGTTGACTAGCACAATGACTGCTAGTTGCATTTTTCAGACATCTTGTAGAGCATGAAAATGTTTTTGGATTGGACAGATCCTCACATCTTCATGAATATTGACGGCAGCTGAGCAATAACCCAATGAAGAGAGGGGTATATGAAAAGATGAAATATTTGAGAGAGAGAATGAGAGATGAATATCACTACCCGAGGTCTCGAGAGACATGGGAGACTACATCGCTCATTTCAAATTAAATCAAGCTTTATTAGTCCCACAAGGGGGACTTTTACAGGCTGACAGGCTGGTAACAGGAGGGCATTTATTGCAATAATGTCCTGTTTGGGCTGACTCAGCCAGGCTGCTAAATGGATGATGTTGAAAGCTGGCTCTATTCAAGTTGCTGCTATATATTTGTAGTGGAGACTAGTTCATGAGCTACACCACATTGTATCCAGAGCATACTGTGATGCATTCACTCAGCCAGTGTGTACATGTGTGCGTCTGTGTGAGCAGGAGAGAATAAGTGAGGATGTCGAATGTTCACGCTGTTGAAATACTCCCTTTGTCTTTTTTTCATGTCTTATCTGTATATAAGCAAACTTGTGAATACATGTGCTTGTGTGAATGTGTGTCTCAAGGAAAGCATCTCCAGTGCCGTGCATGGCCAAGTTTGATCTGATGACAGAAAGTGTGTTTTATAGACTGGTCCTAATTAAGTTACTGTCAGTCCCTAAAGCATACCCTCCTCACGTATAATTTATCTGGCTCTTCTTTGAGGCTTTGTGTGTGTGTGTGTGTGTGTGTGTGTGTGTGTGTGTGTGTGTGTGTGTGTGTGTGTGTGTGTGTGTGTGT
>JBBPCS010000001.1:13899069-13946816 GCA_037974645.1 Hollardia meadi | reverse complement strand
GTACAGGGTTTCATGTCTAAACTTGTGCTGGACATGAAGGATTTGTAAGAATATTTGTATTGAAAATGTTCCATATCCAATCCTAAAAAATTAAGCAAGTTTGATGGAATGTTTAGACGTCAGATTTTTATAAATATTTTTGTACTGAATTTTGTTCCTTCTTATGGTGTTGAGTCAAAACCCCAATGTTGCCGCTGTTTTATATATTTCTTTGTTGTTGTGAATGTCTGAGAAGGGATACATTTTGTTATAGAGTTAAATTGATTAACGTACATATTAAGATGAGATATGTTGGTTTGTTCCTTGTTCTTGAACCCTTTTTGCTCAAGTTGTCAGATATTTCATTCAAATAATTCATGCCCCTAATTACAATGAATTGTTCCAATTAGGAATCAATCAATCAACCAATGTTTTTTTTTTTCCGATACCGGTTCAAATATTACCATGATGACATGAGACCCCTGTCTTTCAATTAGGTAAATTGTCATATATTTTGAATATTTAAAAAAAACTTGTTGACAAGAAACACAAGAGTCAAGAGTCTTTTTATTCATTTTCTTGCAGAGGGCACAAAATTCAACTGGCACGTCATAATACTTAATAATTAATCAATAGACATAATTAGTGTTTTTAAAGAAAAGTGCTGCGTAGAAACTAGCAAATATGATCTTCAAAATGCCCACAGCAGTAGTTCAAATGTCATTAAGCAACTTTGTAAATGTTATTGTAAAACATACAGTAGCTATGTCATGTGGATGAAATGGTGTCCAGGCCCGTACAGGTTAAGCTTCTGCAAGGCCGCATGCGTCAATGTAAACTAATTTTTATTGGCTCCATTTGTTTCAGCTGGCAACCTGGCAAGTTTAACTGCCTGTTGACACCAACTGAAGTGTTGTGTGCGATAAAAATAGACAAACTAAAGAAGGGGTTTTTTTTTAGGTTATGGAGCTGTAGCTGCGCTAAATAATATTTTCAACCTATGGAATCCACTAATGTAGCTTATAGATGATCGTTTTCACATACATAGCAGTTGAAGACTGAATCTCACTCTCTCTCTTTTAACCTGAGTTCCCCTGTTTGGGTCATCTTACGAGATTGCAGCAGTGGAAGCCACTAAGACCAATAATGGCTGACTGGAGTCTGTTTTCTTGATGTGTCAGTCTCCAGTCTTCAAAGTACTTGTTCTATCCTTCCATCCACAAGTGCAAAAGGCCTCATTCATCAACCTAAAAACCCTGATTCCAGATGGCACATCCAAACTATGATCCACTCTTCTAATAAGGAAGAAAAACTTTTTTTTTTTAATGTTTCAAAATGAGTGCAAACACTAAAGAAGTAACTTGGTCAATTACACAGAATAATAGAAAAATAAAATAATATCAGGCGACTTGAAAGAATCATTCAAGTTAATAGAAGAAAACTGCTCGAGCACGCCACATTAACCTGTTATACTGTACTGCCTGACTGCTTATTCATTTATAAGCAGGCACTGTGGCAAACAGCAACTGGACTATGATGATGCCGCTACTTGTCAGCTCCGCCTTGTCATTTCAGTATGTACAGGTCACGTAATGGACGCTTGTTCTGGTCTGAAATGAGATGACAAACAGTTTTGACAGTGATGGTGACGATCTAAAGATAACCCTCAGTTAAAGGTACGTGGAGCTGGCTGGGAGTGATGAAGTCTTTTGAGAAGTCACTCCCAGAGTAACCACAGCAGCCTCTGCATCTGTGTCCGTAACCATCAGGGCTCGAGGTCAGTTTCTGAAGGCTCTGCAGCGGCTCGCTCGACATATGAAATCTTTGAGCAGGTTGCCGTCAATCTGCCAGAAAGCAGCTGTCTGGGTCACCTCAGTCAGGTGATTCACACAGAACTTAAAGCAGAACTCTTCCAGGTCCTGATGACAAAAGGTAAGAGCACCAATTAGTAAATGGTTCTTCTTTAGGTCAGACGTTCTTCAAAAAAATTTATGAGATCCTTGGAACAACTTTTAGGGCCCAGTTTTTGTGGCACAAACAATGCTCTGAAATTCGCTTTGCCTGGGAGGTTTCGTTCAAATGAGTCACGGCACAGAATGTTGTTGGTATTTAGGTGAAAATTGGGTTCACACACTATCTGTGTATGTCCACAGCTGCTTTATACTGTATGAAAAACTTCAGTTCATTTAATCCCTGCAGCCATCTGAAGGCAGCAGGACAGACTTCACCTCAACAGTCTAATCGCCAATATATATTGTTTAACAGTTCTAGCCGATCTCCCCTTATTGGAATACACACAAACAGATGACCGTTGGTAGATTGGTGTTGAAGACTGACCTCTGCATCATAGCGCACAGCAGCAGACAGCAGGGAGAAGGCGTTTTCGACGGTGATTCCTCTCTTTATAATATGTTGGCACAGACGCTTCAGGCGGTACTCACAATAAGATGTGGCCAAGTCCAGCAGCCCTGACAGGAGCAGAGACAGCAACACTGCAAGCATTAATAGCTAACACAAGGGCCGAATGTCAGTGAAGATCAGGTTGGGATGTGTGTGAGGTCCTGACCGATGGCATCCTCGGGGGGCAGCTCCACATTGTCTGTGTAAAGGAACTCGAGGAAGGAGCGGTACACTGGGTAGGAGAACTGGTCTATCTCAATCACCTCCTTCATGTCCTCGTTCCAGTGGGACTGGAACATGGACCTGAAGTGCTCACACCTGCACAAAAGTTTGTGTCAGAATTGATACAGTTGTTATTAATTTAAAAATATAATTTATGTTACATTGTACCACCTACGAGCTGCGAGATGAAATGCTTGACCTGATTTTCAGAACTGCTTTGTGGACATAGATATATTTGCCGTCAACGCAGAACTTGAGGTCAGCCGTCTCCGGGTTGTCAAACTCTTTCTTCAGAGACTGAGCCACGGTCAAGAAGTCATCATGCTCTGGAGGGAGAAAACACACACACGCGCACGCACACACACACATCAAGCCATGGCATTAGGTGGATAAAAAAAAACTAAAGCAGTGATTTGAATTGCTTTTAAAACTGAAAACAGGAAGGACCACACTTTCCTCACAATGTCAACTGTGTAATTGGAACTAGTTACCAGACAACTTGAGACAGGGCTAAAAAAAATGACATCACTTCTTACCCATGGAAAGAAGCCTCCACATAACTGAGGGGGTGGCGAAGCATGCAAAGACATCGTCGGTGCAGGAAAAGTGCGTGAGGTGGGGCAGTACTATCGACTGGCCCCTGCACTGGCCCCACATGTACACCTGACCACTTTGGCTCTTAGCAGCTGATGTGTGTGTGGAGTGACAGGCAGCAATCTCCACAATCCTGTCACAGAAGCCAGAGGAGTTAAGTAGCGTATAAGACAGAGAGAAGACAGTTTATCGTATCTGCAGTGATGGCGTCCCTCACCTCTCTTTCTCAGTCATAATCTGAACTGGGCTAAGCTGGTTGCTCTTGTTGCCGGTGCCCAGTTGTCCGTATGTGTTGGCACCCCAAGCATAAAGCAGCCCCTCGTCTGTTAGTGCCAGGGAGTGGGCATAGCCTGACACAATCTGGAGGGGGAAAAAAATTTGATCTAAGACCCACAATTTTAAGATACCAAATCTGATTTTTAAAAAAAGCTTTTTTTTTTTTTTTTTTTAGTAAAACAAGCAAAGTCACTTTATACTAAATTTTAAAAAAAAAATTCTATACATGCGTGGACTGTCCACAGAAAAAAGATTGAAATCAATTTTGAAAATTCATGTACCACAAACTTGTAGGTTCTCAAATGTGGCTCTGTTTTATATTATAAAATGAAAACCTTTTGGATTTTTTATTCTTGGTTAGACAAGACAAGGCATCACTTTTGGCTCTGGTTACTTTTTAATATTAGTCCATTACTAATATGATGGAGGAATTGAAATTTGAAAACCTGTTCGCCTTAAAGAGTGCTAGAAAGTTTTTTTAGGCAAACATACAACAAAGAAAGGTGTGAACAAAAAAGTAAATAAGCCAGACTTGGATTCACATTGGACTAGAACAGTAAAGGTGACGGTGAACTCATGCAAACTATTGTAAAATCGGAGGTTCTGAAACTGAAAATGGTTTGCAATGTAAACAAAGTGGACCCAGAAACAAACTCTGCATATTTCTCATAAAAGGTTTCCATCTGTGCTGTTTTATCTGCGATCTTCTGACTTGTTATATAGGGGGGAGGGCTCAGTCAGAAAAAGGAGACACTAAGTACTACTGTGTACCAATCAGGATGTAGCAGCATGTTTGATTATGTTGTCAGGTAACGGTCAATCAAATCTGATCAAACTGAACGCACGCAGTCGTCTCCACATTGATGGAGGGAGCTAAGAGAGTGACCAAGCAAGTGGCTTGCTGTTGTACTATTAAGTAATATTAGCTGGCTTGCTAAGTTATGCCTTGTGTTGGTGCACTTGCTTGTTTGGCTGTGTTAGCAAAGCTGGCGACTCTCAAGTGTTTGACAACAGTGGTATACTGTATAAGTGAATTGCAATCCCAAACTGTAGAGGCACCAAAATTGCTAAAAATACCAATTCTGTGGGGCTGAATCAGACTGTAGCCATGTACTGATTGATTATGGTTGATTGCATATTTAAAAGACAGTATAACGATATCATTGGGTGAGATGCATACCCTTAGTGTACTGAGAGGTTCATCCCAGTATACGTTTTCGAGAGTGTGTAATCTCATACCTGTTGCACACATAATCCCTGCAGAGCTAAAAGGCGACAGGGAGTGAGCTGGTTCCCATTATTTCCAAGTCCGAGTTGCCCATTGCCATTGTAGCCCCAACCATACACCTGCAGAGTCATGAGGAGAACATGAGTGTTGGTGGTGGCTGGAGATGAATGACATGTTGTTAGTAGCTCACCTCTCCATTGTCCACTACTGCCAGAGACGAGGTCTGACCGCAGACGATACCGACAGCCACTTTGTTCTGCAGGCAGCTGGACACTCTGCGGGGTGTGGGCTGGTTCGCTGTGGAGCCCGAACCCACCTGACCACAGTTGTTGTAGCCCCATGCATACACCTTGCAGACAGGAAGTTAAAGGTGAGAAATGATTGAGAGAGAGAGAGAGAGAACTCTTTCACAAGAATTCCCAAACCCAGGACAGGAGACAGTTAGCATAGTTAGCTGACTGGAGCTTCTTATTTACTTTACAGACATGAAAGTGGTGTCAATTCTTCTGATGTAACTCTCAGCAAGAGATTAAATAAGTCTGAAACAATTTGCGATCCTCTTTTTGTAAATTTCAAAATTTCACAATTTTGTGCTACAGTTTTTTGAAGCACAATAGTTTCCTTAAGTCTGAGCTAGCTTTTCAGCTCAGAGTGATCAGCTGTGTGTGTGTGTGTGTGTGTGTGTGTGCGTGTGCGTGCGTGCTGTAAAGCACTATATAAATAAAGTTGAGTTGAGTTCAGCTAGTGCTGTGAATGAACTTAGGGCCCTGAGATGGTCTGTATGACTAAGCACTGCTTCTGACCAAGGCTGAATCCCCTGCGTCATTTGAAAGGTTTTAAACATTCTGCAGTAAAATAAACAGTCCTTTCACCAGACACTCACTTCTCCCGAGTCGGTAAGAGCCATTGAGTGGTGAGAGCCACAGGCCACCTCTATGACCTTCTTATTGAGCAGGCTGGCAGACACGAGCACTGGAGCTACTCCTTGGTTGGTTGTCCCATTTCCCAGTTGGCTGTAACCATTATGGCCCCAGGCAAATAGCTCTCCATCTGAAACACAAAAAGATTAGTCACTCTGCAGCACTTTTTAATCCAAATGTGAAGAGGAGGACTAAATGTTTTGTGCAGCTACCCTCTGTGGCCAGCAGGATGTGGGGTCCACTGCCGTAGCTCAGGCTGACCACCTTCCTCCCGCTCAAGAAGTCCACCTTTTTAGGCACAATGGTGCTCTGGCTGTCCCCCGTTCCCAGGCAGTTACTACAGTTTAGCCCAAACACATACACCTTGAGTGTGGAGAGAGGTGGGACAAACAAGAAAACATGCACTGTGGATCAGTGATAAGCAGGGCTGAGCAGGGACGGCCCCAGTCAGCCGAGTAGGTAACAGGTCACATTCCAGACACACAAACATCAACACCAGCAGGCATCACTGGTAGGGGCTGCACATGTAGGTCTGGTGCCACCAAACTTCCCTCCCTTCACACATACAGAATGGTGACAAGCAAGGACAGGAGCTACACTTTATTTTGATATTAAAGAACCACACCAAAGGTTTAGCATGTTTTAGCCCACTAACTACAAATTACATACACATAGCTGCTGATCATGACCATTATTCAAAGGAAGCTTTACATTCAACATTAAACATATGGCTGCCAAACAGCAACCTTTCTGGAGCAAGAGCCTCACATTATCTCATTAAAGTCGCATTTTGCTTTTCCTTCCAACGCTGTTATAGTGAAGTGTAAGCAATCAATTGCCTATTAACACATCGAGCAGTTACAGAGGAGCAGCAGAAAAAGGGAATACTCAAGTACATTACAAGTATCTCAAAATTGTTCTTAAGTAAATGTACTTAGTTACATATCATCACTGCTCACCAATACATCAACAGGCTACAATACTGTAACTCCGGCAGAAAAGACTGGTGGATTACCTTTCGTGGGCATGTTTAATTTTACACTGGCATGTCTTAAACTAATAGCTGCTTTAAGGTAGATGTTTGACCTCTCACCTCATCATCATTGGTGATGTAGATGGCCTCATTAGCAGACATTCCAAACACGCACGCTTTCCGCATGGCAGAGAGTTCCTGGGGACTCATCAGGCTGAAAAGGGGCCATTTGGTTACGTCCACCATGATGCACTCGCTGCGAGTCTGTGGCAGGGATGGCGAAGTGGAGGTATGACCCTCAATCCAAAGGCATGGTGGAGGGCAGGGGGATGGCGAGGGTGGAGGTCATCAAAGTTGCCAGTGCTGGAGTTGCTGATGAGAGTGGGTTTAAAGATATAAACAGTCAGGGAGCATCACAGACATTTGTCAACCTATATAAACATTCTTTCAGTCAGTTCATTTTTCTGTGATGGGAGTTTAATATTTACATAGTGAAACGCTTTGACCTTGGAAAAAAAAAAGCATTTTACAGCAAAGTCAAACAATTATGTGTTTTGAAACTGTTAAATGTTGAAATACTTTGGGATAAACAGGCTTCATACAACTGCAGCAATGTTCACCTTAATAAAAACACATAAGTCTCATGTCACCAAGGAGATTAGAGAGAAGTTGGATCATGTGGTGTAACAGCTCAAACGTATAAAGCTCCTTAGAGTAAAAATGTAGTCTTAGGTGTGTCAAAATCCTAAGAGTTATATATTTTTTCTTAGTCTTATAATGAACAATACATGCCACAGATTAACATTCCAGTTAAAACTTGGTCTAAGATCCCAGATTATTTAAAGAGAGATGCTCTAGAGCTTCTTAACCCAGATAGAGATCACCAGCAGTGATTGGTATCGTGGACAGTATCTCCACCTATCACGTAGAAGACCAGTGTTCGACTCACCGATGGGCAGCCAGCATGCACTGGAAATGCAGAAAGTTCAACTGCAAACTAGATTGGAACATATGGAATTGGAAATGAGCCTGAAAACTTTGGTTCACAGCTTCAACCACGGCAAGAGGATCATGAATGTCACCGAAAGGTGGATCTTGTAGTATTTTAGCTTTCCTTTCAATTTCATGTACAGCAGCAGATACACACTTTATGAATGAAATATTCTGGAAGATATTTTTTTAGAAACCCAAATACAATGTTTGGGACCATTCTTAAGACCATGTCTAAGCAGCGAGACTGACTTCCCTCAAACATCTGGACTTTAAAGAACAAATCCACCTTAAAATAGACTCTATCATATGTTGTTTTTTAAGAAGGTGCAGCTCAGTAGTAGTTTGAGAATTTGAATCATCCTCATCTTAGGCTGGACGGCAGAGTCACAGGCTGGTGATGAGATTAATCCTGGAGTTGCTTCATAAATACTGCTGAGACTTTGACAGCACCACACACTGCTTACGTTGCAACAGTTTATTTTTATTGCAGGGTGATAGATATTATCAGCCAACACTGGTTTAGATCAGATATACAGTATAGGGTGGCGACGATACAAAAACAGTAAAGAATACGGAGATCAAGTTAAAAAATATTGTCATTACCAGTGGTGGAAAATACTACCATTGCTACTACGACTACTATAACCCTGATTCAAAAAAAGTCAGGATGGTGTAAAAACAGAATACAATCATTTGGAAATGAACTGTGTTTACCAACAATGGTTTTCTGAAGTTTCCCCAAACACATGCAGTAATGTCCTTTATAGAATCATGTTGATATTTAATGCATTACTGCTTGAGGGATCAAAGGTCACAGGCATTCAATGTAGGGTTTTGGCCCTGCCCCTTATGTGCAGAGATTTCTCAGGATTCTCTGAATCTTATGATGTTATTATGTATTGTAGATGGTGAAATCCACACATTTCTTGCAATTGTATATTAAGAAATGTTGTTCTTAAACTGTTGGACTATTTGCCAATGCAGTTTTTCACAAAGTGGTGAACCTCGCCCCTTCCTTGCTTGTGAATGACTGAGCCTTTAGAGAATGTTCAGAATTGTTCATATACATAAACAAATATTGGCCAGTATATACATCAATTATCAATATGTGGTTTATTGATCTACCTGACAATGTTTTTTTTAAAAAAACTCACATGGATGTCATTCCCCAAACAGAAACTATGACTTTTCAGTATGAGGAAGTCACAAATTCACTGTCAATAGTTCAACTGTGAAAACTGAAAGTGTTTAAATGTTTAATCTTGCTGCTCTAACCTCCATTTTAGGGAAACGGTCGCCTTTTGTAGACATTACTGTGACTTAACTGTCAGATATAAACAATGCAACATCTGGTGGGTTTTACACTCTCTGTTCAATCCGCAGACCTTCTGTTTGTGTCTCACTGAAACTGTTATTGGTGAAAACAGCTTAAGAGCCCAAGAAGCTTCAGAATTTATGAGGAAAAGGACTTGATGGGTGTTGAAAAAGTCTCAGGTCACAAAGGTTTTATGTGTTCCAACAACGTTGCTAAACGACAACCTCAACCTGTGCAACGTGTTGCATTAAACACGCAGCAAACATGAGCCACTTCACTGTTAAATGAAAAAAAAATGCTCGCTAATGTTGCCCATTGTTCCAAACGCATTATTCAGCAATCCGTCCAGCTGACACAACACGGCAAAGTGAGCGGAGTTGGTGCTAGACTGATCCGTTTGGAAAGTCCCTCTAATCTAAGCTAACTGGCTGCGGTTAACTATTTTACCCTGGAAGATAACAGCTTTCAAACAACTTCCAATACTACTTAAGAAGAATATTAACATTTAAGTGAAACCAACCTGCTAAATTGGCCTGTTTCCGGTGTCGTTAACGGTTCTGTCTGACGGTTTCAACGCGCCACACGGGTCCCGTGGCGGGACGGCTGCGTTTTCATTTTGTGATGGAAGCTGCCACTCACTCGGCGGCTGCTGCTGCTGCTCCTCCTCTGACGCTTATTTCCGGAAGAGGAGAGAAAAATAATGTCACGTGATGAAAAGACCAAAATAATCGACCTCAGACGAGAGCGATTGCTCCAGTTTTTGAGGGGCAATTCCCCCAGATTTTGCACATTAAGACCAGTGTAATAAACAGTGAAAACAGAGTTTGATGAAAAAAATAAATCTTTCCTCAAGTTCCATCAATAGCTTTTTTTTTACAACATCCCACGAGTTATTTGATTTATTTAAACAGATTGAATACTGGTAAACTCAGGTGTCATGGAGGTGGCTCTGGAGGAGTCTGAGAGAGAGATGTTATCAACTGTCATCTCTACTTTATACAAATTATTAGAGCCCTCTCCACTCAAAAATCTGTTTCACTTATTGTTACTTAACTCTAGTGTGTCCTGAGTTTGATACTAGAAGACATTTACCTGCTGAAGGGGGAAAGTTTCTCCGTGTTCACCTTAAGTTGAAGATGTGTAGTGAAAGCAGGATTTTGTGACATCACAATCAGTTTGGAAGGCAATCATGGTTTCAATATGCAACTTCCACAACCATAATGTGCAAACTTATAGGAAATCAACAATATTTTCATATTTGTAGATAGATAGGACTTTTCAGTGAGTGAGAAGCTGCAATTATAAGTTTTCACAAGCTGATTGAAGGTTTAAAGAAAACAGAGTTATGTTTGGTCCATCAGACCATCAGATACATTAAGTGCGGCAGACTACAAATGGCAATGTCATTGTATTTTACTCAGGGTCACAGAAACCATCCCAGCTGACAAGATATTCTCAGCCAAGGAAACTTAAAAAAACATATTTTAGTTTGCTTGTTCTCACCACAAGATCCATGTAGTGGTTGGTCTGGAGCTTTGTATCATATCACATGGTCTTCCTCAGCAAATGGACTGAAAGCTCCATGAAGCATGTGGTCAACTGCTGCTGAGAGATTGTCACACAGTAAACCTAAGGAATCTGCATCTGGATCAAACCTTAAATGTTGTGTGGAGCCCAGTTATCTTATTTGACACGTTTTTGTGACAGACTCCACAGAAAACCCAAATTCAGGCCGAGTTCATCATTGCCCTTGAATCAATGTGTTCACCAACAAACACACACACACACACACACACACACACGCACGCACACACACACACAACCTCCCCTCGCTCAACAAATGGAAACTATTCCACAAACTAAACAAACATGTTTTTTACACAATGAGCCATTTTAAATGTCCACTATAACCTTTTTTTGGTTTTGTTTTGGGGTTTTTTAGCAGCGACCACCAAATCTGTCAGTCGACTGTGCAGTGAGTATGCCTGGTGCCGTCAGGCAAATCATCACTTGAGGAACACCAAGAATGGAGATCCATGAGCAGCAAATGAGCACCATCCTGTTAACACTGGCTCCCAGATGTAAAGGATGTGCCACAGAAGAACGATGATAGGAGTTAGAGCTTTTTGAGCTGTTTGTATGATGGTCAATTTGCTCACCCATGGAGAGAAAATGATGCAGATGCAGCAGAAAACTCATGAGCTCAGGAGGAGAAAACGTTCGTCTCCCTCACACACAAAACACTTGGAATACATCCCTGTTAAAAGCTTCTTTCACTTGACTGAGAGCTGCTGTATGTGTGAATCACAACACTTGCAAGCACAGAGGATCCAACGGCTAAACAGCAAGTTTATTTTGGTTAGGATCAGAAACACAGATCATGTCCTGAGGGTGAGATGAGATCAAAATCCCCTGACTGAAATACGGCAATGATGGTGTGTGATCGGGAGAGGAGGGGGGATAATGAGCGGGAGAAATGGTGTGTTACAATGCTCAGTGAATAAGATTGGAGGGGAGTGGTTACTCTCAACAGCAGAGAGCAGCACTGACCATTCCAGTGGCTAACAACTGGGAGACCACGTATTACTGCCGTCACATCTCCCATTTCAAAAAGTCTCCAATTGCTCAAAGAATCTTTTCCTATTGAATAAAACCTAGTTCAAGTTGAAATGAAAAACAAAAGGCACAATGATTTTCAACTCATTCTTGTCTTTAATATGCACAAGAGTTGAAAGCATCAATGAGCCACCTTAAAGAGAGGAATTCAATCTAAAATTTATAAAAAGATATAAACAATCAGAGGCCAAAACGCTGTCTGTTGCTTTTCTCCTATTATTTTATTTAAAACAACTTTTCATTAGCAAGTAAAAATCTTGCAACAAACATAAGCTTGTATCCAATTCAGATACAAGGCAACAAAATTGTAAATCTTTAAAGTGGCTCGGTCTAGTCTGCTAGTTCTTGACTGTACACCCTCTTGATAGTTTTGTTCAGTAATAAACAACTAGTCCCAAAATCAAGCCTGGGCTGCTCATCACAACCCCACCCATTATTTAAAACCCTAGTGTGACCCTCCCCTACACCCACCCCCCCCTACACCCCCCCCCCACCCCGCTCTGATCCCCTCTCAGTAGTTAGCAGCCAACCAGAGGATCGTAAAGTCTTCCAAGACCAGGGTTAGGGTCGGGTTCACAGTTTTGACACCTTGAACCTGAACCCGCACACCAACTGGGACATGGGACGGTACATTTTAAACATCCCGTCACCACAACGAAGAGGGGAAAAAAAAACAAAAAAACAAACAAAAAAAAAAAACAACCAGTCCCAATTTATCTGCATGTCATCACAATACATATGCAAGTCAAAAATAAACACAATGAAATATTGCTTCAAAAAAAAGAAAGAAAAAAAAAAAACCCTCCCCAGCCATCTTTGACAGTAAGGTTATTGTCCATCCAATGACTGTCAGCTGCAGCAGCTTTGTACAGGCTTTATGTAAATATATTCATATATTCATTAGACGGCAAGGAGAGATACACATCACATTTTTGTACAGTTATTCAAATTTACTGATGACATGTGACCTCTTCATCGAAAAGTAGGCAAGTACTGGAAAGGTCAGGACCTGGACTCGTTATCTAAGTCTAGTCTTCAATGAGTATAGGTCCCTTTCTGCAGGCGGACATCAATATGTCCCTCAGATGTGTGCATAAGACTGAAGAAAAGAAGAAAAAAAAAAACATATGGAAGCTCCACAGACTCAACCAGAAAAAGCTGAAACATGAAACTAAAATATCTGAAGAGAGAATTTAAAAGAATTAAAATAAGCTTAAGGTCAGATAAACAATTCGGGTCGATTTTTGGGCTCGACATTTTTCTTTTTTTGTCAAAACCCCCTTTTTTCCAAGTTTCACATTACTGGGGAGTCCTGAACAAACAAGTTCACTGGATCACAGGACGTGACCAAGCTCCTGCTGCAGAAATGGGCGTCCTGTGGGGGTGGGGGTGGGGGTGGGGGGGGTAAACGCTACAGCTGACACGTTCCTCTTCTCTTAAGTCTCTCTGATTTCACCTAAAGGTGCTCCCTTCCGTGACAGGTATTCACGTCCGTAAAAACACAAAACTGTTGTCACTCTGCTGATTCAGACGCAGGCAAGTTAGCAGGTCCTATTTTCATATGTACTGAAAAAAAAAAATAATAATGACATTTTATTCACATTTTTGATGATTTTTTAAACAAATGTTAAGTTTGATAATTCAACAGAGGTCACATTAAAAAAAGTGACGTCATTGAGTCAGAAGTCCCGTCGGTAAGTTTGCCACAGAGTCCTCTTTTTGCCTTAGAGCCCTTTCACCCCTCCACCTGCCCCAGGACTCTCCTGGGTGGGCAGGGGGGGTCCGTGGTTAATCATGGCTTAGCTCTGGGATTAACTCTTTAAACTGGGTGAGAGAGGGTTATAGGGGTGCCCGGCCATCAAGAATCCGTGTAACTACATGTGTCGATGCGTGTACTTGTATATTAGCGTGCGTGCGCGTGGGTGAGGTAACACCAGAGGACAATCCAGGGGAGGGAAAGCACAAAAATTAACCACAAACGAACAGCAGTATTTTCGTCCCCACAAATGATACGATGGCTTCTAACAGAAGTATGCACACAAATTCTAAGTGTCAAAAAGTGTGTATATGTTTTGTTTGTGTGACTGAAAATGTGCTTGTGTTTTAGTCTTTAGGATGACTTGACATTTGGCAATTTAATCATGCCACAACGGCTCTTTCTTCCATCTGGTTTTATTTTTGTGTGACGATTTGAAGCACTGGCAGAGAATACTGGCGTTCCTCCTGATGCAGGTTGCCAGATGGTGATGGTGCCTGTTGAATGACCAGGACTCCTTATTTAGGGTTGCCGTGTTCAGTGAAGGATTACCATTTCTAAAGAAAGAAAAAAAAAAAAAAAAACACCCCTCAGTGCAGATGCGGGGGTGGGTAAATCCTTCAGTGTTAAGTTTCCATGTTGAAGTGATGCTAAGTAAATCCTTCGGTACCAAGTTGCCAGGTTGGAGGAGAGATGGATGAATGTCTGGGGGTGATATCAGAGTACCCGTGCAGCTGGTTAAACCAAACATCCTGGCTTTTAGAAATTGAATTCCTTCGTTTGCATGTTGGAAGCTGGATCAAAGCTGAAGGTCCCTCCTTGAGTGGTGTCGGGGATCAAGCTGGGATCTTCGTCGATCTGAGAAGTACAGATATTATTGTGAATTCACAGCAAAGCGAGTTACTGACAGTGCAGGAAAAACAGATGAAAATGTTACAAATCACTGGTGGAAAACTTACATCGTCTCCTGAAAAGTACTGATCAATAATCTCAAAGGCTAGTTTGTAGATATCTTCATTCTCATGCTGCTGCAGATTTTCTATCTTTTCCAAACCTGAAAAAAAAAACCCAAACAAAACAATGACAAACCTTTCTTCTGTTATTAATAGAATATACACTGAGAACTGGCTAATGCAGTAACTCGCACAGTGAAATTTATAAGAGGACAATACAAAAAAAGCGAGCAGATTGAGATGTAATGCAGGCAAACCATCAGCCAGATACAGACCTCCACACTCCTCTATGATCTCAGCGATAGTGCTCGCTTCGTCTCCTGCCATGATGAGGATATTCTTCAGGCCATCCAGGACAACCTGGACCACTTGGGAGTCCTTCACTGACAGCAGGTTACAGAAAGGAGGAATGACATTCTGCTCCACCAGGAACTCCACCTACACAAACCCACACATACACACCATATCCATACTTGATTACAACATAGGCACATGGTAACGAGTGTGGCAATTTCCTGCACATGGGAAAAAACAAGTCATCATCGGCCAGTTCATCCTTCAATAATAAGGACAATGTTGCTTCTTGAAAAAAGTGTGAAACGGTGAGGTATTAAAATCATGGAATATTATAATGAAGTCACACGCAAGGTAGTAGCAGTACATGGATTGAAACATGCGCCAGATTTCCATCCCAGCTCACCTGGTCTTTCCTCCCGCTGATGGTGAGGTTGCTGATGGCCCATGCTGCCTCCTTCTGAGTGCCAAAGTCACCCTGTAGAGAAACAGGCTGTCACTGAGATGTGCACAAAGCCGGTCTTTTCTGGAACAGCAAAATGCCAAGGTACACAGAAAAATCTAGACCACTATTGCTGTCAGTGTTCAATTCATTTCTCAAGCTTTAGAGTCTGATACCATTTGTTGAGAAAACTGCATCTAAAAGAATAGAGAATGTAGCTTTGGGAATGTCGTTCCTGTTCTTCCACCACGCACAAACCTTGGCCAGTTGGTGAATGATCATTGGAATCAGTCCAGCATCAATCACAGCTTGGACCTGCTGCTGGTTCCCAGCTGTAATGTTGGACAGGAACCAGACCGCTTCCTGCAAACAAACCAATCGGCCAAATGGTGAAAAATCTGACATTACATCTCACAGATATAGATATTCTTCCAAAACAAGAAGGAATTTCTCTAGTGTTACATTACTTTTTTTCTTCTTTTTTTTACACTGGGCTAGTAAACAGGGAATAAAGCAGATTACTGGACTTGAAAATTATTTTTAGAATTGGTGTTACTCTCCAGTTCCTTACATGTTTTAAACTTGATTATGCATAGAATCTGGCTACAGCAACGTAACATGTGTAGAGAACACACTACAGAGAACACATTACTCCAAGTTGTTTTAGGATCGATTTTAAGATTTTACTGAGTACTTTTAGCCCTTTATGGTCTGGTCCCAGAATCTATATCGTAACTGCTGTCTCCATCAACCGATGTGCAGCCTGAGATCCAGAGGCAGGGACCTGGTTACTGTTCCCAGCTCATGTTTAAAGACTGAAGGGAACAGAGCGTTTGCTGTTAGGTCTCCTCGGTTGTGGAACGACTTGCCTGAGGAACTCCAGCTTGCTATATCAGTATCCTCTCTTAAATCACTTTTGAAGACTTATTTTTAAAGGAGAATAGAATTTCAGGGTTTTATTTTTATGGCTATTTTTTTTTTAAATTAACTTCTTTACCTACATTGCATCTTATTCTTGATGACGCACTTAACTTTTGCACTGCCACATTTTAATTCACCCATTGTTGGTACGTTTTATCCTTGCGTTGTATTTATGGTTTTAATTAACCATTGTTTTAAGCTTTATTCCTTTTCTATTCCTCATGTTGGCCCATTTTATCCCAACATTACACTGTACCAGACTTACAAAATAAAACATAAAAGAAACAACAACAGGACGGTTGAGGTTGCGATACCTTGTTGATCTTTTCTTTGGGGTGTGTCAGCAGGTTGGGGAAGTGTGAGAGAACGTCACAGTTGAGAACAACCTGTGTCTGCTCGTCAGTCCCTGTCACAATGTTACCCACCGCCCTCAGAGCTGCCGTCTGCAGTTTGAAGACAAAGAAATTCCATTTTAAAAACAAAATGAAATTAATGAATTCACTTAATGGTCATCTTAGTGTGGACAAAAGGCAAAGGCTCCCATCAATACTACAAAGTCTCACCTGAACTTTGACCTCCTGGTGGCTGAGGAGAGGCACAAGAAAAGGAACGACTCCAGAATCAATGACCATTTGGATCTGCTCGTTGCCCCCGTCCGTCAGATAGGACAGAGCCCACACTGTGTCTACTAGGATCTAAACACACATACACATGGAACTTGTGAGACTGTGTACAGTAATTACACTTTTAGAAAAATGGCATGCTGGCAGCACAACTTTACAAATTTTATTGAATTTTTAAAAAAATCACCTCTTACTCTGATACTTACATTTATATCGGTGTGATATATTAGCACACAGAGGGCGGGCAAAATCTGTGGGGAAAGAAAAGTAGGTTGTGAGTGGGTTGGATGTAGGCAGAGAAGTAGATGGATCAAATGAAGGTGTAAAACAGGTCAGAATGAAAAAGTACAAAAAACCCCAAAGATGAATAGTTGTCAAATAGCTGTAGTCAGAAATTCCCCTGGGATATGAGGCTAATTTGGCTACTGAAAGGACGCTGCTGACGCCTGTGTGACTCAGCCTGTAGTGAAACAGTCAGCTGCAACAAATCCAATCGTCTGGCACATGAAAGCCTACATAGACATGCACACACACACCCACCTCTAGCACAGTCTCCATGGGCGGTGGTGGATCCTTGTTGCGGCAGAGGTTAACAATAACCCAGGTAACATTGCGGAGGAAGGTGATGGGGATTGATGGGTTCATGAAAGAAAGCAGGGGCTTGACCACACCCAGAGAGATGACATAATCCCTGCACTGTGGACCATCACCTGGGCAGGCAAGAGGCGGAGGTCAACACAACTCTGAACAGGTGCTTCAAAACATATACACACTTCAATTAGAGGACTACTACTCACCTATAATGTTTCCTAAAGCCCATACAGCCTGTTCACATACGTTCTGGATGGGAGATTGCAGCAGTCGCAGGAACAGGGGCACTGCATCTGGACACACAAACATCAACGCATCAAAAACATGCCCAAGGTGACAGATTGTGCAACTCCGGTGACGTGCTCCGTTGCCTGGTCACATTCAAAGCCAAATCAAAGAAACACTAATTGATAACTGTCACAACTCCTGTATATAACAGCTAATCTAAATCCCTGTTCTTGACAGTCAAAGCATTTCAGGGGGAAAAATATCTACTCACTATTAAAACATTCCTTTCTAGTAGCCAAAGTGAACTTGACGGTGGAGCTTGTACACACAGCGCTTGACTGACATCCTGTTAGTTTGGTTGCACCTCTTTGGGCTAGACAACTCCGTCTTTTTCTTAGTTATTAGCCAAGTTTTGGTGATCTCAATTCCCAGGATCTCCATCTCGCTCAAGACTGTGACCATTTTGTCACATTTTGACCATTTTTGGAGACAGAGCCACTACACCAGTGCGACTGGCAATCATGCCCCTCTTGTTTTTCATCATTGTGTATTGTTTGCCCCCAAGGGGAGGAGCAAAGAGTGAGATGACACCTGGATGCAGACACGATGTAACCCGTGATCTAATTATCATAGTTTATTATCATAGTTGGTTTCACTGCTTCAAATATGGATGTTGCCGAGTCAAAAATGAGTATTCGAGTACTTATCTCCATCCCTAGTTTAAACACAATTAAATTAATACGTTGCCAAACCTCCATATTTTAGTGCAAGCTCTAGTTACCACATCTATTTAATAATCAAGAGATTTAACCAAATCACACATCCTATTGTACAAATCTGTACGGAAGTGTCACTAATATAGAAGCTGGATAAAGATTTGTCATTCAGAATGATGCTGTGTAAAATGGTTCTATTTTAATAAAAGTATGAATTATATATATACACTTTAGATTACTCAATTACTCAACATTAATGTGTTTTTAATAGTTTCATTTCAACTTTAGGGTATGTTTCAGATAAGCATCATCCCTCAGTTCTACACCAACTTGTGTGGTTTCCGTAACACTGAGCTAGTCACATGAATGCTGGCGGTTTCAAAATAAGAGTGCACTGTTATCTAATCAAAACATAATCAAAACATAATTCAAAAAAGAACCGACTGCCCCATTGTGTGAAAAAAAAACAACAAATACATTTGCTAGCTTGGCAGATTGCAGACAATACACAAACACAGACTAAAGCGGGGGAAGACAGAATGTGGGGTCAACTTACTGGATTTAACCACAGCCTGAGTCTGTGCTGACGTCCCAGAGGCAATGTTGGTCAGAGCCCAAGCTGCCTCAAACTGAAGAGAGGGGCTGTCGGACAAAGCAAACAAAACCAGTTAGGGAAAAAAAAAAGACAAGTTGACGACATAAAGAAAGCTATTTCAGTTGCCACAGTAGAGTAGCACAGAAAAGGGGTGGGGGGGATAATCATGATGATAAATATTGATGTGAACACTTCCTGAATTCCCAGCTGCTAACACATTTTTCAAGGTCGATTTTTTAGATATTTCTCCCAAGCACCTACTACACACTTGCATGCGTTTGGCCTTCCACTACTAAAAGAGCTTCTTTTTTTTGAGAGTAATGTACCTCAAACCTATTTTAATCAAAAGCTTGTTACTCATGAAGACAGAGCGGACTTTTCCATAATAGGTTTCTAAATGATGGAACACAAAATATTAGAACGCCACACAGTTGCAAGTGATCCTCACACCACCCACCAGCCAACTGGAAGTAAATCATGGCGACGGGTGGTAAATCTCTGGTACCACACTAAATATGTCATCAGGCAACCAACCATGATCTGCATTTCCTACTGGATTCTTAATCTTATGCTGGGATATAAAACGGGGTGTGGAGCTCTTTGTGATGTACCAGCCACTATGAGTGCTTTTGGACCGAATAGTTGAATTTTTCTGCTGTATCATGCATTTACAGGTTTCACAGACCTCAGTTAAGACTTTTTGTCTAATCTTGATGGTGCTCACTTTCATGCTGTACATGTCATTGTGATTCCTCATTATGTCATCAGTCTTGCATTTCTGCCATTATGCTATGGCAACATAGCAGACAATTACTTCCTCTTAACAGTGCACATGGTTTATATTCTGTGCAAACAAAAAAATTTAAAGAATTGCCCAATATAAGCCGGTGTTACATGTTAATATGATACGTTATCTGTTGTTGGTTGCCATGGCAGAATCCTTTCAACTTTTTCCTTACATGTTCTTCCACCGCCAACTATTTATTCTCCCCCTTCAGTGAACACAAGGTCCTGGGAATTGGGGAACTCTGAGGGACAGGAATGCTGTTATATTTGGCATGGCCAGGAATGAGAGGACCAGCCAACTGCCCTGCGCCTCCACACACTCTCACGTGTGGACACAGTGGGATGCACACACACTCTCATGCACACAAAGCCTCTGTTGCGACAGAGACTTGATTTAGGGTCAGTAATCCATCACACCAATCTGCAGTCTTAACAAATGGAACACTCAGTTCATCGTGTCAGGAAAAAAAATAACACTTGAGGCAAACTGTTTTTGGAAGCAGACTTACTTGTCATCCTTCTCCAGGCATTTGACTAAAATGGGCAGGATCCCAGACTTTATCAAGTCGTCAATGGGGGGGTTTCTGTCACTCGAGAGCAGTTTTCTAAAAAAAATAAAAATGTCTTAAGAACTTCACACACACAAACAACAGCTGGTGTCTGTACGTGCGTGTTCTTTTAGGCCCTCACCTGGCTGCCTGTACAGCACTGAGCTGGATAACTGCATTATCACTGGTAGCATTCTGTAATGACAACAAGTGATGGTCGTAATAAATGTTAGCACAGCATAATTAGCCAACAGTTCAGAAGTTACTGTCGGCACATCTTAATATATAATGGAAGGCTTGAATAAGGTGAATTCCTACCTTTAAGATAGCATCGAGCGTATCGTTTTGCTGCACAAAGAGAAAAGTAGATGAATATTAGTGAAGTTATAGCCACAATTAGCTAATCATATGCTATCATGAAAGTAAACCACTGCTAACTGTAGACAACCAACTACAGTGCATTTCCCTTAAACCATTATGATGCAGTTTTATTTTGACCATGCAGTATGGAGTGTGTGTGTGTGTGTGGGGGATTCAAATTATGAAAAACATGAACAGGTGTGAGGTTGAGCTATAGATGTTTTAAATACTTTTGCAGCATAACTAAAAATAAAATAAACTAATTTAAAAAAATAAATAAATAAATATAACAAAACCAAATTATCAGACACCACTTTACATAATGTTTATGTAAATGTGTTAAATTGTTAACATGTCTGTACTGAGACATAAACAGCTTGCCCAGCCTGCATCTTGGTGTCTGACATGAAAATTAATAAAGCAGTATATACAAAATGTCTTTGCTTTGCCCCTCAGCAGAGATCAACAGTGTGAGTATTTCACTAAAAACAGAAAAATCCATCATGCATCCATCGCTAAATATGAAGGCCATTAAATTTTACTTTTTACCCTTCTGACATACACCTTTCTTGATATGAGTCAAGTATTATCTAACTAAATATTACTACTTTTTATGTGTAGGCTTAAAAATTGTTTACTGATTAAAGATATTCAAGATTCAAAAACATTTTGAATATGGTATAGTATGGATAGCATGTAGTATTTGACTGCTAATTTCTAATTGTGTAACTCTAAACGCACACATGCACAGTATACATATATGTACGGCTTCTAAATAAACCTTGTGGTGAGATTTTTTCTTTTTTGTCAGCTCTTTCAAAGATCAAGAATGAGCTTTCAATCTTGACTAGGAAGAAAATGTTTTTGTAATTTGGCAAAATTGGCCCTTCGAAGTATGGAATAATACATTTTACTGACAGAGAACACTATTATAACATGACAAGTCATTGATATTTAATTTGTACTGTCAGTGGATGGGGATGGGGGGACAGAACATTGCCCAAAGACACATTTTATTCTAACTGAAGCTGTTCAGATACTATTTGTAACGTGTATCACACACAGTTTGAAACGATTTTGCCCTCCTTGCTTTAACCCTTCTGACCCATGATCTAGACAGTCCAGTCTCACTACATCTCTCTCACTCAAACACATAACCACACACCCACACTTACTCCTTTGAAGTCTGAGTCGAAATCAGAGTCCTCCAGACTCTCCTCCTGCGGGACATTTCTCTTCTTCAGTAGATGTTCGTCTCGTTTGTTCTGACAAGAGGGAAGAAAAAAAAAAAAGACAGAAAAGCAATGAGGGGAGAAGATGAAAGTGTTCATTAAAGCATTCATAAATTCTTTAAGTCACAGCGAATCGAGGACTACCTCAAAAGCAATTCCCCCGTTCCCAAACTTTTACTTTCACGAGTATAGCCTCCATATTAGAAATCCCACTCTACGTGAGAGAAACCCACCTGCAGACTGGTCCACAAAGCAAACACAAACTTGTTGTTGAAGGACACTGAACCTTAACCCTCAACACATTCTGCAAACCCCCCTGCAAGCACACATTCATTGAGCGTGGAAATTCAGAGACACACGTGTATACAGGGAGGCAGAAAGACCCACACATCCCATCAGTTTACAGGGCATGTGAGTCAGTGGTAGGAGGAGATTCCCTTGCCCTAGATTCTTGTGCATCATGCTGATGTGCGTCACTGATGACTAATCAGCTAGCAGTGTGTTTCTTGCTGCTCTGATCCAGCTAAAAGGAATGTGCTCGACTTGAGAGCACCTCAGCACTCCGAAACACAGTGACGTCCTGTGTTTCAATACTCCTTATTCTCGGACACCCCGTTCTATAAACTTGTGTTGGTGGCTGTGCTGCTCTACGTGCCTGTTCACCAGCATTCTCAGAATCTCTCTGGATCAATTTTAACACATCTTAGCTAAGACTTAGCAAAAGTATGTTATTTCATGTCTGGCACCCGGTTCCTAGAACTAGAGGGCACCTTCCTCTTCCACTACCTACATATGCCTTTCCTGTTGCAGGAGAGCAAGAAGGAACAACTATGAATGATATCATATGACTCAGCAAATGCTGATAAACTTTATGTAGGTTTATTACCAAGGCAATACCCTTACAATAATCATTTGATGTGCTGTGGTAAAAATGAACCATCTCAGACCCTTCAGCGAGTTAAAAAGGTGTATGACAGAACTAATTTCACAGAACAAAAATAGCACCCAAAGACATCACAACACTTAAAGGCCATTAAAACTCAACTGCTGTTAAACTGTATTCAAATCTTTAAGACCCATAATGCCACTTAAAAACATTTTGTTTTGTCTGAGGACAGAAGTGCGGCTTGTCCCAGTGGCTTCAATCCATTACTGACAATCAACCCACAGCTGGAAGTCTGATCTTACCGAGCAGCATCTCGAGGATCTGCTCACAGAACATTTGAGCACTGAATATTTTTAAGCTTCCATTTCCAAGTGAGTTTTTGTTCACACTTTTAATTAGGCTCGTCTCGATTGGTGATCAGATCGTATATTGACAATAAAGGGGTGATTGGCGATCGTGTTTTCCTATGCCGATTTTAGCTAACTTGCCATCACAAGGGTGTGAGAGAATATTGATACACTTGAGTATCACAATACTATGTTTTGTGATACTATATCGATTCTCAAAAGCATTGAATTGATTTTTAATTAAGTTTGTCAGTGTTGTACAGCATGAAGACCATATACTCTGAACAAGACATCGTCCGGTTTTTCTAACACAGAGGTGAGGTGGTTGTTACAAAGCACATGTTAACTGTTCCATTCACGTAGTCCTCTAGCTGTGCGAGGAAAGCGCACGAGTGTCAACGCAGTATTTATATGTTTATAGCGATCAGACTGACTGCTTCACACCTTGGCAAAATGATCGGGACAGTCAGTGGTGTCCCCCATCCTGGGATATCATTTGAAAAACGGAAGTTTGATCGGTGAACACAATTTCTGTATTAATTTAAGATATGTTCTGGTGAACTTGGCCGGCATGATTAGGACTTCTGATGAGGATATAGAGTGTAAGGTAAGGTAAGGTAAGGTAATTGTGGCTCACAAAGCGAGAGTACAACACTGCTGGTTTGAATGTTTATGATAACGTGGATCTATAGGCCTAATTAACGTTTGATATTAAGTGAAATTAAATGTGTGAGAGGCGTCATTATACACTCTCGCTTCAATTTACAACTTCACCATCTGTGTCGTCAATTTTTCCCCGTCTCCAAAATGTTCGTACGCATTGGTCAGTTGTCTTGTTTCAGGCCCTGTTTTGTGCGAATGCAACGGTTACAAATGAGACCCCTGATTGCATGAGAAAAGTAAACTTTTTAAACTCAGATTTTAATTGCAAACCAGTGTGCCATCTTTTTTTTCATGGATCTTAAACAGTGCATCTCCGTTCTCCATATGCCTGCTCACCAAAACTTCACTCTGCACTTCATAAGAGTAGTTAATATTATGGATATGATTTGGATTGTAACATTGCTTTTTGTGTACTTGCATGCAACACAAATGCTGATTTTAATCTATGCATCTGTCTGCACCACACCCTCCACAGTACACCCAGACGATAGGATCGCTTATTGGCAATCTTGTTTAATCCTTGGTTGAACGATTTTAAGATGCAATCAATAACCTAACCCTAGTTCTATGCAGAACGAAAATAAATACCCAACCAGGCACTATGTAGGCTAAGAAATCATGATTATAGATTTATATCAAATATGACTTGTATTTGCATTGGTATTGGTAGAAAACTGCACAATGTTGAACGTCCCCTGCTACAAGAACAATGTTTATGTTTTACAAGTTATAGCTCAGCATCTGCAAATGATTGACGGAAGAATACTTGGAAAGGAGAAACTATCAATAGTTTATGGAGCCTCTGCAGGATGTAGCCATGGTTGTATCAAGAGTTCCTGTTCAGAAAAGTTCACTGTGATGTAAATTATGTGTTTAGGCTCTTACCTCACAACGTAAGCAGCAGATGTTTGTGAACGAACCGTCTCAACTGACTGAACTAGTAACCGCAATTTTCCAAGACTCCCTTAAAAATCGTGCAATTTTGAGAGCCGCAGTGAGGAGAAACTTACTAAAATTTTAGAAACGCCTCTGACAAATTATAAATCGTCTGTGCCTTTTTATTCAATTTGATCTGTGCCTTCTAATTCCGTATTAAATGCAATACATTAGGTTGTTTCTTTCCTTGTAAAAAGTGTCAATTTGTTGCGGCATCACTGTGCCAGCCTGTCTGCTGCTCCGTGCGTCTTCCCTGTCAACATTTAGCAGTTGTTTGAACACAGATTCCAACTGATTTCACTATTTACACCACATTTATGAAAGATATTTTATTGGCGGTTGACTTTTACGAAAACAGTAAACAGTAACCAATATAACCTTCTTTTTTGTCTCTACTTTAATGGGTTCTTAAGTGTTCGACAAAGTGTTGCTGAAAATGAGACAAAGGTCCACCATGCCAGCATGATGGAACAAATTTGGTGTCAAAAAAAATGTCATTCGAGGTGTACCACATCATCTGTGAAACCTAGTGGTGGTGTTAAAGCATTGACATGTATGGCTGCCAGTGGATGATGTCTCTGCTGACAGCAGCAGCAGGATCAATGCAAACATCATGTCCGTTCAGATCAGACTGAATGCATCAAATCTCTTGTGACAATTTCATCATAAAGCAACAGCACCATCACAATTCAAAATGTATATCAACGAAACCCGAAATAAGTGAAGACGCCAGCATCCTGTGATGTCTATGGGTCACAGACTTGGGCGGATCAGAGATTGCAAAGAAAAACTAGGGTTGACTCAAAGTTAAACATGATGACAATTCCTACACTGTTCAGTTGACATAAAACCCCTCAAATTAAAGCTAAAAAAATGGCCCTTTAATCCAGTTATAGTCTTTGTTTGTTTTTAAGCCCATGATGCAGAGGGGCACTAAAAAAAAAAAGAAGATAGATTTAGGCCAACAATCCAGACAGACAATCGCACCAAATCAAAACATTGGTAGCTCATTTTTTCCCCCTGTGACAAGCAAATTCAATAAACAATCCATTTTATTGCATATGAAAATGAAACTCGACTTTTGTGTGAGGTTAATGTGATGCCTGCATAGCTTTGTAAAAGTGGCTTCCTAGTGACAGAAACACACTTAACTATTAATTGTACATCCTACTGGAAATGACTAAAAGAATTTTCGCTATCAAATAAAGGACACAGGTCTGTTAAGAATAATCATTTATAGACTGGTAACTAGCTATCAAGTATAAATGACCGACAGCCGGCAGATAAAGACAATTAATCAGAATGTCCCAATTCTATCAAATCCAGAAGGTTAGCCACAATGTATATTAGAAAAAGTGTACAAATATTTTAAAAATAATCAACAACAGAAATCCAGAAATATTTTTGATATTAATGAATTAGGGGTTGCAATATTGGTGCAATAAAATTAACTGTGAAACTCGGCAGTTATTTGCAGCTTTTAGCTTTTTTCTAGCTATTTTGTATTGACTGTATGGTTGTCTCCTTATGGCTCTCAACCTACAATGGCTGTCTGAATTTTTTCAATGTGTCCAAATCCACTGGTCTGGAATGTGAGACAGATTTATAATGCTTCGACTGAAACCTGGCGTGTGTGTGTGTAGACAGATGGCACATCTTTCTTACCTTTCTCAACTCAACTGTCACCTCATTTCGATGTCTTCTCATAGTCTGCAACAAAGAAACAACAAAAAAAATGAATGACAAAAATCACTAGTTTTTTTGTTTCTGAGAAACTCAACCATTGAAGGCAGTGGAATATATACATTACTCTCTTTTACATGGACACCAAAATGACCTAATAAATCAAAAATCACATGAGCAAAAGAAACCAAATTGTATGTTTAAAAAAATTAGATTAAAATATAACTTATTCCTAAACTGTTTAATTTTGCCATCTTATAACCATTTAAAATGACAATGCTTTAACATTACACAAGGAGATGACTATATCAATTTAGGTATAAATCTATGACTGAATCCTCAAAACAGAAACCACCACCAACACATTTTAAGGTAAGAGATCTATAAAACTTTATTACTACTACTATTACTACTATTTTCTGTATTAATGCTTCTGTTGGGTTTCCAGTTCATCCTGAACAGTTTGAGATGGACTAAGATCTTGTGACTGTTTGAAGAGGTTCATGTTGCCTTCCTAAATAGCCTCTTGCGTAATCTGGGGCAGTCATAACTCAGGAGGCTGCAGAGCAGAGAGGCGTCTCAAAAACCACTGCAAAACAACAATAATGCCACATTGACCCAAACAAAAAATGTCCCTTTACAGACAGCAGAACATCAAACTACAAATAGTCCAGCATGACTGACAAGAACAATTAATGCAGCCCATTAAACTTAAATTGACTTAATTTTCCTAATTCGGTTGGTTGCTGTACCCAAACCATTATCTATTTTATAAAACAAAGAAGATATGCCTACAAAGACAAAATTGTTGGAGCCCAATGGGGCACCACAGTTAAAAATCAAAAAACAAAACTGTATGAGAACTGCAATTTTGCAAGGCAAGAAAGGTATCATATTTCAAGGTAAAAATGCTTGACCAATCTAAACCATAAGTACATTCAATATGATATCCAGGAAAACAAAGGAGGAACTTCTACAGCATTTTGGACTCAACTGCTTTGCAATTTCAAGCTGTGCCTGATGATGTCAGATATTAAAAGCAATCTGTTATGCCTGACCTACATAAATAAAACCCAAACTGATATGTTTCCTGCTGTTGTCTGAGTCATCCATTTAGGAAAACTCAGATTCATAGAGAGGCTCTAAAGAGGACTCAGACATCCAAGATGCCTGAAATAGCATCAGGAATGCACTTGGCAAAGTCTGTCTGTCATAGTAGCCATGTGCTTGTCACACTGACTCCAAGTTTCAAAACAACCACCTATGGGGCATCAATCTCTGCTTTTAGGCAGTTCGTCTTCCTTTGGTCCAACACTAGCTATCTCCTATGTTGGCTTGTCTGAACTCAGCTTCTGCCAAATAGTTTGGTCATCATGTCAATGAGTATTACAGACAAATGCTGTCACAGAGATTTATAATTAGATTTGTTAGTTGAATGATGCTGCACTACCCAGCGTGTTAAAATACAGCCGACTTGCCAGTAGAGCACATAGTATATCGGTGGTGGTTTCTAGTAGATTACTTGCCAGTAAAACCACCGCAATTATCCTTCATATTTACGTTAATAAAGCACTGTCACTGGAAAAAATATATATTCAAGCATAACAATTAAGAAACATGTGAGATAACATTGTAGGGTTATAATTAATAGTACTGCTAGCTCTGTGTTATCCAGGTCTAACACGGCTATTTCTCACTGATGAATCCCAATTAAACAGATCACAATTTGCAGTTTCTCCATATCAAAGTAGGTTGTAAAACCAAGGTTGTCGCATCAACATTTAGCGAACTGTTAGGTGGCTTAGCTAGCAGCTCAGTTTAGCTGGCTCACCTGGCATTACATGCTAGCCTGACAACGTTAGCAAGCTAACAAGGAGGGGCAATGTTTGGTTAGGGTGGATCTGGATCAAGCATGTAATTCAGACTAATTAAACCGATGTTTTACTAATAATGTCAAGTTTATGGGACGTTCACAAGTTAGCAGTGGTGTTACTTAAGGTCAGTTGGCAAGTAAAGCATAGCAAACGTCAGGATTATGGTGCCGGCCAGGCCCAGCCTCGCTTGCAACCGGTGTCTATCCAACTAGCTAGTTACCGTTAGCTGGCAGTGACAGCTAAATCGCCTGCCCTTAATTCTCTGTGATGGCTGTGATGTTGCTTACTCTTTACAAACACCAACTACTGATTGTGTGTGGGCAAATGGTGTTGACTTGATTATGTTCAGCACAATCGCTTAAATACGGGGGAAATGTACCATAATCAAGATAGGCCAATATGCACTTCTGATGGCGAACTCCTCACGATAGCTTACATTAGCTAGCTAGCTAGCTAGCTGGATGGTAGCTGCAGCCGGGGCCAGGCTCCCCAACGAGGCCCAAAGACTATCGTTTTATACGTTAAACTAATTCGATTCATGCTATTTATACTCGAGTTTATATGTCATCTTACCTCGACATCACGTCCCTTATTTTTAAAGCTCTTGATGCGGTGGTTTTCTAAGCCGGCGTTTTCTGCCATGGCTGTACGGGGTTTTGCTTTAACTCCGGCTTTCGGGATATCCTCCGTGTGAAGACGAGGCACGGCAGCTCCTGTGCTGCAGCTGGCTCCAGAGAGGGGGGGACAACGAGGACGTTACAGAACGCAGAGGGGAGGAGTTAATGCATACCTCCTGCGAAGATAGTTTAACCTACTCCGATTTAAATCGGGGTTATTAAGGACAATCAGGGTTGACCAACTCAGCCTAAATTGGAGTTAAACGGCACTGAAGCGGTGGGAAAAAAAGAGTACGAGTCAATTTAACTGGAGTTTATGCGCGTTCGCATAAAAGGGGCGTGTTCAGCAACGTAGGCAGAGTTTTTCCATTATAATGACTCGTGCCCGTATTTTTCCCCAGAATAATGCACAATGATATCAGGATATGAGTTTAAAGAATACATTAACATAGTCATAACTTTACGAGAAAAAACATTTTGAAAAATAGTATATATATATATATATATATATATATATATATATATATATATATATAAACACACACACACACACACACACACATTTTAATAGTTTTCCCTCTCGGATCACAGACATAGCCTACAAAATAGTCAATTATTCACATGGGATGCATCTCGGAAATTGGCCCACTATAGTTAAATCTAATCTACTCCCTAAAGCACTTAGACTGTGGGGTTAACGTTACCTGTATGGATGTAGATAGAGTAACATCGCTTTAACCACGAAGATACCCTGCTCGGAGCACTTCAGAGATGCAGCATACCTCGGTAACCACCGGTGGGACGCGTTCAGCAAGGCTGAGCCCTTACTGAAGCTGCTCATGTTACCCATGTCTCTACCATTGACTGTATATGCTAGAAGGTAGGTCTCTACCCACCTTTCATTAATCGGGATGTTACACCTGACGTCACAGTTACTCCAATTGACTGTTACTCCTGAAGTTACCAGGATAGTCCAGTTATCTCGCTCCGTAGTAAGGCCCTCTGGTTTCCACCGTTTCCTCGACGCAGTAATAATAAATTAAGCTTCCACTTAATGTCATTTTTGCGGGAAAAAGTGAAGATACGGATTTACGATCAGAAAAACAAACTCTGAAAAAATATGCCTCCAGACACAAAAGTTTAATGACAATAATAATAACAATATTTGGATTTGCTTGTACAATAACATCATTAGTGCAAACAAAGACAAGCACTTGAAATATCTGTCACACTTCAGCAGCGGATATGCAATGCCAATACAACACAACATTGACATTTTTAACCAAATATCCATAGAGAAAGGAAGCTCTGGTAATATTCAAATATGGAGAATAAATTACAACATTTTTTGGGATGAGAAAATTGTGGGGAAACTAAAGGAAGAAGGAAGAAATCAATCATAATACATATTGGTGACAGCCATTTAAGAAATATTTCTTCATAAAACACTTTACAGCACCGTCACCTCAGCATGCCTCAGTGAAAAGTTAACCTCTGGCTGTCCCCTGGAATGTGCAGTGGTTTACTGCAGTTTGTATTTAAAAACATCTCTGTGTCAGCTGAAATAGAAACAGTGACATGAATTTAAGTGTTGCAATATCCCGGCTTTTAACTGTAATTTTAATTAAAGAAGGCAACATAAAAGTGCATGGGATATTCCTGACTGATGTGTTAGTATTGAAACTTGATCCTTTATTAGTCCACAAACTTATGCTGGGCTGCAAAAAATTACATGCTTTGTCAAACCAAAGGAATATATCACTTTGACCAGTGACTTAAATAAATACAAATAAATAATGGGCGTAAGCTGGAGCGTCAGTATGGCATTTAGGAGATTACATATTCAAAAACATAAGTGTAAAGCAATGTCAACAAAAACGTGGCTTCTGCTCCTGAACAAGGGGAACATTTAACCTTTACATCCCCTGTCTGACATCTACACACAGATTGAGAATGTAAGCAGCAATTAAAAGTGTTTCGGTTAATACAGGGTGATTACGACTGATGCAAGGTAATGATTTGACAGTTTTTCATTAGTACAGACCGTTACAGCCCAATTATCAGAAATCTTTGTTCCTTTAAGGATACTCTGTCAATCCAGAGCAGCAGCAAAAAGACAATAATCACGGGAAACTAAAAAAGAGGCATTCAAGCCACACAATGATATTATCCAATCACGGTCAAACTGTAGTGTCACAGAGGTTGAGAGACATGAGATATAAGGGAGGATGACAGCGTAAGGAAGGGCTGAGGCTGAAGTGCTCCTTTAGAAGATTTGCTGTTCAAACAAGATCTTCTCAAATCCTTGTGGAGGTGTGTGATAGAAGTCACCAAACTGGCAGTCTAAGATGGCACTGTCATCCACTGGAACAAAAGAAGGGAAAGTCATTGTATACATGTTAACATATTGTTCTTTCACCAGCAATTAAGTTAAACAAAATCACATCACACGTATTTGTGCATGTCGTTCTTTACATATTTCTCCAAGTGAATGCATGTACATGAAGTCCAACCCAAAATAAACCCAAACCCAAGATGCGTGTCATTTTGGTTCCACCATTACATCAAATGGGTGATGCTTGGATAAACCATGCGTCTATATACAGGGATAATGGGTAAATTAAACTCAAGTCCGTTAACAAAACAGGAACGACCTTATTACTGTGGAAATATGCCTCAGAGCTTTTCAGATTGTTCATCGCTTCACCCTCTGTAGCAACTGAGTCAAGAATTAGTTAAATATGTTAGTGTATGCTATCTGAGGCCACTTCTTCAGGTCGTCCTCAAATACCTGATAGCAGAAGGCAGAGGTACAATCACGTTATCTTGTTTGAGGTGTAACAGGTGGCGTTACCATGTTTTTCCCAATCGATCTAAGAAAGAGGATTTGTGTACCGTTACCATAGAAAACACTGGTTCCTGCTTAGTGACAGGAAACGCCGGAAGTCGCGCCCATAATTCACGCAAGGCATCATGGGGCTAGGAATAAGGTGGATACCCACTGACTGACTGTACCTCAATTGAGTATATGTCATAAAGGATAAGAAAATTATCACATTCTGTTTTGTTTATGTTTTACACAGCATCCCAATTTTATTGGAATAGGAGTTGTAGTTGGTGAAAACTTTGGGGGTAGGTAGGTTACAATTTTATGGTTTTTCATGAGCAGCCTTGTTAAATCTTGTGATTTGTATTGAGTCTTATTACACACCTAACTCAAATTGCAAAGGAAAATAACTGAAATATCTATATTGTATGGCATCACTGGTATTAAATTATGCATAGGTAGTTGCTGTTTAATTCAAAAACGTACCAGATTAATACAGAGCTCTTGTGGGAAAGTAACAGTGGAGCATGTTCCATTGCTTATAAGTTAATAAATTAATAATTAACAACTAATAATGAAGAGTGTGGTCTAGATCTACTCTACATGTTAAGTGTCATGAGATAACTTTGTTGTCACTATATAAATAAAATTTGATTTGATAAGGAAATAGTGAAGTAACAATCAGCCAAAGTTTTCCTTGACCTTTAAACATGAACAATATTACAGTACATATACAATGGAACAGAAAATTTATTTTTGAGATGATATTTATGAAGGCATCCAGAGTGACTTTCTGATCACATGGATATATTTAATATCTCAGAAATATTAGCAGGGCTTTAAAGCATGTTTACACAAAAAAGCTCAAACAAATGAGCCACTCGTTTCTCTGCTTCAGTGTTGCTGTAGGACAAGAACATGTAAAGCTTCCACTAAGTACCAAAAGCCTACATGCTGTCTTTCTAACATGAAACCAGCAGTTGATTTCACTGACAAGACTGAAGCCGGTCAATAAAATAATCTGCTGTAGCCTTTGACCAGAATAGAACCTGCATGTTTTGATCCTTGGCAAGACTGGTCACTTCCTACTAAAGAATTTGTTTTTGAGTCCACATTACTCAGTCTTGGATGTGTGGAATATGTTGTCAAATATGCACAAAAAACCCCCCCAAAAAAACTTTTAAGTGCAATAGCCGGAAGTGAGGAGTGTTACCTAAAAATGTACAAATACAGCCCTCTAGTGGAATAAAATTGTAACAACAACAATGGCATTTCTGAGAAAGCAGTTCAATAACATTCACCAAACAATAATTAACAGAACCTTGGTAAATTAGTCAGCACATCAAGCCAATACATAAACTTACCATAAACAACAGGGTATACAGTGCCTCGGATCCCTGACGCAGGACAATGCATGTTCTTTCCATTCAGATATAAATTCAGTTCCACATGGTCATATGTTACGCCCTGAGGAACAAACAAAAATGGAATTGCTGAATTTTTGCATGGGAATATGATTATATACATTATATGGCATTTGACCCTGGTTTTACTGTCAAAAGCAAACCTTCATGTATTATGGCTATTCAAAATGCGTGACTGTCTCCTACTTGGGGATAAATATTGAGACTTTTTCTTATATTCAGGAGGAGCAGGAAAAGCCAAATAGTTAAGCTACATACTGAAAACATGTCAGTGTTGAACAAAGTCAGAGTTTATTTTTCCTGGCCATTGCTCCAGGAGTAAGTGACAAACCCACAAATATATGTGGGTTTTGCACAGTGCAACTGTGGTCACTCACAGCCAGCTAATGACCAATCACAGCTCTCTAGTGATTTGACAAACATTAACTGTAAATTGTATATTTGCATGCATGCATCACTGAGTGCATATACCAGTTTCAAGGATTCCATTTTTGAGGCTGTGCTTTATGGCATTTTTTCCTAAAGATATTATTATACACCATGCAATCTGATGCTAAATGAATATAAAAAGTAAAGTAAATATAGTGTAGTTGATCATGAGATTCACAAGGACAGTGTATCATCGGATGTTATTAATGTACATGTGTTCATACAGTATATCCTGTACATTAGCCAGAGCAAACTAAAAGCTATAACTAAAACCAAATGAACAAGCATCGCTCAATTTAGGTTGCGTCTATGATAACACAGTTTTACTGACTGACCTGAATTTGGCGCCTAATTAAAATACTTTTTGTCATGAGAAAAATAACTCCCTTTACACAAGTTTATTCCTGCACATTTACCTAGTTTGTAGTATGTTTAGTTCTTTATACATGCCATTGCTCTGTCTGAATAATTGTATGAGTTTTGGTGGTAGGGTCTCTATAGTACACGTTGCATAAATGAAGTACCACCACTAAAGAACTTGGCAGTCGACAAAGTCACCAAGTTTTAAGTTCCAGTAGCAGAAGCTTTAAACAGTTGTGGTCTCTTCTTTGGTGTCATAAAAAGACCATGACTAGCAAGAACATTTTTTTATGTGTTTATATTTTAGGTTTGGGGAAAAAGAAAAACCAAGACTTGTCTTATTATGTCAGGCACAAGCTATCAAGATGTGCAGATAATAACATGCTTGCTGACGCTGATAAAGACCTAGATTTGTTTTAAAACACCTCCCGCCTCTGCAGGTTTCTCTGCTGTACCAGCCCACTCCTGTAATACATTTTTCCAGACCCTATGTCTTACAAAATAATTTCTGAGTCCTAAAAGACAAGGTCTGTAAAAAAATAAAAAAAATCCAATAAATGTTGTATCAGTATATGAAAATGATTTGTAAACTGATGCCAAATAGCAATTTGGTGCACAGACAGTTGGCTATCTGTCCCATAGTAGACCACATGACTATCAATGTAAGTCAGCTGTCTCGGAAAGAAAAACCCACAATACTTATTTCTACCGTGGGTCTCATGGGACCAGCAGGCCTCTAGCCAATGATTAGTCTGAAGAGGTTGATTAAAGTTCTGTAAATACACACAATCTACATTCACATGAGACAGCTCAATATGTGTACAGATTAAACCGATTAAAAAAAGAAGACTCGGCAACCATTAGTAAAGTAAATTTACTCAACAAGAAATCATTTGAGCCCCCATAGAAACCAACTGTCGACTTATGATCAAAGATTAGGTCATAAAACCTAAGTTCAGGATCAGGTGAAATAAAGTTTGCACTTACCACAATGTCTCCCTCCTGAGGGAGGTTGTTTGCAGGTAGACGATTCTTCTCTTCGTTATTGTGGTACACAGACCCATCATGCCTCAGGACAAGGCTGTTTGTGTCTCTGCCCAAAGGCACTTGATTAAGATTCACCTTCTGCGTAGCTACACCGATTCCCCACACACCTAAACACAAAGAACAGCACTGAGTATCTGCATTTTTTTAAAACTCTACACAAAGACAAAGACTAAAGACTAAAATGTACTACAATGCACATTCACTACTGAATGATATAATAAAACAGTCTGTAGTGTGGAACTCATAGGTCATATATGTACGAAAGCAAATTTCTTGTGCTTTCAATTTTCACTCTTTGAAAGTGAACAGAATTCCATCAGTGACAACAGTCGCAAGATGTTATGGATTCTAAAAATTGCAGTGTGTCATATCAATAGGTCCCACGAGTAATGTAGCAGTAAATGTCAGTCTGGTAAGAAAAGAAGGCAGGAGCTACAAGACAAGTGCTCACCAGTGGACTGGATCTTAAACTCAAAATAGCTTTTGTTCTGATGCAGAGGAGCATTGGCCAGACAGCCTCCAGTGCCACATATCCTCCGGCCACTCTTTACAATGACAACATCTGTGCCTGCAAAACAAAAGCAGGGATACATCTTGTGGTAAGAACACATTCAGAATTCATGAATTTAATCTGTCAACTATTTTCCTTGTTGATTAATATGCCAAATATTTCACTTTGACATTCCCAGTGCACAATAATGTACCAAAGACTTTTGACACATTACTTCTGTAATGGTAAAGTTTCTCTGAGCTCACATTAAATCTCTCCCTTTGATTTTCTGACATCACGGCCAATTAAGGTCCAAACATGCAATGTCCAGTGCACAACTGTTGGTAATAGACTTTTCAGTGAAAATCTTGTGTCTAATAGATACAATCATAGATACATGAAAAATCGTTGCATATTGACACTTAAGGATTTTTCAGTGAGTGGGGAAAAAACGTTTAAAGAGGTGATTGAACTGAAAGAACACGATATACAAATTACTATTAAGGCAGAGTATCTTCTAGTAAGTTAAAGAAATGGGAAATGTTAATCCTGATGGCTATTACTTGTGTCTTGAGTTTACTTGCAGAAGCGCAGCGCTCAAATGTCACGACTTTTCCGGTCTGTTGGTATTAACTTAAGTCGCACTATATATTTTTTCCAACAAAGTGAACACCTTATACAAAGTATATTAAGGGAGGTTGTGTTAAGACACAAAACTGCAACCACAGTGTACACACACTTGATCAATAAAGCTGACCCTGCCTACAAGCAACTGTGGGTTAACGTTAGCTAACGTTAGCTAACGGGAACGGCGGAAGTAGCAAATCATCATGTCACACACACCCAGCTAGGCGTCGGATAGACATAAGCTGCCTGTAGCTCAGCTGTGAAAATTAAAGACAAACTCACGTACCCATGTGGTGGGTATCTAGCTGAACAGTGGGCATTTCTTTGAGGGGAATATGCCCCGAACCGCCATCTCCGCAGCAGCCTAAACAACACGTAAACATCGCAGCCATTCTAGACCCAGTATCAGGTCCTGATACTCGCTAAACATCCGGAAATAAACTCTTCTTCTTCTTCTCCTTTTTGATGTTTTACGGCGGTCGGCAACCATCGTAAAAGGCGCATCACCGCCACCTTCTGCTCCGGAGTATGGATCAGAGATTAAATTCTATGCGTTAATCCAGCGCCTAATAAATTCAAAAAACACTCCTCTGCTCAGCCCACTTGGCAGATTCATCAATGTTTTAACACTGATATCCAGTACTCCAGTCTGTCTAAGTTCCTCCTTCATGTGCTGTCTTTCTTGATTATATTTGGTGCATTCTATGATTCTACTATTGTCTCCTCAGTCTGACAGTGTTCACATAAACCAGTTGGGTGTTTTCCTATTGAGCTGAGTGCACTGTTTAAATTGGAATGACCTAATATTATCCTGTTGCAAATGACGGAAATAAACTCATACCATCAAACCAAAGAGTTCCCCTGAACACAATAGCGACACACCGCGTCAGAGGTCGGAGCTACATAAGCCGCTGCTACCCTACTGTATCCAATCACAGTGGCTAAGATAGGCAGTTGCTCCTGATGGCATGGAAACAAGGGAAGAAAATCAAGGTCAAAATTTCTACACGTGACTAAGTAACTATTGGATATCGATGTTACATAACCACAAGTGAAAAGAACTTGGATTTTTAGAAAATATATCACGTGTTTAGTTGACAAATGCCTAATTGGCCATTCGTAACTAAAAAAACATCCTCATTCCTCGGTGGTTAATTTTGAAAGGATGAAACATAAAGTCAATACAATGTTGCTGATGTACGATGCAGTTAGTCTTCCTCAGTCTCTGTTCGCTCATGGCGCCAAGATAATGTCCCACTTTTCCGCTCAGTGCAACATCGCATTTGAGTTTACTTTTTTATTTCAGTTGACGCAGCTCGGCGCATTCACTTACACCCTTTATCGTGCTATCTGTTCCTAGATGCATATATTGACAAGTACCCACACAAGCGACTGAAGTGGGTCAGTATAAAACACCGTGATTCAAAGCTGGGACTAAAACCTAGTTGACAGTTTTTCACGCTGTAATGTTTTGCATAGCAACAGCCCCTCCCCCAACCGAGTGGCAGGGGTCCTCTGCAAATTACCCAGTAGGAGAGAAAAACGTAAACTTTCTAATGGTCAAAATTAATCTACCAAAAAATATAAATACCAATAGTTCTGGTGTTGGAAGCGTTTTAGTGCATGCCCTGGTTTTGCTATGCGCAAACATCGAAAAATCACAGTATTTAAATTTTCTGTGCGCCACTGAAATGGTTAACTTTTTACCCGGAAAGGGCGAAGTCTGCACAGCAACAAGCGCCATGATTGCGTTGCACTGTGCGTCTCAGCAGCTGGTGAGTGATTCTTTTGGTCCAGTAGTTGCATGTTACTAAGCGCTTGAAAAATCTGTCACAGCCCTACTTTACTACCTTGCCAACAGGGGCAACGCTAACACGAACCCTGTTTGTCGATAATATGTGGCATTGGATTGGTTAGACGGCGTTCATTTAGGGCTCATCTCGGCTAACCAGTGACCTGTTTCTATGCTATACTAAGCTTGGGAAAAAATCGTTTGCTGTCATAGTCTGCGTCTATAAAGTTATTTAGGATTTTGACGTATATCCAGCATAGTTTATAGCAACGCGGTTTATAGTTTCTTCCAATGCCAGCTGGTTACAGAAAGACATCAAAGAGCGGGATGTTATTTGACATTAGGTGGGCAAACGGAGGCTTTGGCAGAGCTCGTGCCAACCTTTTCCGCGGGTACAGCGAGGCGAGTCAATTTCACTTTCAGAATGGGAATACCCCTGACGCAGCTGGAACGTGACTGCAAAATCTGTATCCTTTGCCATGTTACATTTCCGTGTGTAATTTATTGCCTGTACTGCGTTATGGGGTAGCATCTCTCTGCGTCTCCGCGCGTGGGCGCGTGTTTTGTAGCCGATTTTATTAAGTGCTAATTTATTGGGGTTTCTTTACTCAAATAAAGCACCGTTTTGACGTCTGGATAATGTTTTTACAGGATACCATGGAGCAACTAGAAGAGGAACTTACGTGCCCAATCTGCTGCGGTCTCTTTGAGGATCCGCGGGTTTTACTGTGCTCACACAGCTTTTGCAAGAAATGCTTGGAGGGACTCTTGGAGGGGAACCGAGGTCCCTCTTTCAGAACACCTTTCAAATGCCCTACGTGCCGCAAAGAGACACCTCACAACGGCGCCAACAGCCTACAGATAAACTATTCTCTACGCGGAATAGTGGAGAAGTACAGCAAAATAAAGGTCATGCCTAAAATGTCTGTTTGTAAACATCACTGCGGCCAGCCTCTAAACATATTTTGCGCCACGGACTTAAAACTAATTTGTGGGTTTTGCGCAACAACAGATGACCACAAAGGACATAAATTTTGCTCCATGGAGGAGGCATATGAACGAGAGATGGGGGCGTTTGACGAGCTGCTTCACGGAGTGGAGAGCTGGCACAGCGCAGATATCCTGTCCTGCCTGGAGACACTACAAGCCAGTAAGAAAAAGGCTCTTCAGTCTGTGACCAAGGACGCAGAGAAGGTAACAGACTATTTCGACAAACTCATCAGTGCCCTTGAATGCAAAAAGAACGAGATCCTCTCCGATTTCGAAACACTGAAGCTGGTGGTGTTGCAAGCATACGACCCGGAGATCACCAAGCTCAACACAGTGATGGAGGAGCACAGACGGGCGCTCAGCATTGCCGAGTCATTCAGGAGCGTCTCCGACCCTCTATGCTTTCTGCAGCAGATGCAGGAGTTTCGTGAGAAGTTGGGAGTCATTAAGGAGACCCTTCTACCCTCTCGAAAAGACATGGACGTCGGTCCACTTGTGCGCAATTTCGATGTTAAAAAGTGGGACTCGCTGAGGCTCAGAGAAGTGGACAAGATCTCAGTCCCCCACGAGAGTGGCTCCTACCGAACGCGGGGCCCACGGATGGCAGAACACACACGGATCACCATATTTCTGATTTTGCTACTGCCAACACTTTTCCTGCTGCAGCCGCACAACCTTGCGGCCTACGTGCCTTCGCAGATTGAACCGTTTCTCACTGCAGTTTCCTCGCACCTTACCCACACTGGTGTGTATCTGCAGGGAATAACCGGCATGTACACAACTTTAATGGGTGCAGGTCAGGAATGTATCGTGAACCTCATTGACTCTACTGTTAAGTTTATTGGCAGTTGTAAGTTGTTTTAATTATTAGCCTGTGGCATTTCTGCCACGCACTCACACATCGTTATCTAACTCATCCCTGAGGTTGATTTAGCTAGACAGATGTGCACCTGATTATCTGGAAACGTGTTTGTCCAGTTTTTACAGTGTCTTTTCTTTTTGCCTTATTTGCCCAAACTCCAACCTCAATGAAGCCATAGAATCAAATATAATCAACCCTTAATCTAGAAGCTGTATATTCTATTATATATATACACGAATGTTTTTGTTTTTCTTATAAATATGACACATTTATACTTGTCCAAGATGATTTTTATAAATAAAACTGATACATTTAAGTAAATTCCATGTTTGTTTTTATTTAGTGCGACGGGCCAAATCAGTCAATTTTTTAGGGACACACGCTTGCCTATAAACTAAACGAGTGAGTAATAAAATGCATAAACCGTGTAATCCCTGGCCTACCCGTAGAGCGCGTCCGCACCACAGTGATGCTGCAACCTCTTCAAGGTTACAAACGTTGCATAACAGGGCCCGTGTGAAATATTCCCCAGCCTGCAGACACAGTGCAAGAAGAAAAAACGTCGTCCTGTGATTGTGATGTTTTCATGAAAACTTAGAAAAAATCGACAGCTTCATTTCCACTATCAGTGATAAAACATAACTAAGGGCATATGAATATCGTGTCGTCTGTGGTGGGCAGTCACTTTATCTCTACACAAGATTTACTTGCGGAGATTCATGCGACTCATTCGTTGCATGACTTGTCCGGTCTACAAAGTCAAAGATCTGCAGGCTGTTAAGTTACTAGTATAGTGCAGGACTGTGTAGGTAAATGAAAGTTGCTGAAATTCTCTAGAATTAAGGAAAGCTTAGTGAGATCTTTGGCTTATTGCCAACAATGGCCTTTTATTAAAATAGGTCAGAGCAAAAGGACAAACAATGAATTGTGTACTGATCAGTTATTCTGTTATTTATTTTCCTGAGGAGAGATGCATTTTGAAAAAAAAAAATTAAAAAAATCCTAAAATCAGACCACAAAGTGAATCCGTGATGTCAGCACAGACCATAATTCAGGGTATACGTCATGGCACGCATGTATATATATATATATAGCCTTGTGTTGCCAGGCAAATAAAGAATGAAAATAAATGTAGCCTATCACTCTACATTTTATTATTATTTATTATTATATTTTGATTGTCATGACACGCAAATTTAAATTTATCCTGAAAAACGTTACTTTTAAGTCCAAATTAAGAAAAACTATCCTGAAAATTTTCTCTAAAGCCAGATCCCAGTCAGCCACTTTATATAATTTTTGTTAATAATGAATTGTGAATTAAACTTCACGTAATCTATTTAATCATTTAAGATTACTATCCAGATATGTTAATATCCCAGTGTCTATTCACACGACTAGTTAAGGTTCCCCACTTAAACCCTTTCGCACCATTAGTATGACGGTATAATAAAGTGAATGTTTTATTATTCCAGTGATTAAAGCACCTTTTTTATTGTTATCCTCTATTGTTATAATACCCATTTTTACACATTACTCAATTTTCACGTTTTATTTATTTATATATATATGAATATATTTTAAATTTTATTTATTAATTTTAAATATGGCCGTGAAGCGCAAACAAAGCGGCTGTTATTCTACAATTAGGCCTATATAATTATCATCGTCGATATAAAAGCAAGTAGATACTGTACGTATAAAGTAACAGCAGCACAAAAAATGTTAAGTTTAACAACAGGTCAGATATAAAACAAAAATGAATTTCAGGCCATACATCACTAGGCTAAATTATATCGGCTGGTTTTCTAAACACACAAAATAGACATATTTTTAATTTATGACTTCACCATGAAAAGGGCACGAGAATTTAATAATTTCCTAAATAAGTGACAATGAATTACGTTGACGTGGCTAATACACACACACACACACACACACACACACACAATAAACTTTCCATCTTGTAGCAATGATATAATACCAATTATTATATTCAAGGATATCATCTTTTTCAATTAAAACAATACGATAAAGGCCTGAATGTTCTAAAATATATTTTAGGTGTCATTTTTTTCTCCACTTAAAGAAAAAAAATGCAGCCTTAGTGTTTAGGATTTTTTAAAAATCACCCTAAAAGGCGCAAAAATCTTACTATTTTCTCATATTATTTTGCATAAATTTCAGTTTATTTATAATTATATTTGCGAAAACAAACACGAAAATTCACAATTATCACTAAAAAAGGCCCACAAGGCCAAATGGAAGACTGATGAAACATGCATTTGTTAAGGGGGCGGCAAAATGTTACTGGGCCTTAGATGATGTTATCGTAAGAATCCATCCGTCATAGTGTTGCACAAGTTTATTCATTTTATATATTTATATACAGAGAAATGTATGATCTGCACGACTTTGTAAACAAGTGTAACCACTCGGCTAGATCCTCTTCAGTTATGATTTTTTTTTATTTTACCGTGTAAATTCGCATAAAGCCGGTGGTGTAAAATTTTGTAGCCAGAGATTTTCCAACTGTCGCATTATCCCAATGGTCCGGGAATTAACACGAATTTTGTCGTTTATATTGGGCAAGTCTAATTTGGGATTATCGTCATCAGATGTCCTGGTAACAGAAATGCCTGCATTAGCCTACGTTCGCTTCCGACACCCCTTAAAAATCCTTTAGAGATTTTAAAACAAAGTACGGGATATCATATAATTTAGTTAGCATTGCAGGGTTATTTCAATAAACATCAAAATATTCAATCATAGGTCTGTAGTCATAACACAATAAAGCGGCTGAGTCGTTAAAGGCGAGCAAATAGTCTAGATGATGAAGACCGTCAGGAGTTAATCCGAGCAGAAAACATTTCGTCTGTTATAAATGAATTTTGATATCTCAAAAATAAACCTGATATATACACTCTATATTAACCTTTAATGAATTAATGTACAGTACTAGTTTTAATACACTGCAAATCTGTGTCATGGCTCATGCTGAACTGAACAGGCCGGACATTCCAGTAGCGCTGCAGCAAGGCCATTGTGTGTATCATGTCTTCTTTGTTAATGGCTGCAGCCTACTATTTTCAGTGTCCACAAAACACCTTTAGTATACCTTGGGTAAAAGTCTAATGTACTATATGGACAGCATTCTGTTAGTTTAGCATATTAAGGTCAAACACATCACAGACAAAAGCCAGTTTAAAATTTTATTTTTTAGACAGTGAAATATAAAAAGATGGTGTATACACATTTTAACTATTAAAACAAGGTACCTGTAAGCATTTCATAAGTACTCACTGTCAGTCCTAGTTTGGCACCATCAGGGTGGTCTGAGTGCATTCAGTGGTTGGCTGCGCCTACTGTGAATGGTCAGCTTTGCTTCAGCAGCACGGTCAATACTGGAGGCTTCAGTAAGAGTCTTAACTCCAATATTTACGTGCTGCTACAGTAAGGCGACCAGCAAATGTGAAGGCCAAATCTAAGCAACTTTTTAAATCATCAGAAAAACAGTTGTCTATGTGGCATTACTTTAGACGTTGGAAACTATATGCAAGAGAGACAGTACATGAGTCTACTTCATCACTGAAAAGGGGGCAACAGGCTGCAGAGCTGCGGCAGAAGGTTGACAGCCAGGATGTATATTCAGGCTTTACTGCGGCAGCACAGTATGGCCTGCATCTCAGTGTAACCCACAAACCATTCCGTGCTGCTACAGCATCACCAGAACTGCAGTCATGGTCCTCCATTTCAGACTCTTGTCATCTTCTGTGTTATTTGCACACTCTTCATCCTCCAGCCTTGTCCAAACCACATGTTCACAGATGAGGACAGATTTATTAGGCTACATATCATTTATCTACCTAAAGATGTTCAGAAGATTAGCAGCATCTTTTGCAGATATATCTTCTGTCCACTCCTAAAGCAGGGAAGGAGGTTCACCACCTGAAACACACATTCAAACAAAAAGACAATGCAATTTGTTATTCTGAGGTCAGCCTGTCAAAACTGCAGTTATGCATCAAAGTGCAATATATGGCCAAAAGTATGTGGACAGTAGGATGTTACAGTCATACGGATTGTGAACATCCTATATCTTAGAACCATGGGAATCACTACATTGCTCTTACAGCCTCCACTCTTCTGGAAAAAACTTTCCACAAGATTTTGAACTTGGCTGTAGAATTATGCACCAATTTAGCCACTATAGCCGCATTTCCACCAAGCAGTACAGATCAGTTCAGTTGAGTCTGTTACACATTAGAAGTTATTTCTGCATTTCCATTACCAAAAGTTGTGGATAGTACCAATAGATCCACTCCATGCCATCCTGTTTTTTCGTTACCCCTCTGTTGAGGTACCTAGCACACTGATCCAATACTAAAAGATGGAGTTAAAACACAGCAGACAAATGATTGTTCAGTCGAAGCAACCAGTCGTCTCGTTGTCTGTGCTCTTACATAGGATTTCCCAACTCTCGTGTTTTTTTGTTTTTTTTAGCAGTCTTTATTCTTGCCACAGCTTCTCACGATAAAGAAAAGACTCCTCTGTTGTTTTCCAACTTCTGGAAAAGTGAAAATGGTTACCCCCGAAGCACTCGTAACAACTCTGCCTACATAAGAGTACAGTCTGCGCTAAACAGATCTAGGGTTTAGGTGCTTTAATTACGGGATATGTACGGTTACCAAGAGTACTATACCGAAAGCAATTTGGTGGAAACACGGCTTAAGTGAGGTTTTGATGTTGGTTAATGCCCAACATCGCCTGGCTCAATGTCAGCTTCCAATTCTCTTACTTAATGCACAGGAGCACTGTCTGTCATGTAAAAACACTGAAGGGCCATCCCCCAACTGTTGCAACAACACTGGAAGCACACTGTTGTCTAAAATATCATTGTGTGCTTTAAAATGGGATTCCCCTTAATTTGAACCAAGCAGCATATGGGAAAGGGTTGTCTACACACTGGCCATATAGTGTATTCAAGTAATTTCATATCTTGAGTCCAAATTTGTGCAGACTATTTTCCTAAGTCAAACATAAGTTAATTTTAGTAGAAAAATAAGTCTGTTGTTGCCAGTAGGGCTGACGATAACCACATGACCACAATATGACGATCATGTGATGCCTACCACAGGGTTTATCTCATTAACATTTTTTAAATTTTATTTTTTGTTGGTGAATGTTACAGGAGTGCATATGTTGTGTGATATGAAATAAAATAAACACATTATCATTGTTTAGTTATCAACATTCTTCTATCCTATGTTTAAGGGCTTCTGGACAAAACAAAAAAGTATTTGCTTGTACTTCAGCTTCATGTACGAGGGGGCGAATAGTCCATTTTATATAGGGCATTTCTTTTGTGTGTGTCCGACTGTTAATTATTTCTAGGCTTGAGTACTTGTGATATCTACAGATAACATTCAATTGAATATATAATACACAGACATAAAATGCAGAAGAATAAGGTAAACAGTTGGAGTTAGATTTGAATAGTAAGTGCTTATAGCGAACATACTTCTCTTATGCAATATAATACCAGTACCATTGATGCTAACTGGTTGACATTATTTGAATCCTCCATGCTGGCCCTTGCATCAATAGAAAAAAAATCCATTTCATCACAGCCCTGTTTGCCAGTAACATAAGGGCTATATTAAGCGATTAATTGTTCAGTTAAAAAAATAATAATCTCAATTAAAAAAAAAAAATTAAAAAAAATCACAATTTCTCAGAACCCAAAGTGACCTCTTCAATTTGCTTCCCAAAACCCAAGGTCTCTTCATTTACTTCAAGAGTGACAGTAAATCTTTACATTTAAGAAGCTGGAACCAGTAAATGTTTGACATTTCTGCTTGGAAAATAATTGAAATGATTAACCAAATATCAAAATAGTTGGCAACTTATTTCTTTGGATTGATTAATTGACCAATTACTGCAGATTGTTGCAGGCTGCAACAAACAATTATTTTCATTTAGGGTTTCCCATACATTCAGAATATTAGCACTGCCTACCACATATTTATTTATGTGTATGTATGTCAGCATGTATGACTGACTGTGGTGCGACATCTCATGTTTAATCTAGGCCTACTTGTGCCCTCATTTTAAGCTTGTAAGTAGAAATGCACCCATCCGATTTTTCTTCAGATTTGATCCGATTCTGATAACTTGAATTTGCATATCTGCCGATACCAGAATACATTTTTTCTTGATGATGATTATTATTATTAGTGGTAGTATTATGTGTGGCTGAAAATGACCTTCAGTTGTTTCAGTTGATGTTGACAGACTGGGTTCACATGCAGCGAGACAGCTTTCTGCTTCTCTTTCAGACTCTTCAGACTTATTTGAGGAGTGATCCAGGGTTTGGAGTTGGAGTATTTCTTTGTTATCATGGTATTTATGCAGAAATTAGCTTCTGAAAAAAGATAGAAAAAAAGCTTCTGAAATTGATACAATCGCACCAGACTGTAAGTGTTATCTTTTGGGCAAAAAAAAAGGATCTCACATGTAGCACTCCAAAGATTGTTGACTTGAGTAACATTATGTAGTAAATAACATCGCTGATCCAACAGTTAACTTCTATAGTGTCCAGTATGTCAGATTTCTTGTCATCAGTGCTGTTAAACACTTGGTGGTGCGACAGACTCGCGCACACAGCTCAGCCTCAGCGACACAGTATGCAGTTTTTCTCAGGTAACGTTACATTAAACATATGATTTTTTTTTTGCATGGTCGGATAATTTCATCATGAGGCATTTCACTTTCCCTAGCACAGACTTTACTTGCCACGAGCAAATGTTAATGTTAAGTCCTGCATATAGCATCCTCGGCTACCAGCTCCATTGATATTAGCACCAGGGGGATTTAAAAACATCAGACAACTCTAAATACAAATGTAAATAACTGAGACACACTGAGATCCGATCACTCAAACCACTTGTTGAGGTTGTCTGGGATACATTTAACCACATATCTTTTCCAAATGGGCACCCCCCAACCAGCACATCATCAATATAGGTTGTAACAGTTTTTGTTGCATTATTGCTGGGTGTAATAGGGATATGTGATACATAAATAATCTACAGCACTGAAGCCCCATCTCTGTTTGAAGCTGTACATGATCTGCAGTTTTCCTCCCTTAAAACTTATAAATTTGCTTTGTAATAAACATATGGCACCGTACACATCTTAAACCAAAATGTACAGTAGGTTCCAAATGGAAACCACAAACCTGTTCTTTAACTGCATGTTTTGGTATAAATGTGTTTGCACTTTGTCAAAAATGGTCAAAACTTTCTACATAGGATATCAAATGTGTTGCACTGCATGCAAAAATGTGAAAGCCACTGGTCATATGTGAATATCCCAAGCACTATAGTCTCCCACCAATGCTGAGGTCAAGGCCCATATTGATTTTCGGGGTCTTGTGGCCATCAAAGCCACAGCCAAAGCCACTGCTTTTCTAATCATCTTCCTACACCATGTCCTGCCAATCTCAACATTTAGAATAGTTAATTCATATATATTAGTTCTTGAAACATTGTTTCAAACCTTGTTTCCTTAGCCAGCGTGTAGCAAATTTGGTGCTTGTTGTTGCTTGGTAACAGACTGGCATAACAATTTGGCATGGGACTGGGACCCTTTGACCTTCTAGCAGAAGTTACAAAATCCAAACACAAGTGGCCAGCTGAACAGCGTGATAAACACAGGTACAAGCAGCAATGTGTCTTGGCTGTCCACCTGTGTTCTGATCACCCTAAACAAATATTAATGCAAGGTGTAAACAGGATCTAAAACTACCCATCCAAAAAGACACAGATGAGACATGCAGTCCTTCTCTCTCTTTCAAAAGACACACACACACAAACACATACAGACTCAGAGTAGATGTCTGATAAAAAACAAAAGCCATTTCAGTGATTTGCTTGAGAAAGGTACAAATTAATTTGAGTCACCTGCATACAATTATATATTTATAGCCTTACCATGCAACGTTAACTAAAAAAAAAAAAAAAAAAAAAAAAAAAAAAAAAAAAAAAAAAAAAACTTACTGAAAGAGCCGACTGAAACGTCAAAAGTCAAAGTAAAACCATGCGGTATGCCTGAGAAAAATAGAAGGCAGTTACATAAACTGCACAATTGCTTAAATACATTTTTCATTAACTTCCAGTGCCATCATTAACTACATGTATCATTGCACAAAGGAGTCATCCTCTAAAAGCCTCAGGAATATCAACTCTGCTTTCGGGCAAGGGCTTCGTTATTGATAAGATTTACACTAATCAGCCACAACATTAAAACTACTGACAGTTGAAATCAATTT
>JBBPCS010000001.1:13876317-13898969 GCA_037974645.1 Hollardia meadi | reverse complement strand
TTTTAAACAATTTAAACCCCCCCCCCCCCCCCCCCCATATCTGTCAGTGTTTTTTTTTTTTTTTTTTTAATGTTGTCGCTGATAGATGCACTTTCTTATGTCAATGATATACAAAACAGTAGAGACAAGTGCAACACTGTTGTCCACAGTCAGACACACCTGACAGTTGCAGGAAGGCAGGAATACAGTGAGGCCAGTGAGTGCAGTTTCTATTTTTAGTTTTTGTGTGTGTAGGACGATGGATGGATGATTTGGATGAACAAAAAGTCAACTAATTATACTCAAGAAATTTGATGCATCAGAAACCACAAGTTTTACTGTGGTTAATTTACAACTTCACATCAGGGCTGTTTAACTGTCAGATCTGAGTCATGACAAAATCACCCTGTATTAGTCCTGGGCTTATACGGTCCACATCCCCTGCCAAAAAAGGTGTAATGTCAACTATTGGAAGCAGTGCCTAGTAAAATTGTGTGAGTAGCAAAACAAAAAACAAAACCCCAAAATATTTAAAAAATACATTAGTTTTTTGCAAAATGCTGCAGCTTTTCATTTTTGTTTGGATAACCTGTTTTAGTTGTCGAGACAAAAAAAGAAATCTGAAAACATGAATGGAACAGGTGGAACAGAGGAAAAGGGGTAATTAATAAATCAATAAAAGACAGAAAAAGATCAACTGAGTAATGATAATAAAAATATTTTGTTTTGTTACAGCCCTAATTGTCAGCTATAATTAGAGACTAAGATAAGGAAGTTGATGGATTTTCCTGTTAAAACAGGCGACACCCACTCCTTCCGAAACTTTACATATGCAGCAATGCAATGTGAGAAAACATGGGAAACAACGTCCACAAACATAGAAATTTTCCGAATCGTTTTGTCATCTTCTATGCCATGTGAACATGCCATTTTCTAGCTCATTTATGCAAAGGAATAGACTACTGAGACAATATTGCATGAATTAAACTGAAATAGAAGTCATGAAACAACTATTTTACCCCGTCTATCCTTATAAATTACTTAAAAATGCACAAAGGAACTAATAAGGTAAGCTGCATATTTTCCTTTAAAGCTAATAATTTCTTTACAAGTCCTGATGGAATTGTTCATATCAATGCACTAACCTCTCCCTATCTTTCTCCCTCTCCTTTAAGGAATCATGCCCAGACATGTCACCTTCGCTGCTCAGCCTTTTTAACCCATTCCAACGATATTTGCTCCCCATACAATGGCCTCAAAGCATCACCTGACCTCAAGGCTGAAGGTCAAGTAACCTCCTACACCCCATCGGGTACAAGGCCGTTGACATGACAGCTCATCACCTCCCCAAAAGTGGCCTGGGCCGGCCTCCTCTGTTCTATGTTACACTGTCTTCTGTCCGTATAAGCACAAAATACAGGGAGCTCTACAATGATATTGTGAGCTGTGGGGGAAAAAATGGCAATCACGTTTATCCACAGGAAAGCATCTATGCAAATTTGAGTTTCTCGTGTTCATAAAGCTTACTATCTCTAGCCATTGGGAGATAAAAGGAAACTCCTCCATATTAAAATATCTGCAGATACAAAACAGCCTAGTTTGGAAGCACTAACAATTTAAATACATCGATGAATACTAGTTACAAGTATATTTAACCACCACCAACCCATAATACAATGAATACAGGAGTAAGCAGTGTGTTTCTTATCACTTTGGCATGCAAGCAACATATATGCCTACACATTTACAAATCCATGACTTGAAAATTTTACACTAGGTAAATACAAGGTAATAGGCTAGACAAATAATTGTTGTTTTGTGTTTGGCAAGACAATGTAGACAGTACAAACATACTACCGTTATGTCCATTGTGCCACAACTTCATAAAATAGGCTATTTCATCATCTACTGGGGCAGCATGTACACAGCATGAGATCTCTACAGTAGCAAAAGCAAATACAAAACCAATTAATCAATACCAACAAACCAATCAATTGTGATGACATATAACTAATGGGAAAAAATATCACATTTTACCAAAAATACCTTGAGAGGGTGTGCAAGACCAGGGATGCAAGCTATAGAGATGCAGGTCTGTTCCATTCCATACAAACACCAGTACTGTAATGGTATGCGTTTACCCTAGAAAAACCTGTCACATTAGCTCACCCAGCAAAACATGTCCAGCATAGCACAAGCAGTGAATGAGATTCCCTGGAAGCTACAGCCATGTCTTGTCAAATGAGTTACAGAAAACTCCAGAAACATGTGGAGACACATACCTGGGATCGACAAGAGAATAAACCTATTTCACAGGACAACACAAGCAGTTATGTGAGAGTGACCTCTGAGTCATTCTTGCAAACCACAGGTATACATCACCCCCTCCATTTACTGTCAGGTGTGTGATAAGAGACTCTTCACACTGCAGGTATACAATATCTATACTAAATCAATAAAATTATTTGAAACACTGGATTGGAAATTAAGTATTGATTTTAATAACTATGTGGAAAGTATTACGTAACCCATGTCTGTAACTGGTTTGGTGGAAGCACAACATTCATCTAACAATTAAAGTTTAATGTCAATTTGTTGTACTGTTTTGAATTAGTGAGAATGAGAGAATTCTCACAACAGTACAGTGTATGTCTTCAAATGTTCAATAATAGTTTAAGACATTTTAACCACTTCCAATGAAAGTGTGGACCACATTATAGCATTCCCCCATAACCAAGAGCTTTGTCTGTCATCCACACACACAGGTTGCCCACAATGTGTTTGGTGAAATATTTAATCTGAACACACAATTGCTGTACCTGCCACTACTGTATAAACAACACATTTCAAATCCGTATTATTCTTCAACAAATTAATTTCTGATCTCTCCAGTCATTTACTACTTCATTTGAACTATCTCAAGCTTCCTCCAACTGCCTTAAAAGCCAGAGCAGCAATAAACAGGATGCAGACAAAGCAGTACACTGTGATGCAATCTCAAAAGCACGACCTGAGGACTTGCATTTACAATTGACCACAAGAATTAAATTTTTTTTTTTTTTTAATGGCATGCTATAGCCACCTAAACAAATTAAGTTTTGAAAACTACCGAAACTTTTTAAAAACATTATATTGAATCACTACTTACAGAAACACCAGCTAGACTGAAATAAGGATCTTAAGTGTGTTTGTTGTATGTATATGCACACATAAGCCTGAGGGGCAAAAGAGGAAGCACAGCTAAAGTGTGAGTTAAATGGCACACCCATACACTCATACACCAATTACATAAACTTTTGTTTTTCTGTACAAATTCTACCTCAAATGCCTAGGATGCATTAAGATATGCAGTTTACAGAGTAAAAATGTGTTAAATATGCAAAAAAAATCCTACTAAACATAATATGGCTTTCCAAGGACATTATGATTTGTTGTCATACTGCTGACTTGAGTTTACATGTTGCCAAAAAAATTTAAAAATTAAAAAAAACTAAAGTGCAATGTGCTCTTGTGTATGAAAGGAGTCTTAACTAGATTAATTACATGTAAATACAGGCATTAATAATCCTTGATTTCACCATGTCCTTGCTAGGTTTTACATATCTTGTACTTATACAACTATTTAGGTAGCTGGAATTACACACCAGCAGATTAACATTAGTTACAGCAGCACATCCAAAATTATGTGTGCTGATACTACTGTGGAAAATACAGCAAATTAGTTGTTTGACACAAACATTTAAAACTAACCAAACAATACATTGTTGGTTACACCATGTGTGAAAATATCTGGTCTCTGTCTGCAGCCACACACACACTCCCTGACTGGGGACAGTAGGTGAACTGTTAACTGCTCACCAAGTTAGGACAACTAACACAAGTACACAAACCAGCCACCAATATTTTAGGATCACATAAATATTCCCAATATAACTGCTTACAAGTTAATACTGTGGGCTAATCTAGCACCCTCAGGTGAAAAAAGTGCTGGCGCAGCAGAAATGACAACACTATGTGTGTAGTCAGAGAAGGCATACTCTTGCAATGTCAGATCTTACTGCCGGTGTTGTTGCAGGTTATCATATTACTACCTAAAATTTAATTATGAAGCACAGAATTCACCAGCACTGTAACATCTGACGTTTTCTTTCTAAACATGCTATCCATAAGTACTCGTCACTACACAAAAACATTAAAAGGGAACCTGCAACTTTTTGAGTGCAAAGGCTCTAAAAGATCTGATTTTTAGAGAAGATTGACCTTTTGAAAATTAATATTAATCTATTTATATTTTTATTAACATTTTTAAAGAGGATAATTGGCCACCTAAATACATCAACACCCACAGCAGATGATCTTAATAGGCTGCAAAATCCCACTAACTTCTTCAACTTAACAAATTTACTGATAAATGAGTCTACATAAACCATAACAGTAGTAACTGACAATTATTTTAAAATGTTAATGCCACCTCTATAAACACTGTTTTTAAGATCTTTACCATTTTAGTAAAACAGGTGCAAAGTCCTAAACACTAAAGTGATGTAGCACCCATTGTATGCAAAAATCAAAGCCAATGCAAAACATTTTCTTGTAAGAATGTTAGGGCCTGGCACCCTCATATGCTGTCAGTGTTATCCTCCTTAACTTTATGGATAAATACATCATGCAAAATACATACACTAGTTTTCACAAAAGATCACATCCAAACTTAAAGTCACCCTAGACCTCTTTTTACAATACTCCAGAGCTTAAACTAGGTCTACAAGAGAAATGACTGATGCACATAAAATAATTTGACAACTTATATTTAATTCTGCTGAGGCTTAGACGTCACCCAAAGCCAGCTTCTGGAAAAAAAAACAACAACAACAAGACCTGTGAAAACCTGTCCCTATTCCTGCAAATTTGAATTCTATAAAGTTTGTGCTGAGTGGTGCAGAAAGAAGGAAGAGAAGGGTGGGGGTTCTCTGCAGCCTGGCTACAACACATGTGAGCAAGTACAAGAAGAGAGGCAGTTTCACCAGGAAATGGGGGTGGGAGCCCATTTTGCCGGAGGGGTCTGAGAAGACAGAATGATGAGTCACAGAATGTCATGCTAACAGTCTGAAACAGCACAACAGTGCTCTACACAGACAGTGAAACGGCAAATACCAGAAAACAGAGGAGTGACATAAGACCTGTAGTATTTTGAGGAGATTAACTGTAAGCATAACAAGAATAAAAGCTGTTAAAATACACAAGTGCTAATTTAACAATAGCAAACATGGACAGTGTAAACAGTAGCATAATCCCTCATCAGAAGAATATGAGCAAAAATATTTACACGCTATTCACGTGAGCACATTCTAAAACTAGGCAACCAGTTTCTATATTACTAAGGTTCTTGATCATAAAATTTCTCTTTGACAAAGTTATACCACCTCCTTTCTAGAGATTAGATTGAACAAATTTAAATATGTAGTATTTGTGAAACAAAGGTATACACACTGCAGCTGATATCATAAAACTGATAACAAAAGATTGCTTCCATCAACTGAATTGGACAAAATTGGATTTTGATAATCACTAATGCTACCTCACCTGAAATATAAAGTACCATCTTTAATGTGTATTTTAGCCTTTTTTCTATGTCAACAAATACATGAACATTGTGAATCATAACATTTAAGTGTGGGTTGTTTTTTTATGTCTACACTAACAGCCAAGGATTCAGGGATTTTTTAAAATCCATTTACAGTATTAGAGCAATTTGACTTCCTATCTTTATCACACAAGGACAGACCGGTAGACAGTGTCATCTTGTAGCACAAAATAAGCAGGCAGATGTGCTTAGATCGTCAATATATTTGTGTATACATACACACTGATACATCAGACAAGTAATATCCAAAATGTTGTGAAACCATCCTATAAAAACAATTAGTTGTTTAAAAAAAAAATACATTTTGTATGTACTACTTTACATCCATTCTATCTGATGTTATGAAAATTATACTTAAAAATACACCCCAACTTGGTGTAGTGACCTAAATAGTTTTTTTTTTACATTGTGTATGAATTTATCAAGAAGCAGCCTTTTAAAATCTAAATTATCAATAAACCGCATGGGTGTAAAAATGGAAACTTGGTTAATATAAGTTGTCCATCCATTTTAAATACACCATATAGTGTTAAATAAATATCAACAAATGTATTTATTTTTAAAGCAGATAATCACGTCGCATTTTAAGTTTATCATACTATTCACTATGTTTCATACACTCAGAAATTAAAGTTTTCTTGTCAGTCAAACACATCAGATCTAATAGTACATTAATTTCCTCCTCCTCTTTGCTCTGCTATGTGACTGTGAAAGGTCTTTCCCTCATTTCATGTTCGCCAATTTCCCACCAACTAAATGCCCTCAAAAATGAATAAACAAAATCTTACTATGAGGTGGGAGGTTTCATTGTGAAAATAATGTCCCATTTTTACCACACTTATACAAAGGGTACAATCTGCAGTGAAAAAAATCTATGCTTAAGACAATGGTATCCAGTTATTTTTCCACTCAGGTCATGGATATCTCATTGAAGTGGATTTACAACTTTTAACTTTACTGCTGATAAATATGTATAACAAAATAAAAATCCTGTAAAAAAAAAAATGCTATTAGTAAGCACAATGTAATTTGTAATGGGCTGTGGGTGAAAAAAAAGCATTGCAGGGAAAATGGACAGAGGTCTGTCTAACTTTCTTTACGCACTTAATTTGCATTAAAAAAAAATTTCTATATTAATTCAAACAGGATCCTTGACAACGTGGATACCGACTTGTTTAAATAAATTACACACTGTAAAAGATAGGGAGGCCTTACATTATGTAACACATTAAACCGATCTCTACTTAGAGGGAAGTAGAAGGGGCGGGTTCAAAAGCATAATTATATGGAGCCCCTCTTTTTCCTCTCCTATGCCTTATTAGTCAAGTAATCATGTTCATTATGAGAATCACAAGGCAAATATTAGACGTAAAACGTCTCCAGTAATTAATGACCAGGTCCGTTGTGTCATTCTTTACTGAACCGATTAGACGACGCAGGTTTTTTCCCCCCTCAGTGTATTTGAATTTAATCAGGGTCCAGGGCACACAGAAAGTGAAGCGAGACTAGTAAGGGCAAAAAAAGGCAAAAGGACACCGAAAGCATTGACTGAAAACCCTTCATCAAACTACGGTGAACCATAAACCCCAACATTACAGCAAGCCACGAGCATTTTAATTTTTAATAACTAATTAATTCAACTTTATTGCATCGTTAAGGGTTATGAGAGCCATTCGACTAACGTTTAACAGAGCTATTAAAGTTGAACCATCAGAAATTGCGACCTATGACTTGTCACTTGGCTGGGAAACAAACTGATCACCTCATGTTAATGTAAGATATTCAATTCCAAGAGATACAAATATGAAGCAAGTACTTCAGGTCGAATAAGACTAAGTTAATTACTTACTGTTCATTGGACTAACGTTAATACAAGAGTTGCCCTGGTAACGTTACGACTGCAAATACACGTTAACAACCACTTCAGGACACCGATGGGAAAATAAAAGAAACTCCATTATTATTAAGGGGCATCACTGAGCATAACGTCAAACAGATACATTGACAAACTTACCAGGTGTTTTCAGTCTATCCAAAAAAAAAAACGCTTGCAGTAACACGTATTATATTCAAGTTACCAGCGCGTACAGAAGTCTGCTTTAGTTAGCAAGTTTGGTAAAATTAAGTTAACGTTACCACAAAAGGCACTGTGTCTGTCCCGGTCTCCCGTATTGATTTTTTTTCCCTCCGAAGCCAGTGTAGGTGCCGTGTGCATTTGTTGACACTGCCGACTGTGCTTCCCCTCTGTTCGAGCCTGGCTGCTTTTGCACCTCCCGCTCAAAACTAGGTTCCAAAGCCTTCAAAAAACAGTCCATTATAGTTCAACTTTGATTTATAGCCGCAAGTTTAAGTGTCTCCTTCATACAAAATAATTTTCTATCTTTTCCCTTTTTCCCCCAAATATATCCCTTTCATCGTCATGATAAAACGGACCGCTGTATGAGTGCTTTTTTTTTTTTTTACCGTTACAGCGCAGCGAAGTCAGAAACCTCTAGCACGCCAAGCTAGCAGGCTAGCTGCTAGGAATCGTAGAAGCTGGCAAAGCTGGCCAAATGGCTAACGTCTCTCCGCCACGGTCGGTCTCTCCTCTTTTCCACGTATTCCTCTCCTCGGGTCCACTCATGTTGTCCGATTAAAAGCAATTAAAACACTTTGAGGCTTCAATTACCTGTTTCCGTTGGAAGTACATGATGCCCCTCTCTAAAAGCGCAGTCTAATTTCAAGCATTTGGTTTCTCCCTCGTTCAGCGACAGCTTTCTATATTGGCAGCATCCTCTCTCCGCAGCTGCTGAGGCAATCGCTGCTCACTCGAAAATGGCGCCGAAAGATACACTCCTCATTCAAATTCGATAGAGCCTCCCATTCTCCCTATTGGCTGAATGCAGAGCGGACTCCGCGCAGCTGATTGGACGCTGAAAATGCACTCTCGAATGATCTCGCAGCCCACGCAGCGCTCAACAGAGAGGGACAAATTAACTCTTTAGGTCCCTCAACGACTTTTACAGCAAAAACCCCTTGCATCAAACTTATTAAGAACCAGGATTTATATATGAATTAAATACCACGATTCTTAGAAAGGTCTATCCACCATTATAACACCATACGTATTTTGTATGTCACAACATGTATGGTAACAAAAAATCTATGGTCATATAACAGGAGACAGCGAGAAGTTAGTTCAATCAGTGGCATTAGGCCTATTAGATAGCCTATTATAGTCACACTACATTCAATGACCAAAATTGTACACATTATTGAAAAGTATGGTTGCCTGAGATTCCTTTAGTGTTATATCAAACAAAGTCATGAATAATAATAATCATGTTTATCCTAAATATAATCAATTATCAGCCAGACATTTCCAGGGGCCCAGCCATTCATCTGGACAGGCCTGCCTGTAAGTATGATAAATGTCAATGCTACCACTTAATTGAGCAAACTTCAAAAGCTCACTCCATTGTGATGCACAACTAAACAACAATTGGCCTTGTGATTAAAACACTTTGTTTTTCATGATTTTCCAGATAACCTGGATTTAAATGTATGAGCTGTCTGCTACTGCATGTTAACCCACTGATTATTCCTAATTTACTAAAGTACGATGTTTCAAGTATAATTTTGAGGTACCTATACTTTACTTGAGTATTTCCATTTTCTGCAAGTGTATACTCTATATTTCAGGGAGAAATACTGTTTTTACTCCACTACATTTATCTGATCAGCTGTTACTTTTCGGATTAAGACTTTACATAAGCAAAGCATATAATTACCTTATAAATTACAACACATTTTTACATTAAACCAGCTGTTCCCTTAAAACGTTTCATTTGAATAACTGTTGGAGACTCAAAGAAGTCAAATAATCCATTTAAACTATCCATAGTTTCTTCTTCTTCCATCTCCCATGAATCTCATGGCCCCCAGTTTGGGAACCACTGGACGAAACTTCAGAACAGCATATAAAGTAGTTGAAATATATTCCACCCCAACCAGCTAAAACAGTGGAATTCTACTTAAACACTGATGCATCAATATCATCAATAACATCAATAACAATCTAATATTGTAGGATAAAACTATAACAGGAGCCAGTTTTCAGCAGAACCAGTACTTTCACTTTTGATGCTTTAAGTACATTTTGCCGATAATACTATGTAGGTCTTTGTACTTTTAAGTAAAGAGTACTTCTCCCTCAACTTCATTCTATATAAAAATGAGGCTTGAAACCGTTTACATGCTTTATGTCTGAGCGCAAAGACAAAAAAAACACACATTATGAAGTGTGGACACACTATGTCCAGTTTACATGCAGCCTACAAACAACAACAGCCTGGAAACCATCATATAAGGAGAGTTTTTTCACATTACATACATGTAAAAGCATTACCTTATGGATGTATGAGAGTGCTGAATACATGGCAGTATTTTTATTACCATCTTGCTTATGAGCGTAATGAATATCTATTCAAAATGTGTTTGTTATTTATAGAGCGAGTTCTTATCTGCAGTTAGCACAATAGTGATGGCAGGAGCATAACATCTGGTATATGTGTATTATTATAGGTCAAGAAGTGAGAGAATCGATGAGATTACACTTGAGGCCGAGATGCAAACCAGATTATGAAGGATGTCAGGGAGCAAAAAGCAAGAAAAGCCTCAACTTTAAGTCACAGAGGGACTGATGAAGACAGGAAGCTCAGTCAGCAGTTATGTTCTCCTTCCACGCTCTTCTCGATCATATTTTTGGGTTTAGGTTAAAAACGCAATGTCTTCCTTTTTTTTCCCCACAGTTTGATTGAGGACATTTGAATGAGGACAGGCTTTCTTATCTTAAATGACTGTGACATCATATTGCTCACTCTAATTTTAATGAAGTTTCCTGTTCAGTTCCTCACTTTTTAAACATAGCATAGCCATTTATTGTCAATTTAGGATTAGCTTGGCAACACCACATGCACACACAAACTGTAGCGTACACGCAGGGGGCAGGTTGGGCTCTGCCACAATAACCCTGCTGTTATCGTATCTACTGTAGCAAAGTGTACCTCGGGCAGAATAAACAGAGAAAGACATTTCATCCCAATGCACACATAATGACAATACATAACATTAACCTGCTATTTCAGTGGTTGGCTCCACCAGGCCCAACATTGGGAAAGGAATTAGCTGCAACCTGTTATTAGTTTTAGGGTATGTTTAGATGAATAGAGGCCAATCTTTTGAACGCAACTTTATATTCTACCTGTCTTTTTAAAGATGTTTAAACTATTCAAGATGTCATTCACTTTTTATGTTCATGGTAATAGCATTTTAAAACTAAATCTTTGAGTCAATATTTGCTTTGTCCTCATCAGCACGCGCGTAACTTCTTCGCATCGCTGTGTATGGTATCGTAAAAACATCATGTTTTTTACTTTGGAGTACAAAAGCAGACTGGGAGAGAGAGGGCGCCCATTGTGTATGCATTCTGGTGTAGTGTGGACAATGGGGCGGAGAGGAAAAAAACACACTTGTTTACAGATAAACTGGTTTGGACAGGAAGCCAGTAAGGAGGAGCTCTGTGTTGTTAAGCAGGCATGTGGAGAGGCAGAGATGAGCCAGCAAAAACACCACCGTGACCATAGGGAAGATCATGATGCAGTACTCAAAGACATCACGCACAAACACACATGCATGCATTTATATCTACAAATGCATATATGCAGTACTTACAGCTTTGTGGATTAATATAGTGTTGAAAAAACTCTTGTTTTGACAGAGTTTTACAAAGATTACACACTCACAGTCATACACAGTCACTCAATGACATGAACAGAAATTGTGGTTTGTTTAGTTTCATTATGACAAAAAAAAAAATTCAGATAAAAAGTCCCTCATCGGTCGCTATTAGCGGTGCCAAACAGTAGCCAAGCTGAGGCTGTGGTGAATACTATACAGTTCATCCTGCATTGTGTCACCATCACATGAGCACACACTGCCTTCCATTAGGCAGGAGATCCTTATGACTCACGAAAACACAAGTCACATGTCACTACACAAATGAGCCATGCTACTCAGACTGCTCGGTTATCCACAGCAGCTTTTCTGCAGGACCCAAATGAAATCACATCATAATGCATCTCTTCATTAGGATGGTTGAGACAAAGTGGAGCTCTCCCTTGTCTTCTGGTAGACGAGCTGAACAAGAGCCACATTGTCATGTACCGTGGTGTTTGGCTACAGTGCACTAACGCGGCTGCAAAGTTGCTACGCTGGGGCAGTTTTACTTCGATGTAATTTGATTTCATGTTAGATGTCTTGCGTGCATGGTTGGCTGTTACACTCAGCTGCTTCTCATTCAAGGAGGCGTTTTACTGAATTCTCTCTCTCTCTCTCTCTCTCTCTCTCTCTCTCTCTCTCTCATGTGACTCAAAAGATGGCCTTTCACACCACCACCAGACATGGGACTGCATCACACCAATTGATAGTAAAATAAGACAGTAGCGAAATCTCTGTTCACACCACGCTTCAAGAGCTCAAAAGCAAACCCTCGTAATTTACTGAAGTGAAGAAATTATCCACCAAAGACTGAATGACACTTTGAAAACACTCAAAAATGTTGATTAAGGTCAGAGGTGAAATTAAACCAGGGGTAAGCAGCCATGTACTACAGAAGTTTGCAGCTTTAATGTCACATAAGGCTGCAGCAGGTGATTTCATGTTCACTCTTGTTGAAAGCGTGCTATACACTGAAATCACATTTCGTCATGGGAGCATTAAGTGCTGGCTGAAATGAGAGCATGCATTGTCAGCTTTCTGTGGTACATCACTGCCAATTCCTGAATTACATTAATGAAAAGCGTGAAAATCATTCCAACTTTTTGTTTTTTTTTTCACTGTCGAGGTGAATTTAAGATTGTGGGTGCTTTAAATATAGTTTCTCCCATTCACTTGTTAAATGAAAATGATCAGAGAGACCACATTGAGTAAAGCTAGAGACTAAATTATTTTCTTTTTATTATTGAAAAAAAAAACTCATCCCATGTTTCAATGCTTCATAGTAAATATCAACCGGCATAAATATTTTGAAGTGTATACCAGAAAGCAATTAAAATAATAGCCTAGATGCAAAAAAAACAGCAAAGCAGTCAAAATGAGCAACACTGTGACACAAAGTGTAAGAGACTATAGGCTTACTATATTAACATGGCCTATTCCCTCGTCTTGGTCCTTAGAAAACACAATGAGCCCCACTGAGAACTCTATACTAGAGAGAGACTCTCTATTGATGTCTCCTCGGTACCCCTCCCCCTCTCTCTATGAGACATCTGTAGCAGCTGCCCCCTTGTGCTCCTGTCAGCAGGCAGGAGTGTGTGTGTGCTTGCGTGTGTGTATGCACTAGTTGAGGTGGGGTTAGCTGGGAGGTTAGCGTTGGGCGTGTTATGACACCTCCCCCTTTGGAGGGGTCTGGCCTGCACACTTGTGGGACATCACATTTATCAATGGCTAATAGTCACTAGCAGGTCACCCTGAAAACACAACAGAGACCTCTGACCTCTTTTAGCACAAAGGCTGTGAGGTGGTCACATTAGCCCCTGGGTGCTATAAAAAAATGCACACACTCACACACAACTTTTTTTTTTTTTTTTTTACATCTAAATTTGCTATTATGATAAAATATTGTTTCTTATTTTGCTTTCTAACAAACTTCACCTCACCCTAATCCCACGAAAAATGTTTAGCTCAAAAGTAAAACCAAAAAATAGACTCTTATGGCAGAGTCCTGCTAAAGAGGATCACATGCTTGGCCAGTATGTTCAGATATTACAGCAAAAGAAGCCCTTTTTATTGAGTCCCTGAATAATCTTTCAGACATTTCTCACACACGCGGTTAAACTAAGTGAATATAATTCATAGAGTATAGTCTAAAATTACTAGAAGACAATTAAGGGAAAACACTCAGCTAGCTGCATTGATAACAAGGACAAGGGAAGCGAGTTTTTAGTACTTGAAACAGAAGGCAAGGCAACTTCTTTGTTTGCAACCTCCTATAAACAATTTGTTTGATATCAAAAATAATCAGCAAAAGTTTAACTGTAAAGACAGCAAAAGCTGTTTAGTCTGCCAATACAAAAAAGGCACCAAAAAGATTCACAAGAGCAGCTTGAATTGTGTTTTTGACCTCTGTTATGCATGCAGTTAACACCATCTATGAAGCTTTATATTTTCATAAATATTAAATACTGGGTTTTCTGGAATAAAAAAAACACACACATAGCATCCTGTGCACGAAGCAATAATATCTGACCAACAGAGACATGTACTACCGCATCGAGAGTCAAACAACCCGTGCCCTGGTTGGGGTGTTTCAACCTAATAAGAAGAGTTTTCCATTCCAAACAAACGTTACCGTTATATTGGGGAATAGGTCACCCAAAAAAACATAATGTTGCTTCCTGTAGTAGTAATTTTTTTTTTTTTAGCTCGACGATTGTCCACATCCCTCAGTACTTTTTTTTTCTCTTCACTGAGGCAGACTTCTGAGAGGGATTACAGAGAGGGCTAAACACAAGCACGATCTAATCCTAGCATGCAGGGTTACAGAAAGGCCTCGGAGAATAAGTTTAGGAAGGCAGATGATAACAGCAGTGTTATTTTATTTTTTTTGCTGGAATCTGGTAATTAAGGATATTTTGTGCCTAGAATCTTTATGTCTAAATTAATGATGATTGTGCCAAAAAAAAAAAAAATAAGGCTGAGTATTGTTTGAATGGTAGCTTTACCACAGGATTAAAATTTCTGCATTGAAATCTGGATGGAAATAACAAATCAATGATTATTGTGCAATTTAATATATATATTTTTTTTATATCAGGTTACTATAAGAGACAGGTGCACCCCTAAACAATTACTATACATGTAATACATCCGCAGTAGTATCACTTGAGCTCTAATAACATTCAAAGGGCCAAAGAAGACTGAAATAACAAAAGCATCCCACTAGACTGTCCCACAAGACACTTTTAATGGACATTGTTTTTTCTTACAGGACTATACATTTTCTTAAATTATTCATTGTATCTACTGCATTTCGCACAATCTATACCTGTGCGGTGTTTGGGTCACGACATGCAATAATATTCTCTAGTCCAGAGAGCATTTAAAAAATACTAAAGACTTCTGCAGATTTCCTTAATTCCATTCATGAGGGTTGCACAGCAGCATGCATATGCTCACACTGTAAAAATATCAGCATCAAGATAGCATTAAGATATTCTTAATTGTTTCACAAGAAATTTAGAAGCAAACATTAAACTGCAATTTCCATTGAAAGAGATACATTTGTACTCATGGGTTTAAATCTCTGGACTGCATTTTTAATTCATATTTGAAATGAAGTTTCATTAGAAAACAATGAAGATTCAGTATAAAGCCTTCTACTTTTTCCACTCGTATACACCGCGCTATGAGCGCTTACACTGGCTGATGTGAGACTCCATTGTCAGTATTGTTGTTTTAATAACAGAGAAATCAGGTTCTTCATGATGCATAGGCTGTGTGTTAGATTTATATTAGTCACCTTTCACAATCTTTCACTTGCGGCCACTTCACAGTCTCTACGTACTGCAATATTTTCTAATACTGGAAATAAAATGTTTTTCTAGTCGGATGAGTGTTTATATTTTTCTCAGGTGTATTGGGCGAATCAAAATCTAATATATTTTAACATTAGGCCAATACAGGGATAGAAAACCACAGGTCCTGGCTGCATGTCTCAAGTACAATGATTTTATGCTCTCATGAAAAATTGTGTCCAGCATGGCGAGTGACTGCATTCCTACAGTGCGATGGCCAATATCTTACATTTAGTCATATCAGAGCAGGCATCATTGATACGCGTACTGATACTTGACATTGATTCAAAAAAAAAAAAAGCTTTCAGTGCAATTTTATGTAGAAGAGAGGATTTTCACCTAAACTATAGTGTAAAAAAAACAATCCTGCACACTGTTGGTCACTATAGTAGTACTCACTGTGCTTGATTGTCCTGATTTGGACAATCAAGGATCAGTCTACAGTCTTATATGCATTATTATATTACAGTCTGCTAATAATACTACTATTAATACAGCCATAATACAGCTTGTCACAAGGCAGCTGGCATTTGATTGCAATAGTATGCAGCCCACCTCAAGACTCTTTCAGTTTATCAGTGAAAACAATTTTTCTCTTTGTTGCAGCTTTGTAGGCTCGTTCTTATGATTAAATCTGGTGTGGTTGTGGGGTTTTTTTTTCCAACTCAGCTCCTACTCCTGCTAAAGTCAACACTTTACAAAAAGATGAAGGTGTCGCACTGTCAATACTTCTGTTATGGAACCTGCCATCACTAGTTTCTACACACTTTGAGGGCTCAGAACACATTTCTGGAGTAGGTTGTTGCTGAGAAATTTTATGCAGGTATGAAAATTAAACAGGAGCCTCCACAGCCAAGTATTTTTAGCTTTGCAACTGAAAACACACTATTAACAGATACTCACATTTTCCATTGACACTCTAGAGGTTAGGCTTTATTAAATTACACCTGTCCATGCCTGCATTGTTATGACACAGTCATAAGCAGCGTTTATGGCACACCTAACAGCATCTTGACAATTTGAGTGTCTGAACAAGCTCTGGAAATGTTGATAAGCTCTTTAAAAAAACAGACTTCGAGCTCCAGAGACAAACCCGATGTATTCATTGTCCTGTTTCTGGACTACAAATTGAAAATCCCTGCGGAAGTCCCTCCCTTCACAGGCCACTGTTGTACCTAAATGATGTAACCACTTTCCAAATATAGCGTGTTGCTGATGGCCAAGCGGCTCCCCCAATGGCCGAGACCGCTGTCAGTCACGTGACGTCACCGCGATCGTGTTATTATTGTAAACAGCCCGCCTGCTCTCCACCGACGCTCTGTGCCGAGCCGACTACTCCATCCAGTCCTTTGTTCATGCAGCGAAAACACCGACGCGACAAAGCAACAGCGATCGTCCGCCCAAAACTGCCGATCACACCTCGGAAAGCAAAGTTACACACATCGCCCAAAACGACGACCCCCCCAACCCCCATCATTTGTTCAATAAAAACGATCGCACTGCCGCTCCGTTGTGGGCATGTTTGTTCATCACCAGGATCTTCATGCAGCCGGCGACTGCTCAAGGCTGCTACATGAATAACAATAATAAACTGGTAGCCTGTGCCGGAGGCTTGTCAATACACAACACTCGGATAGTGGTTATTCACGTTCACCTCACATAAACTGAATTCACGTTCACGTCAAACCCGGTCTGCTGCACTGACAGCAAGGTATAAAGCCTCCTAAATGTCACATTGTTGAAAAAGATTACATATCTACTTGTCATTTGCACGCCGACACCGACCACAATGGACATACAGACACCTATAACTTATTTCTACCTCGGCAATTCGACATTACCTTACAGGGACTTTACTTTGTGCGCCGTGTCGCAAAGAATAGGCAAAAAACGACTTATTTTTTTCCCATCACTGACACCGTACGGCAAACTCAACTAGTCGAGAGGTCATACAGCAAAAGTTGAAATGACTCCACTGACTGTTTTAATGGCACTTACTCGATAGTCTGCATGCCTTTCGGAGTGGTCGACTGCATCTCTCTCGCTGCCAGCCGGCCACCGGTGACACCCTCACCTCGACGTTTCCATCCAGGCAAGTTGACAACAAGCTTCCTTTCTCCGTCTAAGTGCAGTTTCAGCAAAGCTTCAAGGAAGTTGTTTCTTTTGTTCCAGTATTTTTTGGTTGCGTCAATGTTGCGAAAAGGGGGAGGCGGAGCGGTGGATACGGAGAGCGACCGAGAGAGAGGGGAAAAAAAACAAAAAAACATCTGAGCGCACCGTAGCCTATTTCACACGCCTGGCCATTAACGCACAGAAAACCCCTCATCCAAATCCGCGATAAACTCGTCTCATCAGCTCAGCTCACGTGTCTGGGACGACCAGCTCCCGTTCAAAGTGAAACAGACAAGCTCCACAGTAGGTATGGCTGTCTAAGATCGGGCTGAGTGGTCGGTGCGCCCCGTGCGCGCGTAGAGGAACGGAGCCATTTGCATAGCCCGGCCCGGTAACTTGGATTTTTTTTACAGAACTACAGATTCCGAGTCGCACACATGCTTCCTTGCTTTCGGTGGCACTCGTAGGCTTTCTCACATCGAGCCAGATTCTTTAAAATGAGAGCGCATGCAACCTACACGCCCGTCGACTTCGAACTCTGCTCAGTTTCCGGACGGCGCAGGTCGGTAACGAGATGCTCAGTAACGCGTTACCGCCAACAAGGAGTCGAGACGATTTCTTTCTTCTGAGTAACTCTTGTGCCATCACACGAAATCACCTTTCCTTCATCTTAAAACGCCGGACTGAAGTCGAGCATTAATCCCATCCATCCATTCGCTCTCTGTCACAGATTATAGGTGACAAAAAGTTAACTCCAGTGGAAGGAGGTTTTTATCAAACACAAAAAAGATTTTTAAAAAAAGACATTTTTGACAACCTGTCTACGTGGTTTATTTTGATTTCCTGACTTCTGACACGAAGACAGGACCGTGAGACAATGCAACAAGTAACAAACGAGGCTTGTGCCCTCATGTTGTAGAAAATTGAAGGACGTGAACAGAGTACTCTTTGATGTAACGAGTCCGTCACTGTTCCTTGGGAGCGAGGGCAGGGAGGGCTGAGACGGCTTACTATGCAGAAATAGGATCATGTTGGTTCATCGGATAAAAAGGTGAGCTCCCTGTTTCCTCTCCGCTGTTACAGTAGCGTTGCGTCAGGAAGTTGTTGGTGTCAGTGAAGTCACCATCTAGACGCCCTTCTCTCCATCCAGCCTGACGACTATAGCAGCATATGCTTTGCAGAGAGCGCTTAGATCATTTCTGTATCAAACGAAAAGCAGCAGTGGTGCCCTGAGCTCCTAAATGCCCTTGAAAAATATTTTTGACCTCACAGCGCCAGAAGCTATGACTAAATGTTTGGTACGATAGAAATAAAAGGTTGCAGATTTCAGGAAAGAGGAAGTAGATTTCAAATGTTGCAGATGTATTTAAAAAAAAAAGCACCTCTGATGAGTGACAGCTTGAGCATTTATATTCGTGGTGCACGTACACTGTAGGCCTGCAGTTTTTAGGCCTACTGTATATATCCTGGCTTTACTGAACTCTTTTCCAGCGTTGTGAAATTAAATAGTTATCAGTATAGGCTATAAAAGCCAAGGCGTACACATGGAGGACAATTTGGGGAGATTATGCAAAAGCAAGTAAGCCCATGACCTCAGAAGCTGAGGCTTGGAGCCTCGCAGTAAACTCAAGGTCTGCATGCGTAAAAGACGCTGTACACGACTGCGAAGTTCTGATTTGTCGTTGTGTAAAAGTCTGATGGGAAACATTTTGTAGGCTATGTGCACACATATAGAATCTATAGCGATAGAGCTCCAATTTGTTGCATTAGAAATGTTACTTTTGGAGAGTTTGCACAAATATCATTTTCAAAGTATACAAAGAGAAGGAGTGAAGCAGCATCCCACGATGTATGAGCCGGCATGGCAAGAGACAAAGGTGCTGCTTTTTTATCAGAAGCATACAGTCAAAGGGTTATTCTTTTATCAGTAGTCCACTGACACTGACAACGTCCTTATTGTCGTGCTACCACTTCTTCAATGAGGTGAGTACATTTTAAGCCTCAAGTTTAAAACAATCTTATGCATATTCACCAAAAGCTTTGGTTGTTTCACACTTTATCCCCATAAGAGCAGGCGCACATCAAATATCTTATAAGCGCTACAGGTCATAACTGTTGATAAAGTGATAATAAAGGGAAACAATAAAAACAAAATATACAGCAGAACATGTACACAATATTTCCATGTTTCACACACAACAAATGTTGTTGGTTTTTTTAGACATGACAAGCATTTTCAGAACTCGTTTGCGGGCATTTATGACAAATCGTTATTTCAATTGCAATGAAATATGTTCAGTTTTTATTGTACATTCGGACACTTAAATAGTGATGTTGATTGTTGGGGAAAATACTGAAAGTGTGTCCGTTTTGAGGATGACTATAGTAGGCCTAAAAAACGCATGGACGACAGAGAAAAACAGAAACTTTTAATGAAAATGTGACTTAATTAGACAATCAAATGACCCAACCTGTGCTAAAACTGCAAATATTAAATCGTCAAGATTTTTTTAAACATTTATTTGTCGAATTCGACAGAAATGTTGGTCAAACGAAAAAGAAAAACAATCCCAAAGTGAAACCCAAAGCCTTGAAGGCTGAAAAACCAGAATGACACGTCTAACACAATTTCCTACTAATTTTATTTGCTATAGCCTAAATTAATCATATTGACTTAACCTATTTAAGGTTGCTGTGTTATGTGAGCAAATTAAAGTGATCATCTTACACACCTTAAGTAACTAGGCTCACTGTTACACGCGCGCGCGCGTGTGTGTGTGTGTGTGTGTGAGAGAGAGAGAGAGAGAGAGAGAGAGAGAGACAGACAGACAGAGACAGAGAGAGAGTGAGAGTGAGTGTGTGTGTTTTGGGAGTGTCACGCTCTCAGTTATGCAGCAGTATTTGAATATTTGCCCAATGTGTGGGCTGATGCACAGTCAGAATGCAAAGAAGAAACAGTAAACAGGCACAATAATCTGATGGACTGCGGTTCCCCTTAAAGGTCATCGATGAAGAACAAGACTGCAATGAGTGCGCCAAAATAGTTACGGAGGGATTTTATAATTTCGACTTTCGACGACTAATATCTGTCCAACACCTCTTCCAAACATATCACGTGCTGCAGAAGTTTGTTCTCTCTCTCTCTCTCTCTCTCTCTCTCTCTCTCTCTCTCTCTCTCTCTCTCCAGACGACTGACTTTTTGCACGACAACTGCGCGTCAAAGCCACATTTTAAACTTTGCTTAACTCCAAGGCTGACCTCTCATTTCTTAATGTTTGTCGAGGAAACATTCTTACATGCTTGTTTTTGAAAGCAGTAGTCAATATACTTTCATACACATTAAGTGTAGCCTATCAAAAATGAGAGTTTGAGAAATGGATTAATAAGATAATATCTATACGCGTCTGGTACAAAGGAAAAGCAACCAAATAATATAAAGCGACTCGTCCCAAACATTCTCTCCTCTGCGTTTTGACGCAGTTGTTGACCAAATGTTCTTGATTCGACTTTGTATATACGATTATCTATCCGAGGCATTCTCAGCATGCAGATACGTCCAGGAGCACAATAGGAGCGCACTCCGTTGCACAGGAGCCGGAGAGTTAACACATTACACCTTTTGTGTGACTTAGAATATGAGGAGCAACTGAAAGGTCATATTGTGTGGGAGGAATCTATATGACTCAAAACGAAAAACTCAGTAAGCCTAGCATGTGTCTGTGTTTGTTTGTGGTGTGTGTGTGTAATCGCGCACATGACACACTGATACACATCATTTCACCTCCTTAACATAGCAGCTTTTCAGACCTTAAAAAGGCGAGGTTTTTAAGTTATTAGTTATGTGTAAATATAAAAAACACATTATTAAAACGTCTTTAGATATACAAACAACACTAACTACAACTACAAACAATGCCATGCTTTTCACTCAGCTTATAGACTGAAAATGCACTGCCAGCATACAAACACAATCACTGTCACTCCGTCAATGGTATCCTTGTCAGCTGGGGACGCATCTAAAATCAATGCTGTTTGCTCAATTAACCTGATGGATCAAATGTCAGAGAGTTTATGGATGTGAATGTGTAAAGCTCCCCCCCCCCAGTGAATATGGTTTACGTCCTGGACTGTGTGTCTACGGGCCCAGCGAGGAGACAGTGGGTGAGGCCTGTCCCTTCTGAAGCGCCCTGTGTCCAGAGCAGAACTAGGTCAACAGAGACTGCTGGTTGGCGAGTTGGAACGGTGCTGCTCTCTCACACACACAGGAAAGAAAAGGAGGGAAAAAAGCAGTAGAAGAAAATCCTTGCCTTTCGATTGAGGGATAATTAGAGACTGTTTGACCTATTTGTCCCCTTAAATAAACCGTTGGCCATTTAGTGTGAGTGGGTTCAGAGCATGTTGAGCTTTTCACTGAACCCCTCCAATTATGCTTTTTAATTGCAAATTGCCTGACTAAGTTCAAAGGTCTCCCCATTCTCTCCCCTTCAGAGATGTTCTGTCAATTACACAGCCTTTGCCATAATATAAAGCAGCAGGGTGTATTTAATGGTTCATCTTCAGTATACATAGTATCACACACTAGGTTGAATTAGCATTTTTATGAAGTGCTTTATTGAGCAAATTCAGCATATGCCAATGATGGAAGTACATAAAAAGGAACTAAGTAAAATGGAGATAGTCAGGAATAGATACAGTGATAACAGGCCTTAAAACAAGATAATAATGATAATTTCCCGTAAAAGTGTGCTTTGAGAAGCAATTTGAAACATGTAAGAGGACTCTGACAGTCAAGGCATTGTTACCAGCCTTTAAACAAATACTCACATACCCATAAGTATATTAAAACAGTTATTAGACGGTGTAATTATTCCTCTCCCTCTTGGAACAACCAGCAGGGCTCTGACAGAGATCCTCAGGTTGTCATTGAGGGCCGCATCTCCATCTCTCACCTTAAATGCCATCAGTAAAATCTTAACAGCAAAGCTATTAAGAGCTGCCAAAACAGAGGTCACGCAGCTGAGCCTTCTTGGCGTGGACTTAAGTGTCAGAAATGTACAAATATACTGTAACAGAAGGAGATGCAGTGTTACTGGGCAAGCAGCAAATGAATCAATTATGCACGTTGCAAAATTTTCAACATTTGTTTATCTTGTATGTAGTGTATGGTTATGTAGATAGCAGAACCTGACACAAGCTTACTCTCTCTCTCTCTCTCTATCTCTCTCTCACACACACACACGCACGCACGCACGCACGCACGCACGCACGCACGCACGCACGCACGCACGCACGCACACACACAC
>JBBPCS010000001.1:13838622-13859664 GCA_037974645.1 Hollardia meadi | reverse complement strand
ACACACACACACACACACACACACACACACACACACACACACACACACACACACACACACACACACACACACCATTTCGTGCATTACTTAAAAATGATTGTGTTTAAAACGCCAATGTGCAACGGGTCACGAAATCCAGCGGAGCACATGAAATCATGACGAGAGTCGTTTTGGTTTAGTGGGAAAATGACAGTTCTGACATAAAAGCGTAGATCCATCATGGGAACAATTTCATTAAAAGACTGACCAGTTATTTTCTGAAGAGGCCGGGTCAATCCATCTTCTGAGGTAAGCTAAAGGCTACATGCCGGCGCTCTCAGCCACTCTGCCTCCCTCAACACCAACACCTTTTGTGTTCGCCTCTCTTTACTAGTTGATTCAAAATACAACAAAATTGCTTATAAACACTCCTAAACACACCTCAAGGTTAAAATATTCAGCATCCTTAATAAGAGATGATGTGTAATACGCAGTAGTTTGGTATCAAAATCAAAAGTGTCCTCCAAAAGTGAGAATTTTTCTAAATACTGGAAAATGTATGTCTTGAGGGAGAATATTAAAGGCATCCAGGAATTGTTGGTTGCTGATTATAAATACACCATTCAAAGGTGCAGTAAGTGAGGAAGGTAGTTGATTGTCGAGTCTCAGTGTATCTTTTGGTCATTTGATTTAAGCTACTTGGAAAGTGTAGTGAGCTAAGCTACCAGTTACTCTACATTAAATGAAGCTTCACTACACTGAAGCTAGCCCTCATAGAGATGCAGCAAGCTAAAGCTACAGCAACAAGGCAAGAGTAGCTCACTGCATCAAAGCTATTTTCATTTTAATTCCAAGTCAGGGCTGTCGACCGGGAATGCGACTCAACAATCTATCTTTCTCCAGAAATAGTGACGCCCAGAAATGTCCCAAACACTGCAAAATAGTAAGAAAATAAGAAAACACAGGTTTGTATGAGTCTATACATGTTCTTCCCCCCCCCCAAAACCTGCCTAGTATACCTTTAAATAACTACAAACATATATTGCTATGTGTCACCGTCTGCTTTGGAGACCTAGATGGAATGAAGGTGACTGACTTTGCTCACAAGTTATCCCGGTATTCCAGTGAAAGATCCAGATAATTTTTTAATGGCCCGAGTTGTTGATCGTCTCATTGTGCAACTCATAAATCTGGGAATGGAGAAAGGGCCCATCGGCAGCTCTGGGTCCCCTTGACTATTTTGTCTCTGAAATTGGATCCTTTCAAAGTGAAATGGGAGATGTGCTGCTGTTGGTGAAGGAGAGGAAACATTGAGCTTTTGCTTTGTCCAAGAGATTCAGTAACTTTTGAAAGTGGACTCCACAGGAAACAGTTGTTATATATAGTAGCATACTGAAAGTGTTGATGGCAGAAGTGTCTTAGTTCAGTTTTGATATGATGTTTTGAAAAACATTTTTAAAAAAAACATTTGTAACAGGCAATAGGCCATTTTTTTAAAACAAAAAGGTAAGGTAATTAGAACAGCATGTCCATGTCCAGCCTCTTCCTCTGCTCTTACAGTGTGATTAGAACAGAATCCACATTTTCTTATAGTGAAGCGAAGTCAATTTTACGTATACAGCCCCTGCACAACAGCTGTCTACACTAAGCTACTTGAAAAATGTCAATCATATAATAATATTTTTCTTCTTAAGTGTTCATCTAAATTGTTTTGGTGTGATTTGTCTGCCTTCTCTCAAATATAATGGAACTAGATGGCACTAAATCATCAAATCATCATCAATGTCTCTTTCCAGAAATCATGACCCGGTTACTCAAGATCATCCACGGACGTTGTTGTGAGCAGTTTCATGAAGGAACTATTTTCTTTCTACTCCACGGCACCGTATCGCAGTGTGGGAGTAAACGTGCATCTACTCGTGGACAAGAGGCTCAAGCTCGTGACAGGGCGGGATGTAAACATGTTAGCTCGCTTAGTTAGCTTAGTTAGCAAGCCTCTTGTCCATCAGAAGATGCACGCTTCCTTTTGCGCAGTGATACGGAAAGAAAATAGTTCCTATGAAACTACTCACAACAAGGTCTTTGGATTATTTTGAGTGACCAGTCATGATTTCTGGCAAGAGATATTGTTGTTGAGTTTTTCAAATGTATTTTTTTTGGCGCTTTGAGCACCACAAGTGAAGTGCCATCAAGTTCCATAATATTCAAGACAAGGCAGACACCAAAAGGAAAAAGAATGTGTATTTTTGATTTCGGGGTGAACTGTCCGTTTAAGCACCAGTGTCTTTATTGTTGTGGTATGTGTGTCCCTTCATTTTTCAAGTAGCGTTGATGGTATCAGCTATTGTGCAGAGGCTGTATAAATAAAACTGACATTGCTTCACTATAAGAAAATGTGGATTCTGTTCCCATCACACCTGCCATCTAATTCCATTATATTCCAGAGAAGGCAAACATCTCTACATCTAATATCTCCAAAACTTGGTACAAAATATGTATCTTTGATTTTGGGGGTGAACTGTCCCTTCAAGAGAAGAGCTAACACTTACATACTCTCAGAACTCCCCAACAGGGGCTCTGGTCCCGTGACATGACCTATTCACAGAGAGTAGAGGCACACAGAGAAGTGCTCTGGAATTCTGGGGTCTCACAAATAAACAAATAAACACATTTCATACACAGAGTACTTATTCTAATTACAGCCCTGGACATGTGCTGCACAGTCTCTAATTTCTCTCTGCGTAGAGACTTGCGGAGCCGTCTGCGGCAGACCAACAGTCGGCAGATGTAATTACCACATCATCTCTGGTCCCTGGTATACTAAGAGAGAGGGAGTGAGAAAGAGAGAAGGAGACACTGAAGGATGGAGAGACAGGGAGAGAGAGATTGATCCTAGTAAACAATAATTAGGGTTGGGGATGGTGTATTGCGGGACATCTACTCAGCAGGACGGAGTAAGGGAAAGAAAAGAAGGAGAGACGGAGACAGGCAGGGATCATGGTTAGGTGTTTTAAACCTAAATGAGCTTTAAAAAATAAAAAATATATTTTGCACATGTTCAGTAAATTGACTGCAGTCCTTCCGATACATGTAGTGGAGGGAAAAGTAAAACAGTTCCTGTAAAATGTACTTCAAACGGGCACTAAAGCACAGTTACAAATGAATATTGTCCTCAAATTCGATATATTTTCCGAATGCAAATTTTGACTCCAAGCAGCACAACAGTTTATATTCAAGCCATCACACTATTCTCAGCCTTTAGGGAGAGGGGAAATACCACATTCAGCAAGAGGCCTCACACAAACTGATGCTGGGAATAAGGAGTCATCAACTTGTGGGGTGGGTGGGTGGTGGGGGGGATAAGACTTTACGGGAAGGGATATCTCCCCACTGAGAGGACTGGCAAAGAACATTAAGTGTGTGTGCGTGGGTGCACATGGGGCGTGCGTGCATGCTCAAACTCAGATTTTACAAACATGCATGAGGGAACAGCATTTCCGTGATTCTTGCATTCCTGACATTCCTTCCTGCGAATTTCCAGTCATTGTGAGGCTCACTGTTCCAGAGCTCTGACATCACGAGGGGGGGTTCCACGTTCTGCCTCCCGCTCTCTCTCTCACAAACCCACCCATATTTGGAAGTGAGAGGAAGGGAATCCCAGATGATGACTCAAAGGCTCCTGCTGCCAAGGGGAATTCTCTCCACATCTGTTTTTGTGTGTGTGCGTGCCTATTATTAATGCGCGTCAATGTGTACATTACCTCCTTGAGCTGAAGGGGGAGTTTTCATCTGTGGGGAATTCAAAATGCTAATGTGGCTCACACAGCTGCAGTACGTGAAATAACAGCCTACGTTTGTACCTACACAGAAAAAAAGTGGAACCGTGAGAGATGGCGTCTTTCTATTTATAACCTGCTTCTCTTGGCAGCCATGACAGTCACAAATGCACTCCGGAGAATATGCATGCTCTTGAAATCAGCTCCTCTCACTTTCAGAAATTCTGAAAATACTTGATGAAAAGTGTCAAAAGTACTCCCTTGGTAATGCACTGCACACGCTGGTGACATGACAGTTCGGTGCACCACAAATGAGACCAGAGATACAGTAGAAGGGACCATGGGCTGTTCAATGTGCTCAGCAGAGTGTGACCAACCGTCTACAGCCTGCTGGATGCAATAAACCCCTGCCTCCATCGAGAGGTTTAATGGAATCTTTTTTATAACAAGGAATAGCAAGTTCAAACGTGAATCACATGGGGAAGCAGTAAGTAGAACTTGAGTGGGAGACAGCGAGAACAGACATGGTTCTGATTGTGTTGAAATTCTCTTTGTTGGATGTATGATTGATGAGGATTTGGGTTTGGGAGAGTATGGAGGGGTCTCGAAGCCATGTCAGGGCCTAAATTTAGACCCATTTTGTTCTCATCTGCATGCTGGTGACAGAGGACTCGGCTCTCTGGGGTTTTCTGTGGTCCAGTGTATCAGAAAGGCTGCTGTTGTTCTCCCTGGCAGACAGAAACACAGACGTTCCCTCAAGCAGCCCAAAAAGAAAGAAAGCTTTCATAGAATATTCTGTTTAACTGCACAGACTGTTGTGTATGATACTCCTGGGACCCATAAAACAAGTAATTCACAGACAATATCTCACCCGCGCTCTCTTTGCCACTACAGAAACATAAATCAAACTGATTTCAAGGAGGAGTTGAGACAGTGTTCATAGGGTTTAGAGCATGTGTTACTCAAATCTAAGAAAATGGGCCCGCGAGGAAATATTATTTTTAATGGACAAAAAAACAGAAAAGAAGATGATACAAGACACAAAAAATTATGAAAATACAAGAGAGGGTGACATGAAAATAAGCAAACATGAAGCCATAAGTCAGTTCTAGTTTTCCTTTACATCATGTTGTTCCCCACGGGGACACTGTATGGCGATGTTTAAAAGCTCAGTCACCCAGGACACAAATCCCCTCTTCCCCATTACCAAAACAAGCTAATTAAAAACCTGTTAATGAGCTGTGTGTTATGGGTGCCTTTAGGAGAGATGGAAATCAACAGCTCCAAAAAGCTATATAAACATATCAGAGAGATCCCTGAACAGTTAGACAAATTGATGATGCAGCTATAGCCGTATATTGGAGATGAAACAAACACAAGCATCCTCCACATCCCCATTTGAGCATGCACAAAAAAAGTGCAGAAGGAAAAAAAGAAAGAAGTGACTCACTGAAAACCAACTGGGACTAACAGTGTCACATCCTGAGAGAGAGAGTGAGAGATGCCCTCCACTTACTGAAGGACAGATGGATCCCCCAATCTGTTGTGTGTCAGTGTGCCAAAGGACAACTAGTCACCAAACATCGTGCACCTGAGTGTAGAGACCTTTTGGCTCTCTGTGAAGACCAAACCATATTTCACAAATATCAACATATAAGTAACTGAGAGGCAAACTGTCCAGAACAAACCCAAATGATACCGTTTAACTATTATCAAAGTTCTTGAGCGACCTCTAGCGGCCTTGATGGAGACCTGCATGTTGGTATGACGTCACTGCGGAATGTTCCACTGCATTTAAAACGGTGTGACAACAGGGGGGATAAAAAGTCTACCACTTTGTCTTTCTGGCTTCTTTTGGGGCTTGTTTCGATGCCACTATATTAGTCGGTGTTTAAAACATGTTTAGTATTGCTTGTCTAAAAAACATTATGGAAATGAGCTGACAGCGCAATAATAAATATGTTGTTTACTCCTGTATGACAGACGCAGGAAGTCCACAGAGAGGCGCCTTTTCTGAGCTCATGCCGTCAGGCGAATAATAACCGTTACGTTCAGTACAGCAACACCGCCTATAGCCCAGAGAAGCTTTAATCTTATATGAACAATAAACCACGTACACAGCTGAATTTCACAACATGGCTACTAAAAAGAAGCGAACGCCTAATGCACAAAGTGACAGCTGGGTTGTCATTGCCGCAGGTAGGTTAAGATAAGACATTCAGCTTGAGCTAACTAAGCTAGCATGTTATGTACGCAGATGGCAAAGTTATTAGTTAGCCTTGATATTTTTTTCATCACACAAATCATTATAACTATTTAACTAGTGGTGGAACTGTTAGCCATTTTGCTCGCTTGCTCCCAACGTTAACTACATGTAACAGGAAATAACACATTACTACTAAGTCAGCTAACTTAGTTATTAACATTGCTTGACTCTCCCCCAACATTTCGTTCGTCATCAGTGCTTACCTTAGTGTTAACTTCATATTAATTCTCAGAATGACATGCAGCTCTACAGTGAGAGTATATAGTGATGTTTTTATCCTATTACACCGTTAGTTGTCATAGACCTTATCTTTGTTTTGGTGTCCACAGACTCCGTCATCGACACACAGAAGCACGACAGCGACCCAGCCTTTGTGAGACTGAGGAATCCCTCTACAGGTCTAACTTAACTTTTTAATTGGTATACATCTATCCAGGGCTGCACCTTAACATTTAATCATCATACATATAAGGTCTATAAACTGTACCTTTAGTGGTGCTATGAAGCAGTTTTGTTTACATTGTGCATGAGGATGCACATGCAATATGTAGCAATGTGCCAATAAAGACAGCGAGTAAGTGTCAACCCTGGGAATGTTTTATATGGAAGGAAATACATTAAATCCATCAAATCATCAATAATGAAAATTATTGTTAGTTGGAATGCCTTTGAGTTTTTACAGTAGTTTAAATGTGTATCTGGAGAACTGCATATGGAGATGTGTTAGTGAAAGTAACAACTCATTTTTGTATCCTGCAGATGCAGCATCTCTGTATATGCTGAGCAGCAGTGATGTTCAGCTGTTTGAGGTCAAAGCCTTTGAAGAAGATTTCCACTCCTGGTTTGTTGGCCAGACTGTACAGAGAGGTTGGTCTCCTTCCTCATTACAGCGTGAGCTCTAAAGCAACCAAATCATAATTACATACACTGCTACAAAGGTGGCTCACGTTACCTTTAACCCCTGTTAGCACTTATAGCAGCTTGTGTCAATTAACAGAGCTCCAAAGAAGCCAAATTATATATGCAGTAACTGCTGGTGTATATTGGTCGTCAGACCGTTTTGCATGTCCAGTGTCCATGTAATTTGACAACATATATGAAGCACAGACAAACAACAAGCAAAGTGAAGTGCTGAGAAAGAGGAACTGCTGTTTTGGGCTGTCCCGAGGAAGAGGGTGATAGGATGCGAGGATGGGTTCCAGTTAGAGAGAGACTGTGTGCAAAAGACACACAAGGCACGGCAGCTTAACTCTCAGTTCTTCTACTCATCAAAAAGGTCACACACCCAGTCCAAGTTCATATAGTGAAATTGTCTGTAGTAAAGTAGGTGTCCTCTTCATAAATGCTCCATAAAATCCTCCATAAGAACTCAATTTCCTGTTTCCTCTGGAGAGTTTCCTCCGTCCTCACAACTTTATAACTACACTTTTTAGCTGAAATGTCCCATGGAAATATTTGCTGCAGTGACATTACTGCGTGCAGGGAAATGTTTTAAATTACTTAAAGCAGCCTCTCTAATCATTAAAATAAATCGTTAAAGAAAACGCTAAATAACACAAAATAAAACTAAATACAACACAGAATAAAGAATTCACAGTGGAGTGAAATGTTCATGTGGGTGTGGGTCTATTAATCAGAGAAAATAATCTGTTTGGGTGGGTGGACGGATGAAAATGCACATGCGGATTTGGATAAGCTTAGAGCCGATTACTACAAGCTATCATACTCTCCTCAAACTTGCAGTTGTTATTTACTATGCAAATTATACTTATACTTATTATACTAATTATGAGTTGAATGAGAGTGTTAGGACAAGAGGGGAGCCATCAGCCACTGTCCCCGCCTCAGCCCCCCTTTCTCACTGGACTGCATTTGTGAACTTGGAGCAGAAACGTTGGATCCACATCTGGATATGTTGTATGGAGATGTTCTGTGTGCTCATCACATGCACATGCTTAGTTATTATGTGTGCAGGTTTAGAGACTAATTAAACACCACAGAGGAGCTCAGTTTCTCGCTCTTTATCAGTCCTTTGCCTCTTTTTTGGTGCAGCAGATGCAACGTGTCTTTCCTTTTAGGAATGATAAAGATTTGGATCTCTATTACCATGGCAATGGCTAAAGCTTTGAAGCATTCAGGTCAACCCTACTGCTGATACAAATTAAAACTCACCATCAGGACTGTGATTGACAAACAGCTTCACATAGTGCAAACTGGTATGCAGTTTAAAATGAGCCATCTTTGTAACAGTGTCTCAAATGTTGATTAATTTATTTAAAAGTTTGGGTTGCTTGTTGTAAACCTGATGATGTCAACTGTGCATTTCTATATTCAGAGATGAAGTTTTTCTTGTCTTGCCTAAGAATTTGGACATGTGTTAATCAGGTTTTTGCATCTTCACAGTTGTCTCTTTTTTTTTTAAACAGATGGGAGGCTTCTCTTTGTAACACCAATGGATCCTCTCTATCTGATTTTACCTTATTTGATTAAATCTGGCATAGAGGTAAGAAACAAAAATCTATGTTAATCTCACAGCTGTTGTTTTCCGGTAAAGCTTTCATGCTAATCATTTTAGGTTCAATGCAGTCTTGTTCTTCCCTTCATCTCTGCCAGAGCAAAGGAAGGGTTTGATTCCCACTAGAGTCTGATTTACATTTTATTTTCAAACTTTTATATCAAACTTATTTTCTATGTTAATATTTCTAAATATACAGTTAATTAAATATGTTTTGGGGCAGCAGCATGATAATGAATTAATCTCAATCAGCTGTAGGACGGTGACTAGTTAGTAATTTACATATTGATGTTTTTTTTCCCAATTTTTTTTATTCCTTGGATGAAAGTGTGTAAGGGTTATCATGAAATTGTGATGCCTGTGTTAATTGTCCAATATTACTGCTTCTAATCTAGCACACTAAATCTCTTTACCTCTTTGTTATTATCTCAATCATAAATTATCATCCAAGGCTAAATGCGATCAATAAATATAACTCTATACCTCCAGTACTCATGGGAAAATAAACTGAACAGAATGTGTTTAACTTGGCTCAGCACAAGTACATTAAAGATAGAAAATATGTCTTTTTACAACTGTTGTGTTGTATCCTGTTAATTTATCCCGCATAGAAACAAATGTTACAATGACACTTCCTGGTTAATGTGTTGGAACTATTTATTTACCAACCACCACAGGGAGCATCATTTCGAAGGTCTGTCTTTATAATGAGATTGCCAGGTTGTATCCCTGTACGTCTTTTTGAAGCCAAAGTGTCAAGTTGCTAATGGTTTACACCCGTGTTGCATGCATAGTGTGTCTGGCAACACCTGTTGTAGCATGTGTAGAAATGGCTCCACATGTACATGTTCTGGAATTTTTTCAATTCAACTCACATAAACAAGATACAATATTTATGAAAGACTCCTTTTGAAGTTGCCTGAGGGTATTAACTCTGCACTGGAGTCTGGGTTTAATACCAAATGAACTTATTTATGAGTCACGATATCTGTTTTATTTTATTTTTTTTATCATGTAATTTGCTGCTCAGGGGAAGTTCCAGCCTATGGATCAAGTTGTTATGGATGAGGAATTCCCAGCTTGCTCAAGGCTGCTGAGCTGCACACGTTCCCTGGCCTCCCTGCACCACGTTGCAGAGGAAAAAGGTAAAGTTTACTTTTGAAGCCAACATCGCTAGTAGGGCTGGCAATGTCAGCTAGGTATCAGTACTCAATACCTTAGATGTATGGACCGAAATAACCCAGTACCAAGTAGTATCGAAACTTCTCCAGTCAAACCATTGTTGCATTCGCTTAGTTTCTGTATACAGTTCTAGAAAATTAAGACTATTTCTATGATTTTTCTGACAGCCAATCACTGTAACAGTTCGTCAGTTTAATGTGATGTGTGATTGGCCCACTACAGCAGCAGCTACAACTCATACAGCCTGTGGTGTGATTAAGTTGAACGCAGTGAATTTGACGAAGTTGGCAGTTCAGTGGTGGTATTTTACACAACTGAATGCTTTTGTTCCCATGATGGGTATCGAATGGAGTATTCTATTGGTTTCGGTACTTTAAGGGTACTTTTATTCGTACTGATATCGAAACGACACCCAGCTCTAATCACTTAACTAAAAGGTTATGCTAAATGCAATGTTTAAATGCTTTGTTTCATACGTCCAGAGGTGGGAAAACTGAAGTTCCATCGATACAGTCAAGAGAAGACGATGAATTGGTTGAAGAAAAAGGTACTCCTCATCTCTAATTTATATGAAATTCAAGCATATCTGTCCGTGTTTTTTTTTTTTTTTTTTAATGCAATGCAATACAATACAATAATATAATATAAGGAAAAATGTGTGTCCATACAGTTTCTTAACTTGTCGATGTAGGTAGAGAGGACTGTCATTGCGCTCAAGAAGAGAAATATCTCTGTGGGAGAGGGAGTCAAATCCACAACGTATGTCAGCGTGAAGCCAGAGTCAGACTACCATGAGGGTAAGTTGCTTCAACTCTCATGTCATTACTGTGTGAATTCCAGTCTCACCTATGAAAAGACAACATTTCTAGGCCTCATTTACAGTTTTTCTTTTTTGCAGCAGATATAATGTTGACCAATAGATGGCAGTAATATTGCATAGTTTATATTTATGAGTTATAATCCTCAAACAGTTCCCTAATCTTAAACTATATTAAAGTAGGATTATTTAGCTAATTACTGGCACTGTCATTCTCTCATCTTTATGATACAGAGGACTACCTGCGCTATGCCCATGGTCTGATATCAGAGTACATCAGTGAAAACCTGAGCAAAGCCCTCCTCAAACACTTGCAGTAGGTTCAGACATCCAACAATTGCAAGTTCTGATCATTACCCGTGTTAAGTTATGGTGGTAATGCCGACCATCTTATTCTACTCTCCAGGTTACCAGAGCTCACAAGCCCAAAAGAGACAGAACCTCCTTCCAAGGTACATGAGTGAAGCCTGCATAGCATATTCTCTCCTCTTTCTACATGCTGTCAAAACCGCTGTGCATGTTTTCTGTAGTCCTCCACCTCGCTCCAGCACTGTTGCTTCTGCATATTTTTGATCACGTTAGAGATGAAATCCTCAAATCGTGCTTGTGTGTTTTTTTTAAGCTCGAATCATGAGAGCTGCCTCCTCCTCAGTGTGATGTCATCCCAGCTCATAGTGGTGTGTGTGTCTGTGATAAAAAAAAAAGTTTGGTTGGCTCTTTGTCATGAAAAGCATTTCTTACTTTGTTTGACAGAAGCGGAAACTTTCAGGCAAACCGGTGGAGGCTGGAGAGGATTACACCAAATTCAACAGTGCAGACTTTGTGCGGAAAGTGAGTGTATACAGAGCAGTCAGCCTGAATTAAAATTTAAAGTGATCATTTGTTTGCTTTCATCCCTGGTTCTCATCTCAGTCTTTTTTTTTGAAGACCTTCAGTGATTGTTAGTGTTGCTAGTCTTGCTCTTGTTTTATTTAAGCTTTGTTTGGGTCAAAGCGGCTCTCTTTGTGGGAACATGCTTTTTCTCAGCCTGAATTGAAGTTTACAATATATAATGAATTCCCTGCTGTCTCTGTGCAAAGTCGTTGAGTTATCGTGTTGATTTTTTTCTTCCCCTTATTCCAGCCGCCCAAGAAGATGAGTGCTGCTCAGAAAAGTCTGGCGAAGGTGGACAAGACTGGCATGAAGCCTATGTCATCCTTCTTCAGCCCCAAGGTCAAAGCAGAAAAGAAATGAATGTTGTAAAGTTTCTGGTTTTCTAATAAAGAAAAGGAAATGTAGTTGACATATGATTTTCATTTTAAAAAGGTTTGAATGAGAGGATGACAATGAGAAGGGAAAAGAATAATGGCAAGCTGTTTTGCATTATTCATTAATGTTTGTATTTTGTAGTATTAAGTATTAGCATGCTAATATATGGCCAGCAGTATGTAAGCATGCAGATGAGGGTTTATTTAATTTTCAATGCTTTGAGCACCACAAAAAAACAACATTTTATCAGAAATTTGAGGGAAAAATATCTCAACACCTGGTTAAATAAACCCTGAAATATCAGCATTGCTGGATATCTCAGGGATTATTGTCAGAAATGTGTGTTTTTCTCAATAATTTGGTAATTACCATTCACGTTTTAAGAACATTTTAACTTTGGCAATGATGAGAAGAATAACCTTAGCTGATTTGAATTATTCAGTCAACTCAGCCTTTGGACTCAGCCTGACCTCACTCTTCTAAAATGGATATTCATGCGCTACTCTGAAATATGTTTACCTTTCAGGCAGTGCCATGAAGGACAAGTTGTATTTTACCACCGGCTTCGATACTGAGAAAGAATGCAGGCTTTCTGCAGATCTGAACCATAAACTGCAGTCTGCCGAAATTCCTTACCCATCACAATAATGGAGATTTCTGTCGTGAAGCTGTTCAAAAGCCCACTTGAAAGAAATGCTATGGGTCAGACTAATCTTGTGATGCTGGAAGCAATGAGGGATTTTTTTCCCCTTTTATTTCACATTATGCCGTTAAAGCATCCAAGTTATATTTTAAAGTGTGATCCTATTGCTGCATATAAATCAGATTTTGATTTAAACGGATATATTAATCTCCGGTTGACGGTTTCGGTTAGAAAAATCATTGGAGTAAATAAAATGAGTGATGGGACCAAAAAAAAATAAAAATTAAATAATTTTATGAAAATTCTTTTATTTTTTTATTTAAGTATTATTTGTTTGGATGGATTGTTAGTGCATGGTGTCGGTATAAACTAGGTTGAGCTCTACGTCCATCGTGGCAGTGCGGCTGGTTTCAAATGTCTCTCAAGCGTTACTGCTTTTTTAATTTGGGTTTGAAGCGCAGAGTCTGTAACGCACTCTCCACCACTTTGGGCAGATGGATCGGGTTCCTCTGCAGCCGCAGTCGGCTGCTCGTGGACCCGCTCTTGTTTTTCTTCGTCGGGCCTCTTTCATTGGCACAGTCTTGATCCGCTTTCTGCTTGGAGTCATGTGCGACCCGAGGAACCCGCAAGACCCAGTTGGAGTGGAGGTCGTGTTCAGCTGAACTGGAGGCCACTGTGGGAGAGGAGAGCAGAGAGCCAGAAGCTGAGGCTGAGGCTGAATGCTGCTCTGAGACCAGCTTTAACCACTGGACCTTAAGATCCCGAGTTATTTTAACTTAGCAGTGACCGTTTGAATAAGACAAAGTAGATGATATAGGTCTACTCAGCTGGTCCCAAAGAGCAGGAGCTGTTGTTCACAGCATACTGTATATTTGACCTGTCATAGCAAGAGAAGCTCAGGTGTAAATACCACTAATAATGGCTGCATTAAATTCAAGTGTTCACTTCTATGGGTGCACGCCAGCTTACTTGGACAAATGGAGCCTCATTAACATCATTGGTGAGAGCCATAGGCCTACTTTTAACGTAATGTTCACTGATTACCAATGTCATAATGTTACATTACAAGGAATTTAAGTAAAAGTGGCAATAATTGCAACAAAAAAACTATTAGCACATAAATTACTGATACATTGTGTAAGCAGCAGTTTTAATGTAGCTGGTCCCAGTGGAGCTACATCCTACTACACTTCTACAAACAAAAACTAGTACTACTCTACATAGAATGTGTGGCCATGTATATAGCTATGTAAAATATTACTTGAAATTCACATATATAAACTGCGATCTAGAAAGCAACTACTAACTACAACTGACAAAATGAGTAAAATGCACTTTAACCTTTGAAACGTGTTGGAATCGAATAACTTTAAAACACCATACAAGTGTTTTCACTTTGGCCTATTAGGGTTGATTTGACCTCTGCCCAGGTGTCAGTTATAGGTCCATATGATAAAGATGTAATTTATTCCTACTTGTTGCAACGAACCTGACAGGAAAGTGACAGAAATGTCAACCGAGGTCAGTTTACTCTGACACTGAGAGGAGGTCTAATAAGGCGAGTGAAAACACCTGTGTGTGTATGACAAGACATTTAAGCATTTAAAACATATGTCGTAGCAATCCGTATGTCAGTTCTTCCAAGTCAAAAAGAACAATTCAGATATAAGTATTGAAATTACATAAGTATTTGGCTATTTGTTAAGTATGTGAGAAGTATCCAAAGTCCAAAGCAGTTAATATACTGGTGGGTTTATTTTCTATGTAAGATCTAAATCTACAAACTACACCACAGACATTTTGCTTCATATCTAAATTATGAAATCATCTTGTTTTGTAGGCCTATATTAAAATGTTACTCGAGTAAATATACATACTTTCCCACCATTGCCTTAATTTTGAACATCATATAGGCCTATTCAAGGCTTACAGACAGTGATGCAATGTAACCTAGTACAGTTACTCAAGTTCTGTACTTAAGTGCTTGTACTTTACTTGAGTATGTCCTGTTTCCCTAATGAAATACTTCTACTTTTTACTCATTTATTTGATTATTTGGTTACTAGATATTAACAGACTGCATGCTGCATCAGAGCCAAATTAGTACACATTTAATTATTTACATGATTTAACATTTAAATATATGTATATTTAACGTTTACATGTACATAATGTACTTCGATGTACTCATTGCTATTATGGCTAGAAATTTACCTTTTAGGACATTTAATATCAGATTTTTAATCAAGTAGGCTACTCTTCGTATGGGTGACTTTTACTTTTACCAGAGTAATATACTATTTTTGCACAGTATCTCTGAAAAAAAAGTTGGAGATGTATTAGCATTTGACCCCATGAAGGAGATATTCATGAGGCCTACATATTGAATCCCAGCACCAGTTGAAGAGAAGCATTTCACGCTCACCTATGAAGTCCACGTCTGCGTGTCCATCATCCGCATAAGGCTTGCGCAGAGCGTCGCTGTCACAGCTGGCGATGACCGCATCAAAGAACCGCAAGGTGTCCTCCTCGTCGGGGACTGGAGGGGCAGACGGTTTCGCTCTTGATGTCTGTGGTAAAAAAAAACAACCCAACAACAACGGGAGAACATTTGTCTCTGATATCTCCTGCCATGTGTTCTGGGATAGATGATGTAATCTTACCGGTTCTTGCTTTGTAGGCGGCGGCGGCGGCGGTGCTGGCTTCTTCTTGGAGGACACCGTGGCCTTGGTGTCGCTGCTTTTGAAGTCATTTACACTCTTTGTGTATTGCCGCCTCAAAGCCACAAGTGCCTCCAGGTACTCGAGGCAGCTCCGATTCTGCGAGTAGAGCCATATCCTGTCCTCTTGTCTCTGATAGTAGTACAAGGTTGACTCGATGCTCACTGTACTTTTGCTCCGTTTTAGAGTCGAGCCCGCGGCGGCCTGACTTCGCTCTCCCACCACGAGCATGGAGGTGCTGCGGACCAGCCTGACGGTACACGCGTTGTGGTAGTCCTGCTCGGACCGCAACACGCTGCCAGCGCCGCCGTCCCGCCCTCGGCGTCCGTGATGGTTGGGACGGAACACATTATTAATCTTCCTGAACATTCCTCTACAAGGAGTCTTTCAGGTGCACACACTTTCCCCAAGATCTCTTAGTGTTTGTGAAGCATCTATCCATATTCGTGCCCACAAACAAACAAACAAATAAACAACTTTAAACCTGACCGGAGCTCTTCACGTTGACCCGTCGCTGTCCAGCGTGCTGAAATCGCCAAACTGCTGCTCTACTGTGACACAAAAGCAGAATCAGATCCGGGCCTCCCGCCGAACCTGATCTCAACACGCCTTTAATGTTTTCAGATGTTGCTCAGCAACTGAAGCACCGGATCGGTAACTCTACACTTTTTTGTGCTGCCATTGCTACCAAGCAGCAGTGTCAGATATCCTGACAGACAAGGACATAACAACAGCCAACAATCCAACGAACTCTGGGCCGTGAAGCCATCTGTTTATAAGAGATCTTCAAAAAAATATGATAGGCTAATTCAGGTTTAATTCAAATTTTTGGTTTTGAAAAACGCTCGGGAAAGATCAAACTAATTAATTCTGGATTTCTGTAGCAAACTCAGAAGTGATATGATGACTTATGTCTAGGTTTCCTCGCTTAATTAATAATAAATAATTTTCTCTCGTGTTTCTCTCGCTTCTATTGTCGGGCTTTAATACAAAGGTCTTAACTGGAGCAGGTCATACAGACAGGGTACTTTCATCTCGGAAAAATCCCGGCCATAAATATAGCCTGAAAGTTTCCATCACTTTCACCAGATAACTGATTTAGACCGTGCCCAGGTTTACCTGGGGAAGATTCATGCAAAAACCTTCTACCAGAGAAGGAGAAAAACAAAAAAATATAATGTAAAATAAGATATATCCAAGGTCCCAGGCAAGGTTTATCATTTACCTAAACATGCTGATGAGTTGGCAAGAGGAAGTGCTGACTTGTGGTTACATACACAAGTCACACTTCTGCTTTGGCGCGAACACAGGTAACAGGAGTAAAGCTGAAAACAGCAGTTATTCTACTAAAACAACAAAACCTCCCTGCTGCACTGTCCCCACAGTAAGGTAACTCAAAATTTGGGGTGTGACAAATCAGAAAACGAAAACAGGGATCTTCGAACTTTCTGTTTCTTGGTATTTTGATCATATTATATATGACTTTCTTTTCTGCTTTTAACCTCAATCAAGCACCTGTTGCTTTTTCAAGGAAACAAAACCTCTGTGGGTTTTTTTTTTTTTTTTTACAGCTTATTTTGTTTTCATAACAATGCAACATCTGCTGTTTCACTTCATTTGGCAAGAAGACAAACAAAGGCAAAGAGATGTGCTCACATTCTTTTATAAGGCTGTCAGATAAATACATAAGTAAGAACTGGGGAGGGGTGGGGATATGTCCTGCCTCAATCCTATGAAAATAAGATATTGGAAAGATGAACCCAGCTGCATCATTAAGTCTGCAGAAATGGGAAGAAAGAACAGACATCTGATATTCCCCACTTCCTCTTGGGGTGGGTATAAAACAACCATGAATGCACACTAGTTGAATCAAATACAGTGCACACATTTGATCAGTTGTGTCCATAGAAAATGCAATGTTTCTAAGAAGTACTTTTCTGATCAACACCGTGGACCCTTGAAAGCCGAGAGACTGTGATCGAGGTAGGAATATGTTTGTTTCAGAAAAATCTGATTTGTCTTTATGATTTTGAGATAAGATGTCTTGTTTTTTCTATTTGGGGCATCGATATGTTGATGTCTTCACCCACAAAAGCTCAAAATGGATCATCAGTAGGATCAGATAGACTCAGTTAAAACATTCAAAGACAGACCCTTCATGTAATCAAGAGAGATCTGGTGTTTGTCATTGAGTTTTACAGTGTTTTTGTTTTGAGCTGTTTTACTTGGATATGTTTTTTTTTTTGTTGAGCATTGACTTTTGTGTCCTTATATATAAAATATACGCATTACTTATGCTGAAATTTGCATCTTCTCACATGTTGAATACTAACACATGCAAGTGTTGTCATATATGAGGCAGGATTGCACGATGAAATGCAGTTGTAGCCCCCCATGGTACACAAAAAAAAAATGTATCAAGAATATTAAAATATTTAAATTGGAATAGAATATCTATGTGTTTTAATAACTCGGTTCACGGCTTCTCAATGTGTGCTCTTCGTTGCAGCCATGCTTTGTGAAGGCAAATTGTTGAGCATGACCTATGGTGAATTGGGGGAAGTGGATCCCCTCCCCTCTCAAAAGGCTCTCCAGAATGCCTGTGGGCTGGCAAGAGCAGCTACTAGTCTCATGCCAGGCTCCACCAGACTCGTTCATCACAATTCCCCTGAGCAGACAGGTTGTGCGGACAACAGCAGTGCTTCCGTGGAGTTGTACAATTCTCCGGTGCAGTCCTCGACTCCCCACAGAGCCCCGCTAGGCAGACAGATGTCTCCAGAGATAGAGATCCCAGCTCAGGCTTGCTCAGGCGGTGATTCCCCTTTCTTGGTTCCATCCTTCTGCCAGAGCATCTGCCAAAACTACAGTGACCTCCAAATTGGAGGGGAACATGTGCTGCCTCTGTTGGCCAACGATGGCGAGCTCAGACTCTGTACCGATGCCCAGGCTGCGGGCCCCTTCCTCCAGTCCTGCGATGTCCTCCCGGCTGTGGAGGATTCTTCGCCAGGGCAGACATCTCATGGTGGTCTTCTGCATCCACTGAGGGGAGGCTCAAATCGCTGGAGACTTGGGAGTGCCCGCGATCGCAGCTTTTTGTTCCAGGACCGTGAAGGTCCATTCTCCAACTCTCTTCTAAATCACTATCTGGAGCAGAAACTCATGGATTTGTACCAGCAATACATGATGGAGAACATAGCCAGGGCAGGGGATTCACACCCAGGCCCCATTTGCCCTCTGCTGGGCTCAGAGCTGGTCTTGACCAGCCTAGACCAGATCACTTTGCAGCTGAGTCGGGAAGGGAACCTGGAGGCCGGCCTGGCCAAGGACATGGTTCTCAGCTGCCTGCTGCGGGTTGCTGGTGACAAACAGTCAAGTGAGATCAGCACTCCCTTTCTGCAGATTTCAAATGTGGCATCCAAGGAGCAGGGAGCAGAGAATAAAGAGTAACCCCAGTGTCAAGGAATTCACTCATCCTTTCATTTTAGTTTTTATCACCCACAAATAAGATTAAATTTACTGTATAACCGCATTTCATTTATTATTATTTTTTAAGAGCTTTTGAGAGGTTGACGTTTAAAGCAAATTCTGTATTTGATTGGTAATTACCAGGAGAGTGTGTTGCATCTATTGTATCATCATTTTAATATGCATCCATGCAACTAGCGTATGTGCATAGTGTGCTGTTTTCAATTTCTAAAGGACAATAAAGACAGGAACTGAAAATTGAAAGTGATCTCCCCCCCCCCCCCACCCCTCTTTTCGGTTCAATATGCATCTTTGTGTGTGTGATGTGGAGTGTGGTAGAAAACATCTGAAACATTTTGAAAAATCTGCATAATAGCTTCTGGTTTTATTTTTGTGAGGGAGAGGAAGTAGATCTATTTTTAAGGTTTAAACTAAGTAATTTTTTGTGTTGCAGAGTATTTTTTAAACGTCTTTAAACATATCTTGAGTGGCTCTTTAGGCATTTTTATGCTCAGTATTGACATGATTTTGTGCATTTAAACAGTTATTATAGAATGCCACAATTAAATCTGTTGCTTATTACTGTATATTTTTGTTCCCAAATATATATTACACATATAAACTTGTTGGTCATTTATATTTATTCCAATGCTCCCCTGCTAGTGACAAAGATAACACTAATGACAGAGTGTGCTGTTTAATAAACAGTCACAATCACCTATTTATTAACCCCAGTGACTTTGACACACATCTTTTACTCCTCTGTTTTCCTTTATTCCTTCTCCTCCTCCTTATTTTCTGTCCCCCCTCCAACATCCATCCATCCATCCATCCAGCTAATGCTTCCTATCATCTGCACCCTGCTGCTGCTAATCTATGATGTCATAAGGACTGGGCTGTAAATCTGCAGCACGCAGGCAGTCGGACACTAACACCAAATTTTACACTGTTTGTGATACTGGCTCCTCTACTCTGTAAACAAAATACAAGTTAAAGATAAGGTTATCTGTGCTGCATGATTTAGTGTGCAAATCCAACGGTTTGCTGCCCCTCTGAGTTTCTCATTTGTGCCAGAGCAACATTTTCCCAAAATAAAAATAACATGTTATTTTTCACATTTCCCCCTATTGAAAGAGCTGTGAAAGACCCATGACACCATTCCAGCTTAGTGCAGCCGTGGCCTTCTGAGCCAGTGTTTGATCAGCTTCCTTGTTTCCTGTCCAAACAGAGAGCCACAGGAGGAAACTGTGTTTACGGAGCTGAGCGCTGCAGTCAGAGCCCTGTGAAGTCTCAAGGCCACAGAGACACATGTTTGGTATTTCTGCTTCTATCCGGATTGAACATTCCAGGTACACGTTAAAGGAACCGAATCCTTACAGACCTAAACAAAAACACATATCAATATGATTCACCCAATGCCGAGCCCAGCAATGTGAGCAGATTCAAACAGACTGATTTCTGCAGACCTTGAAAAAGAATGAAAAGCATAACTCTTGTTTCAGGGGAGGTTAAGAATTGTTTAAAGGGCTGAAGGTAAAGCTACATACTGCAGTCTCTTACACACACACAGGTGGTGAACGTTTTCTCACAAACTTCACCAAATTACAATTATATTTCCTTGCCAACAGATTGACAATGATTGTGATTGTGAACTGTGAATGGAAAGGCAAAAAGTCTTTTTTATTTTCTGTAATTAGTAGTTTTCCTCTTACAAAAAGTAAGACTAAGGCCAAAGAATGATGAGAAGACATGAAATAAGAGCAGGGACACAGTCTGATCAAAACAAATGGCAAGCTGCAGTGATTAAAAAAAAAAAAAACTTCTCTCATGGCTTAGCGATGAAACTAACAGGGAGGTTGAAGTATTGGAGCGTCTTTCAGAGGTTCATAAAGTAATTTCCTTGTCACAAAGAGCTTTTACCATGGAGGGCGGTAAAGGCAAGGCCACAAGATTTCATATCAAAGCCAAGGTCCCAGATACACTCTCACTATTGTGGCTTTAATGCTCTGTAGCACTCTGTAGCTTGCCTTTATTTAAAAAGCTTTTAGAATGTGGCCTTGTTAATTGGAACAGCCATATACTGTTTACTTATATTTTTTCTTCCTTTGTGAAAGTGGGATTTAAGAACGTCTGTCACAATTTTTCAAGGCCTATAGACAAGATCCTTTGAAGTTCTTTACAGGATTAGACATAGACACACACGCACACACAAATACTTACTTAGGCCACTTTTGGGGAAATTACATCAACTTATATTAATTTCCCGGACCCTTTCCATACCAATAACCACTACTTGGCTAACCCTAACCCTAATCTAACCCTAATCTAACTCTTACCTTAAGGACTGACTTTGTCCCCAATTGCACCGGCTCTCAGTTTGAGCTTGAAATGTGTCCCCGAAAGTAGCCTGAGTCCTGGGGGGGGGGGGGGG
>JBBPCS010000001.1:13810478-13828646 GCA_037974645.1 Hollardia meadi | reverse complement strand
CACACACACACACACACACACACACACACACACACACACACACACACACACACATACATGCTCACTTTGCTGTAAGTTGGTGACTTGAGTCCTTGGAAAGTGCAGTATTCAATTTGTAACTATTATGGAGACAAGGACACAGCCCTTTATGTGAGCAGCTACAGAGAGAAAATGGAGGCAGTCACCATGGCAACCGCCAGAAGAGCACCCAACAAATCAACAAACAATGCAGCACACGACTTTTCCAGGGGAGCCATTTGATGCAAGGCCTTGAATCATACAAAGTTGTCCTCTTAAGTTTCTGAGACCTGTCTTAGAGTGTCTGTGGGTGTCTAAGCCCAAGTGTTTGGTTAAAAAACCTTGTGTTTTTCTCCACCCTTGTGTTTCAAGGCCGGCTTGGCTGAATGTGCCAAAGAGCTGTCTTCTCGGGTCACGGCAACCTCAAAATTTCTTTTGTGCAATTAGCCTTCAGGAAATGTTTACTACTGCAAAAGAACCTAACATAACAATGCTCACTTGCTGAAGACAGTTTGTGTATTTACTTGAAAGAATTAGTATGAGTTAGTATTAGTAAAAAAAGAAGTATTAGTTAGATGCAGACGTACAAAAGAAGTTCCTTCAGTCAATTCAGCTGAAAGGTTGTGAGAAATACAAGTGGATGTGAGGACTAAAGTTGACACAATTGCCATTGTCTTTTAAAAGTTTAGATTTTAAAATGTGTTTACAAAATCTATACCATCCTCAAACACTGAATACCTAAAGCACTTTTTGATGGTTCTTGCTCTCCGACTCCTTCCCACTTCGATTCCTGCTTGTTCCCTGCTCTAACTTTCCCATGCCCCTTGTCCGAGTAAATAGCGTGTTTGGTGACCTTGCTCTAAATTTCAGCACTAGACACAAAGCTGCAGCGTGGCTGATGCTGTCTGACTGCGACTGTCTGGGTGTCACAGCAATTATTTTAAGACGTGCAGATCACAGATAGGCGAGTGTGTGTGTGTGTGTGTGTGTGTGTGTGTGTCGGTTTGCTTTCATTTTCTTTCATTTGAACACTTGTAAACTCTTTTTGAGACTTGTGTGTGTTAATATTTTAAAGCAGACCAGTCATTGGCAGAAGAGAGTTGAGAAGATGAAGAGAGCAATGTTTTGTCTGATACATTTAAAATATAAGCTTTTGCATGAGAATAGCTTGGCAGATTTAGTCAATGTGTCCAAGTTGAGTCTCGGGTAGAATTCATATTTGTCATGTCGAAATATGGTTTAATTGCTGCAGTCAAACACAAACAGGGTGCTGTGTTTTGCGGGAAGTGGGAAGGCCTCTCCATACTGAGGAACATGAAACTGGGCTTGAGACCAACAGGCATTGGGCCAGAGAAGGAATCTGCTGTATATCACAGAGAACTAAGAACAAACAGGGCCTGTGAAGCTGATAGCACGCTTGTGGCTACTTTACTTGATGATAGCTTCAAGAAAGCAAAAGGTTTTTGGCAATTACTCCGGGGGTTTTTCATGTTAAAGCCAAACTTTCAACACTAAGGAAATCTACACATTTCATTAAAGTAAGAAGTAAAGAAGTATGTTTATTTATATTGCACCTTTCAAGAGCAGACGTAAAAGTGCTTCACAAAAAAAGACACAAGAGCAAATATTGAGATCCAGTTTTACTCTACCCACTTACTGTTTTATTTCCCTTTTAGTAATAATCATTAAGACTTTCATGAAAGCTTATTTATGATCTGCATTTGTTTCTGCAATACCCATTTATTGAATTTACACTGAGCATTAATTTCTCTATCTAGCCAGTTCCTGGGGTTTGGCCGACAAGGGCAAATGTGCTACAACGGCCCAAAACATTTTCATTAGGAAAAACGTGCTGCAGCTCCAGAAATGATGCCAACACCCATATAAAAATCCAAAACACAACAGAAATGTGCTGCAAATTAAAAAAAAGTACTGCAGAAAGCCAAAACAAGTATATTAACAACAGCTAAACATGTCCATGCAGAGACCTTTAGAGGGATGATTTGAAGGGGAGGCTGTGCAACGTTAATGCTAAGGTATGTGACTGACAGGGGACCAAAAATAAAAGGGGAAATATACAGAGGGCAAAGCATGGTGCAAAATCTATAAACTGAGTCCAAAAGCACTAAGGCAAAACAAAAATACAAGGGACCAGGTCAGAACTAAGGCACACAGGGAACACATGACAAACTGACAAAGAACGTGGGGAGCACATGGACTTAAATACACAAGGGAGGTTAACAAGACACAGGTGAAACACATGAGGGTAATCGCAGGAGGCGGGAAAAGAACAAAGGGAGTGTAAAGCAGGACAAGACACAAGAGGAGAACACCTTCAAAATAAAACAGGAAATAACAAACTAGAACCTCAAAACGGTAACACAGGAGGTAACAAACACAGGAATATAAACGAGAAACTCAAGCCATAAAGCACTTAAACCCAAACCATGACAAAAATGCTAAAGTTGTAACCTAGTCATAATTTTACTCTGCAAGTAAGTCCTGCACTCACAGCGCCTCGACATGATCAAACTTTTTTGGTGTTGTTGGCTGTACGACTGACTGTTACAGTCCACTATACAACACTGTTTGCAGACCATGTTGAAACTCTACCAAGCTGTACGTGTACATGTATGGGCCAGTATCCACAAAAAATGGTCAATTTTCTATTGATCACATCACATTCCCATTCTCTATTGCCTGCCTTGTAGCTTTCAGTTTGGAAAAAATAATTTTATTCATACTATTTTCCTTTTTTGCTTGATGTTATTTAAACTGTTTTAATTTTTTTTTTAATCATCTGTTTTCACATCTAAAGTACTTTGTAACTTTGAAAGGTGGTGCATACAAAAATTAAGAAAAACATAAAAAAGCATAAATATTACTGTAATTATAATATAGCTAGGCTATCACACAGTGTACATTCAATATCCAGTGAGATATTTAAAGCCAAGACTTCATGTTTTTATAGATTCTTCCCCTTCATCAAATGTAAATATTTTTGGTATACTATGCACCGTTTTATAGACATTTCTTTTATTTCATTTTCATTTATAGCCTGACATATTTGGTATCTGACATTTGGATCTGAATTTAAAATAAAGTCCTGGTATTCTGAACAATATTTGACTACACATCATGAGTTGTGGGGGCCAGTGGCATTTCATGCATTAAAGAAATGTTATAACACATATTTTATTTGCTCTATCTGAGGGAAGATGGTGGAGTACTTAAAAACATCTTGTACAAATTTGATAAATAAACAAAGGAAGCCGCGAGCAAGACAAAGAGCGACAGAGCACTGTAGCTGTCTTTTCAACTCTGTGCTTTTGCAACAATAATGGAACCTCACCTTGAGACCGAAGGATTTTTATAACCTGCGCTGGCTGGGCCTTGAGCAGGGCGAAGGCTGTTTATCCCATGGTGTCCTTGATATAACATGTGAAAAATCTCTCTGTTTTCTCTATCTGCCAAATCAATACAAAGACATTCAGCCTCTGAACAGTGTTGCAGCACTACCGCAAAAGTTTTTCATCCTGCCTCAATTCATAGCCGTATCCTTCAACGCAACAGAGCAGGGTCCTCCACTGAGGTCCTGCTTACTGCTATTTCATGAATAAGGCTATTCACTCAATGTAATTCTTTCTCCACACCAAAGACAACCTTCTATGGAGACCCGCGAGTGGCAGTGTGATTTGTTTACACCAGAATTGTTTAAACCTTTTCTCAACATACTGTACAGTAAGTGCGGACTTGCTTTAAACCTTTGCATTGGCCTTCCACAGGTTTGGCTCATTCTGACAGTTTATTTGTTTGTTTGTTTTTTGGTCCAACTCCTCTGTAATCACCTCTGATTTCCCTGTAGCTCCCCACCTCCCTCCCTCTCAGGTAGCAGTCAGCCCTAACCTGTGCCTCGTAGGGGCAATTAAGATAAACTCTCTAATTCATCTGCTTTATCCCGACCTGTCTCTCTCAGTCTCTCATTCACTGACCTCCCCTCCGTCCGTCCTTCCTTCCATTCCTTCAAACCCCCCCCCCCCCCCCCCCCCCCCCAATCCTCCTTCAGTGACAGAGGCAAGGAGAGCATTGAGTCATGACATCATAATTCACCAGCTCCTGTTTTCACGGTTAAATCAATATCAGTGTGTCCAAGTCAAGGTTGGAGACTGGCCTTCACAGCTCAGCTCTTCCTACTTCTTTCTTATAGAAAATCATATAAATTGTCCCTAAAATAATTAAGCCTTCAGATCCGCGCTGGCCTATATTTTACAGCACTGCCAGAGAGTCAAGGTAGTACTGAGAATAGAACTGGGCTCTGGCTCCTTGTCTTTCCTTTCCTTTCTTCACAATCAATTAAACACAGGGCCCATTGACTGTTACCTTCTTTTACCTTTGATGTTGTATTAGAGTCTGAAGTGGTTGCAAAAAATGTCATTTTGTGGTGAGACTTGAATATGTGACAGCCTTGCAAGATGTGTTTCAGATGTGTGTGTGTGTGTGTGTGAATGAGAGAGAGAGATACAGGGAGGCAGGGAGGGAGGGAGGAGAAGGGGTGGAGAAAGAGGAGGTGCCAGAGCCCGTGGAGGCGGAATATGCAGAAACTCTGGACAAGCTCTGAAAGCGCGGGTACAGACAGAAGCCAATATAAACGTGCTGCCCTTCACTCGGGGCTATCAGGGGCTAAGAAAACAGCGCTACCTCTGTCACTGACCTTCAGCGCTTCAAAGAGACAGCGGGACGCGCGGAGCTCCGTTCCATGTAGAGCGGCCAGCGGTCATGGCCACGCTGGAGGGCTGCCGATGTCGGGGTGCCAGCGGCCGAAACAACAACAGCATCCTCTACAGCATTCTGAAGAGTGACAGCCTTACGACCGCCGAGGAGCAACAACCAAATCCCCAGCAACAACAACAAAGCCTGCAACACTTGTTTCACAAGACCTCCTCCACTGGCGCCCCAGCCTCGCCGCGGGAGCCCCGGCAGCAGGCCTGCTCCTGCGGCTCGACGCGGCGCCGAGGGGTCCTCCGCTCCCCGCAGTTGACGTGCAAAGCCGCCTCGGCGGTTCTGGTGAAGACGCTGCGGTTCGTGAAAAACGTCCCCTGTTTTCGCGAGCTGCCGGAGGACGACCAGCTGACGTTGATCCGGAGCGGCTGGGCGCCTCTGCTCGTGCTGGGACTCGCACAAGACCGTGTGGACTTTGAGACCACGGAGACGGTGGAGCCCAGCATGCTGCAGCGCATCCTCACGGGTTTACCGGACAGGCAGAGCGAGGTGCTCGGCTGCCAGGGCAGGGGGGGAGCCGGGGTCTCTGTTCTGGATATCGAAGCCATCAAAGCCTTCCTGAAGAAGTGCTGGAGCGTAGATATCAGTACGAAGGAGTATGCGTACCTGAAAGGAGCCGTGCTGTTCAACCCAGGTAAGGTTTTAATACCTGCTTATCAAAGTTATCCTAGGTGACATAAAGACTGACTGAGAGCATCTCTGAGGCTTGGTTTAGCCTAGTATAATCTTATTGATTGTTTTTGTGCTAGAAGTTTGGTTTATTTGGAAATGATTGACCCAGTATACAGACATGACAGTAAGGCAGGTTACCAGAATCTATAGACAATCAAGTTAAGCTGTTTTCATTTTGAGGATTACTTCGGATTCTGGGTTTATTGCATCCACCCCTGACAGCTGTCACAGCATACAAGTTTGTATGGAGACCATTCTGAACTTTTCTTTCCACTCATCCCACTCCCCATCTCACCCCCCCCCCCCCCCCCTCCTTTCCTCCCACTTCGCCTCGTCCCTCTCCGCCAGATGTGGAGGGTTTGCGCTGTCTCCACTACATCCAGTCTCTGCGTCGGGAGGCGCACCAGGCTCTGAACGAGCACGTCAGGCTGATCCACCGCGAGGACTCGACCCGGTTCGCCAAACTGCTCATAGCTCTGTCCATGCTGAGGGCCATCAGCCCGCCGGTGGTCGCGCAACTCTTCTTAAGACCCGTTATAGGGACCGTCAACATCGAGGAGGTGCTCATGGAGATGTTCTACGGAAAGTAGGTCACGGTCCACAGTGGGCTGTAATGAATTCAGCAGATTCAGCCACCGGATGCTCCAAGCTCTTAGGGTAGGAGGTTAGGGCAACATGAAGAGGATATTAGGGACTGAATTTACAACTACTGTATGTTGAGATCTTCAAAGACTGTGGAATGACCAACACAGGCAAAGTGTGTGTGTGTGTGTGTGTGTGTGGGTGAGAGAGAGAGAGAGTGTGTGTGTATGTGCATGAGAGAATTAGAGAAACGTGGTGTGTTGAGGGCAAAATATGTAATATTAGAGGGAAACACAAAGCAGCTGCTGGAATTCATAACTTATTTGTTTTTATATAAAATATTTTTCTATAATAAAGAACTACTCTCTGGAATGATTTTGCAGTTTTTGTGCCTGTGTGTGTGTGTGTGTGTGTGAGTGAGACAGCAGTGTGTGATATTAGCTCTGTCATAACTGACATACTTTTCACTGGAGCAACTGAAATCAGTCCTGTGTAGGAGATAACATGTCTTAGGATGTTACGTGAGCAATGATAACTACATTATAGCCTACTTACAAATCTGACGCACACATCACCTTGGAAAATCTGAGACACTGATTCATGTCAATTGTTAACAGGCATAATTTGATAAAGGCTTATTAGGTCAAATACAGATTAAGATAAGGCTCAGAAAGCCACTGTTCACTGTCCAGTACAGCAGGTAAGGAGGAGAATTCAACAGTGTGACTTCTAAATGGTGAAATGCCATGTCAGACCACCAGAGTGCAACAGTATACTGCATCCAGCAGCTGTGCTGTACACGTCCATCGTCCTCCCCATCCACCAACGCACACGCATACTCCCCACAGACAGCCGGTTCAGAAATGAAAGCGCCTCAGGTAATGTTCTACCTGTCCCTCTAACTCTGGCATTTACAGTGTGGAATTTTGTGGATTAAAGTGTTTCTGGCAAAAAAAAAAGTATCTAGAGGAAAGATGGAGGACAGGCTTGCTGGAAAAAAAAAATCCAGAGAAAGCATCTGCAGACTGCACATGAATGCAAAGATAAATAGCCTTGTGGCATTATCCAACAGCATTGTGATTCCATTAATTCTATGGTGAAACACATGCACATGCAGTGTGTAGTATGATCAAATTATTTTATGAATCCCTGAACACCTGATTCCTCAGTCACTGTTCCTAGGTCAGATGGCCTGTACCTGTGCTCAGTCCCTGCATCTGTGTTTTGGCCCACTCTAACAAAATAATCTGGCCAAAAAAGTTATTAATTTATATTTAGACCCTGCTCTGGTCATTATACAAACAAAGGAGGGGAAGTGAATGAGTTAAAAAGAGATGGACGGAGATAGACAACGTGTCTGCTGGGCAGTAAAGTTAAGAAAAAAATCTGTTTCAGTCAGACAGCCAGCAGACCATATAATTACCTCCTGTTCCTGGGTAGACCTTAAAAATGGGGGCATTGCTTTCAGTGGCTTTGAAACAGCATATGGGAGCTGAGGGGGATGTGCCTGTGAGCTGTAGGAGGCCAAGAGTGCAGGTCGGGAGGTGGTATATCTTTCAAAAATCACAAAACAGGACACCAAACAACAGGCTTATAAGTAAAAATGAGTGGATCAAAGGTATTATCAGCCGCATTTTCGTCCCTGATGGAAACGTTTTAGAATAATTAGAATAATTCACCAATGCTATACATTTATTATGGAGTCGCAAGTTAGGTAGTCTTATTTGCTGTTCTGTAATTATGACAAATGCAACAATAAAATAAAATACTATAAGTAGAGAAATTGATTAAATGGAGTCCAGTAATTATATCAAATTGCAGTCTAGCTTCTCAACAAAAACTCAGCCGCGTTTTCAAGTGTGCGTCAAAGTATCAATGGCCTCTATGTTTATTCTTATTCAGAATAACCAGATTCAATTGAAATGTACTGCCACAGGAAGGAGAGCGTTGGATACAATAATAAGCAGAGACATAAAAAACATGAGATATTAAAAGGACTCTCACACACCTCCCAGTGGTCCGATAAAGCATTGCAGGAAAGGCCAAAAATGACTCTCTCTCTCTCACACACACACACACACACTAAGATATGCTTATTTCTGTCGATCTCTCCTACATGTTACCTCTCGATGGGGCCTATTTTCTCTCCAATTAAGTCTTTAATTGCTCTGGGTAATAGAGTCTATTAATTCTGTGTCTGCTAATAAAACCCCAGCTGTCTGGCAGGAGGCTGCCAACATGCAACAGTCACCAGCTCTACTTGTGGTTGACAACACGCTGTGTGTGCGCTTGCATGTGTGCATGCCTCCAACCGTTGGCATCTTTATTAAGAGCCTAAATAAATTTCAGTGGTTGTGGTTGATTTATGTTTTCACTGATGCAGTCACATCTGGGTTTTTTTTTCCTTTGTGTTTGCATCGTCTCAAACCATCTGTGCTCTTTCAGCTTCTTTTTCTGCACCCTGACACCAATAAAATGTCTGTACAATATCTTTTATAGCAACAAACCACTTTCTCCCTTCTTCTGTCTGTAACTGTGTCCTCTCGTTTTCCTCTGCCCCAATTTCCTGAGGGAGAATGTCCTTGTCTCTGTTCTCTCCTGGCATTGTCAGGATAGTCCCTAAATTGGCTTTCTGTTTCTGTGTTTACCAGTGCTCCATCACAAACAACCGTTGTAGGTAGTTTGAATCCCCAGGAGATGGCACTGTTTGGCAGCATTCAACCACTATTGTATGGAACTTGCCAAGCAAAAGTCAGGCATCAAACAAGACTCTATGGCTCTACACCAAAACATTTCTTTTATCAGCACTTTTTAAAGTTTATGTTTGGCATTTCTGCCTCTATCTGACTGAGGAGATAGACAGGAAACATGAGGAGAGAGCAAAAGTCCCCAGCCAGTATCACACCAGAGAAATGATGATTACATGGTATGTGTTCTAGACTACAAGGCCTCGGAGATCTCCATATCTGCACATTTTAAACTCCCATCATGACCTCCATCATTATATGCTGTCTAATTGTTGATCTTTTTTCTTTGCACACTGCACTGACAATATTATGTATTGTGTTTCTTAAAAGTCATTAGAAAGAGAGGAACACAAATACTCCAAATACAGTCTCCGTATGGCACATTATAGTATATCCCTCATGATTCATTGTTTACAAATCACATGTCATAATAAGGTTTGTTTTGGGCTCCCGAATTAAACTTGTGAATCTGTGAATCTAAAGTGTTTTTTTTTTTTTTAGAACAATAGTACAATGCCCATATGGGCACAGAAACACTGTTTGCTTGCTGCAAGGATCATTCCTCCTGTTCAAACTAACCGTTACAAGATCCCTCCCAAATGCACTACCAATATTATCTTATAATATACTGTAGGTGATAGGAGGAGGATTAGAGCCACATGTGAAATATTTATTTGAGTTTTGACTTCGAAAATCAGAATTCTGACGTCTTTTTCCTCAAAATTCTTACTTTTCTCAGAATTCGAATACTGAAAATAAAATGTCAGGAAAAAATAGTCTTAATTCTGCAGTTAAAGTCAGAATTCTGAAAAAAAGGTCAGAATTATGAGATTCAGGTCAAGTATTTCACATGTTCCCTTAACTTAAGTAAATGCTTCACACATGGCCCTAATCATCTTCTGTTAAGTGATGGGGGACAAATACACTGAAAAATTGTCAGTCTGACTTGGACAAATCAAGTATCCACCAAAATTACTGTTCTTTTTGTACAAAATTGCTTGTTTGTGTTACTGCCCATTCATAGCAGCTCAGCATGGAAACATAGTCTGAGGAAAAACGTGTGGAATTGTGTATCGAAAAGATTTGAACTTTGGAAGATACCCACTCGATTTGACTTACTGAGACTGTTGAAGCCTCATATTGGCTTCTTATAAACTTTGGAATACTTTTAAAGTTCCTTTCATGGAATGAGCATTGGGGATTTTGTCACCATCTCTTCCACTGGAAGCATGTCAGCAAGGGATTTCAATGCTTGGAAAAAAAAGTGAACTATAGCGTAATAACCTGTAGTTATTTACGAAAATAATCACAACGAGCAGATGGTGAGAAAAAGGTTGTATGCACATCCACACATGCTTTCAGACTCTGCTATAGTCCTGGAGTGTTGTCCACAAGGAGTTGACAGATGCACAACTGTTTATTTCTGTAGTGTTTCGAGGAATGTTATGGCAGAATAAGGAGACGCTGATGGTTATTCACTTTCCCTGAGCCAGATCATAAAGCGGGATCAATGATTTAAACCGAAAAACTCACTTTGTGTGCCATCACAACGTGTCATCAATCGGACGATTCATGTGGATTTTAGGAGTGTAATCAGTGTGTGCGGTTGCCAACGAATGGTCAAACTTGGACACAAAAGAAAAACATCAAGAGGAAATAAATGTTTTTAATGTGCAGTGAGAAAGTAAGGGCAACTGATAATGATTGTGTTTCTATAAAGATAGACATTTCTTTCCAAGTGAAAATCGTGTTTATATATTTATATAAATATCTATATTATATATAGAATACATATCTATTTGCTATGCATACTCAAAAATCACACCTTCAAATATATTTAAAAAGTCTTTCAAAACACAAATGTATTCTTTTCTTTCCTTAAACATGAACTATCCATATGGACCAAAGTAATTATCAGGATGGGAATAATATTATGCTTTCAAAACCAAAACACTGAAAATGCTTCACTTCTGAATCTAGAACAGTAGAGGACATTTTTTCAAGTGGGATTCAAAAGCCACCTTAATCTCTTAACAAACCAAGAACCACATTGCAAGTGTACAAAACCGGCATAACACTTATACACAAATCCCCTTTCTATGGTAGATGAAATGCAAATAAGTATGACTTCTCAAGCAAACTCTTTTCTGTTATAAAAATAGAATTCTTTTCAAAATAATCTACAGATTTCTTTTAAGGTGAGGCATTTCACTATCACTCTATAACAGCAAGGCTGTTTGTTTCAATAGAAAATATGAAGCTTTAGAGAGAGATCTTCCAGTCTATCGGTCTATCTGATTGGAGAGGACGGCCCCCCAACTGCTCCTCCTTCTCGGTCCCACGGGACGGTAGATTTTTGCCAGCTCCTCCTTCTTTTTGCATATTCTATGATTTTTTAAAAGAGAGTTTCCTTTTAAGCTAGATACACCTTTTGCAGGTAAACAAAAAGAAGTTTCTGCTCCTTGAAGCTCCTGAAACGTCCAGGCAAATCCAAAAGTGTTAAAAAAAAAAAAAGTTATCTTAAACTACACAAAGATTTAAAAACAAACAAACAAACAATCAAAAACGCAACAGTGCAGATACATGACACACCGGCTTTTCAAACAAGCGCATAATAAAAAAGAAACTGAAAAGAGAAAACAAAAAATATACAACTCTGTATAACAAGTTAAAGCAAAGTTCTACAGTAGAGAAGGCAACAAACATGACTGAAAAGAACAAACAAAAGAACAAAACAGGAAAACACTGATGCTACAAATAAATTGAAATATATGTACAAGACCCTGTTTTCCTTTTGTTTGTATGTATGCACATTTGTGTGTGTGTGTGTGTGTGTATATGCAGGTGTGTGAGCAATGCCAAAGTGTGTTGGTTCTTGTGGAGTTCTTGCGAGTCCAAATTTCGCTAGTTAGTGAAACAGTGTTTTTATTATATCTCCTGTTCCACACAGACAACATCCTCTGTAACAGAGGCACTGTCCACTTTATAAAGCAAGGGAGACTGTGTCCAAAAACTTGTTGTATCTCCATCGCTCCATCGACCAGTTAACAACAGTTGGAACCAAATGGATCCAAAACCCTTTACGCTGTTATCACGACGTTCCTAAGAGCTACCAGACTGAGCCTGGTCCGATCCTGATTGGTCTCCCTGCAGCCGATGCTGAGTCTGTTCATCATTACCAGATGACGCTGGAGATGCTGGTTTCTCTTGGCAGCAGAGGGAGCATGGCGTTGTTAGCATGTGCCTCCTCCAGGCTGTGCTCTCGGCTCTTCCCAGGAGGCCTCTGTCCGTTCAGCAGTGTTAGAGGGATGTTGCAGTAGGTGTGCTGGTTTCCCAGAGAGGAGAGAGGTGGCAGGGTTCCTCCAGGGGGTATGTCATACTCGTAGCTGCGGTAGTAGTGTTTCTGCCTCATGGTGGTGTGGTAGGTGTTGTGGAAAGAGGAGCGCAGCTCGGGGTGGGCGGTGGCCATGGCGGTGGAGGTGGCTGCTGCCATGGAGATGGCGGAAACGGTCTGCAGCTCCCCAAATGGGCCCTGCTCGCTGACGTCCAGCGCCGGCTCATTGGTGAGCATGGGCTCTGTGCGCCGGAACGGCATCTCGTACTGCAGCTGCTTCCAGAACTTGGAGTTGAGCTTGTTGCTCTTAGTGCCGCGCCACTTGATGACAGTAAGGGTTTTAATGGTATGCTTGAGAGCCTCCACCTCCTGGTAGTTCATGATGCCACGCAACTCGGCACACTCGATCAAGATAACTTTGATCTCGCCAGTCACCAGCATGTTGCGCAGCCGTGTCTCCAACTCAAAGATGCTCCAGCCTCGCCGCACCACATAGTTGGGCGTCATAACTATAATGAGCCGTTTGCTCTGATCCACACAGCGTGCCACATCCTCTATGTAGGCTGCAGGAAACAAGAGATAGAGAGAAAAAAGAACAAAAATGCAACAGACATAAGAGTGGCAAAATAGCAGAGTAATGTACATCCAGTATGTTTTGAGCTAAAGATATGATTTAATGCGGACAGGACCACAACACTTAACAATGATGGATGAACATTTAGCAACAGACACCAAACACAAGACAATGACAGATGGCTATTTTGCTGTCCACCACTAGTTTCTGGTCTAATTACACTAATTTTAGTCTGTAGTTTATGCTGCCTACAGTAGAGAAAGACATAGGGACTGTAAATATGTGTGTTGGTACATTTGTTTAGTTGAATATGTGTCTTTTGTTCTGGTGAGGTGTAAAGGATTATCCTACGTGAGGTACTCAGTAGTATGGACGGCAGACCCACAGACAAAGTTACAGTAAGTGCTGCATGAAATGGAAATGTCTGATAAAGCTGCACAATCTGAATCGCTGTCTATTGAACTAGGCCTGATGTTTCAGATCACACAACAGTGCCATTCTAAGCAACTCTTTCAAACTTCCTAGGAGCAGGAAATGACAGCAGCTGATACAAGAGGGAAAGACTGAGGGCAAGTACCTCCGAAGAGTCGTGTGTCATCCTGGTAATGCTCATTGTTGAGACCTAAACATAGACATTTTAACATTCAGGTCACAGGCAGTACACAGAACAGACAGAGAAACATCCTCAACACAGTCATGAAAGTGGCCGCATCTCCTCTCACTCATCTTTTTATTTCACATATGATTAATCACATATGTTTCCGTGATTGGATATTCATCTGCAATGATTTTGCTTGGCACTGATGCTGCCGGCAATTTTCTTTTGATTAAAGGAAAGAGGTGGCTCAGTCAGCAGGGCTCAGAGCCTTCACAGATTTCCCACTGATGTTTAATTCTGTCTGGACCAACGAGGACGTGCTTGCGTTTTATCTGTTCCACATGAAGCCTACAGTACAAACACACAACACCACTACTAACTAGAGCACACTGTGTACCACTGGCACAGACAGACTACTAAGCAGAGTTAGCATGCATGAGGATATGTTCAGATGGAATTTTCATGGATTCATTAATACATGGATGAAAACCAGGGAGGATGATACATTTGTTCAACATATCAGCTCCTGGTACACCTTGTATACTGCATGCCAATATACTGTATGTAGTCCTTTATATGAGAACAGCCAATGTCAGTTACTAGGATCTTCTATTTTTATCCAGGGAGATATGAGAGGTTATTGTAGACAGCATTGGACTGAATATTTACATTTCCTTCTTCCCTAATTTGTACATTTAGAATAATCATCCACTCATCACTTGTGTGAGTGTGAATGTACTCTGCTTGAATCAACCCAAACAGCACAAAACATTGAAACACAAGACAGTGACAGTGAAAAACCAAAATTAAGTACAGACTACACACAACAAACACTTCAAACGAATGAAATTAACTGTAGATTTGGGAACAGGGCTGTGTCTCAACCAACCCTCTCATCACCTGTCACTTAATTGTATCAATCTAAAAAGTCAGAACAAAGCTCATCAATCAATCAAGTGACCATAAATCCGAACTGTCAGATTCAGGGAGTGATCCTTTTCAAAGTGTTTCACCTCCATCCATGATATTCCTATAGCAGTCAGAGCATCGCCCAACTTTCTGGTAAATAGGCTTGAACTCTGTGGTGCACACACCTCGACATCTTCGCTTTTCATCTCCAGAATCTTCACATGTGAAGCCACAGTGCCTCCACCCACTCCAAGGCCAGGGCCAAGTCTCTACGACCTAGCGGGGGCAAGGCCTTATTTCTCTGATCTTTCTCAACTTGAGTCATCAACATCACTTTCGCTACCCTTCCTTCAGCTGTACACAGCACTACTGCCTTTGCGCACCACCACATACTAACCAAGTCTTTTCTGCCTCTTCCTTTATTTCCTACTAGTCTATCCTTTCTCCTCTTGCTTCCTTGGTTAGCATTCTCCCTTTACAGCGATATAACGTGCTCAGCGTTTCAAGAAGATAAATCTGAGCCTTTTCAATCATACTCAACATGACTTTACCTTTGTGAGGGGCAGACTTTTACAGCTATGATGCTCTTTTCACTCCTTAGGCAGAAGTGGAACCACACCGTTTTAAATGGGGAACATACTGGGGCACTTTCAATTCAGAGCTTTACTGCAGGATTTTCACAGCTCAGGCATCCTTCTCCTGCAAGCTATGTGGTGCCCTCTCCCACGCTGCCAACATCATGCACAGTCACAATCATGTTTTCCCACCTTATTCATGTCCCTTTTGCTCACCCAGGCCTCCAGTATTCAACCATTCATTGCCCACTGTACTGCTCTCCTCCCATCATGCCTAAGCCCAGTGACACACGCCCTTCTGTTATTGTTCTCATCCCAAAAGGCATCAACATTGGACAAGGCCAATTTTCTACCACAAAGGCAGGATGGTGTCAAACACCTGTCCAGTATTCAACCACATTTCAACCACACCTGTAGACTAACTAACACCTCAATACACTTGTTAAGGTAAATGTCCTAGCTACTTCTCTACAACACCATCCCGATAGAGAGTTTGTTCACCGTCTCATAAATGGTTTCACACATGTTTTTCATCTAGGTATGGAAGTCATTCCAGACACGTCCCATATCTACCTCAACCTTCACTCTGCTCTCAATCAACCTGACACTGTTGACACCCGATTGGCTAAAGTAAACAAAGAAGGATTCAAGTGGACATTGCTTCTTGGAAATGCTCTGGCAGACAGAGGTTTATAAAACATTTCAAGAATCACATATTCTGAGCATCAACAGTGTTTTTCCTGGTCCAGATTTCTCCATGAACTATGCAACCATTGACTATGTCATCAACCCAATCTATTTGGAGCTTGACTTTCTTAAGCAGACATCACTATCTTTTTCAAATTCTTCTTAAATTCTTTGTATGCTTCTTATATGTCATTCCTCAAGGGGAACACTCCCTGTGTTGTGGTGCACCAAATTCCACAACAACAAGATCCTTCTCTTCATCCCAGTCTGTTTTCCCAGTCATATTCACACTCTGGAGTAGTAAAACGGACAAGTTTGGAGCTTTATTCCCCATATACATTTTCCCTCTATTTTCTCTTCTATCTCAGCTCATATGAGCTGTTGACCAAATGCATCTGCTATGCTGCCAAGGCCTTACCTCAAGAGCCTCTTTCTCACTGAAAAGGGAGAATAGCCACTAGATTCTGGCTTCACAAGAATCCACATCCACATTTCTGGCATATCTTTGGAACATTATTCAAGCAATTCTTTTCCACATTGGCACCGCTTCCATAGTAGCAAGACTGGGCATCTCAAATCAAACCATTCGACTCCTCAGTCACTGGTCATCTCAGGCATATCGCTCCGCATTTGCAACAATCTTAATGAGCTCCGCTTTGCTCATTCATTTGAATCTGTTTACTTTCTGGGGCCCAAATCAGCTTTGGCAACTCAACACCTAAAACGGATGGACCTCCCACACTGAGTTTCTTCTGTATTCATCCCCTTCCTCACATCTTTTCATCTATTCTCAACATCCAGTGCTTCCTCAGTTCATTAAGCCTTTAAACTCACATGGTTGTGGTGTGGTGAATGACAAAGTGAAACAAATGTGCACAACACTGCAGCAACTACAGCATACGAGCAACTATAAATGTCCGGACACTCCAACAGAATATGTTACATGAATATACAAGCACGCACACGGACAGTCACAGCGCTTACTTCCAGTTGGAATGAGGTCTCTATCTGGGATGAAGAGTTTGTAGCCGTAATGTTTCTCAAGGACATCAGGGAGGATCTCCAGTGCGAAGCGTTCCTCCTCCCTGGTCTCTTGACTCCATTGGTCAGGGTCCACTTTGGTGTAGGACAGGTACGCGTCATAGTCTTTGTTTTCTGAAAACAGAGAGAAACAAAATGAATTAATATACTTCGGAAAAGTCACAATGTCCTTTTAGTCCTCATGGTACAATCAAAATTTATACACACATACTACTGTAGATGTACTTATAAAGACCTCATACAGGCATTACAGGATTGTGCTCAACTTTGAATTTCAATTATAAAACCCTTAACACAAAACGCTCAAAATCTCATAGCACACAAAATGAAAATGACTTAATCAAATTAGGTAAAAGAAAAAGAAAGAAAAAAGCAAACAAAGTAGATAATGATCATTTTCTCAAAGACTATGCAAATAGTTGAAGGAAAACAATGTGTGCAGTACTAAATGATGTAGAATAAGAATGTCTTTTGAAAACATATTTAACATGCTGTATTACTGTAAATATAATGTGTAGGGCCTGGTTTTACACCACAGTAAAACTTATATTCATACAAGGCAAATTGATGATTGTGATTGGACTGCACTGCACCATCAGGGCTGTCCAATACCTTTGGCCATACTGTATTATGTACTGTATATGAGAAATAAACTGGGGTAGATACAAGAATACCCAAATCAAGATTCAAGCAATACCCTCTTCCCCACCTCAAAATGATTTCCCAGAAGACAGTGGGAAAAACTGAAAAGGCAAAAAATAGAAGATGGGGAAAAAAAGCAGTGCGGGTGACAGGTTCAGTAAGTCCTAGTCATTATGCTCTGTGGAAACTGGAGTGTGGGCCAAAAAGGGAAGAGGGGCTTTTTCACAAACTCTTTGAGGAGCACTCGTAGCTTTGAAACTCACTGGAAAGGCCAATGCTGTGCACGATACGATCCAAACATCAAACAAGGCGTTCAAATTAGCAACCAACCTCGCAAATGAACCACCTAGCAAACTCGGAAAATCAAAAACAGCTTGTAGCGGCGTTCCCTGACGGTATCATTTAATCATGTGGAAGTATGAGTCAACAAAACAGTGTGTAATAGATAATTCATGCTACTGTAGAAACAATCCAATGATTCAAAAATGAACCCAGTCTTTCCAGAATTTTAGAAAAGAGAGCAGAAAGATTACAAAGCAAAAAAGTGAAGATACTGGGATACAGACAAATTCTTAAAATGAAGCAAAAGTTAACTATGTTCAGTAGAGAAAACAAGAAGTTGCCCCCCAATTTGAGGCTCTTTACGCCTCTATTTGTCGCTCAGGGAAAGAGCTTCAAACCTGTCCAGTCCGCATGTCCTGCTATCTGGCCTTCAGAAGAAGGTGGGCATCATTCTGTGACATATTGAGACTGATCTCTTTTCAAATGGGCAACAAATTTTTAAATCTGTGTCCTCTCTTGCTCATACAACCATTGCAACAATGCAATCACATGCACCTTTAGATCAACAGTTGAGAGAGGGGGTCTGCTGTTAGACTGTGACAGAACTGGTGGAGACATTTGTATTTATCAGGGACTCTGGTATGGATAGAGAATCTGACACACACACACACACACACACACACACACACACACACACACACACACACACACACACACACACACACACA
>JBBPCS010000001.1:13774108-13810378 GCA_037974645.1 Hollardia meadi | reverse complement strand
CACACACACACACACACACACACACACACACACACACACACACACACACACACACACACACACACACACACCATGAAACCCACTTACACAGTCATCCATGTGTGCTTGATATCGAATTTTGAATAAGAAAAGTAAGAACATGAGGTTGAAGGGCTTCTGGCAGAAAAAGAGAGATCTTCGATGTGATGTTTTGCACTGTCTTTACCTCCATCCACATCCTCGCTGCCAAAGTGCCTCCTATAGAAAAGCATCAGCTCTATCTTGTAGCATTTGTAGAGGGAGATTAGGAAGATGAGTAGCAGCAGGATCGCTCCAAGCCCTCCTGCCAGCTCCACGGTGTACATGAGCTCTGCTGAGGACGACACACACAGACCAGAAATATATTAAAAAACTGCTGAGATGCCCTTGTTTCATGTCTTATGAATACACAAAAACAGGCTATTGACTATTTCTGCAACAGGCTGGACTCATAGGTTATCTTTTTTCTTCATTGTTTCCCTGTCAAACTCCCAGGATGATGCACTTATCGGACACATTTACATTTAGTGGAAGGCAGCACAATCATCAGTATTTCCACAGCTCAGCTCAGAGAGAAGCAGCATCAATCTTCAGGGGGAAGAGACACAAAGCTCATAATGACTTTGGGAAAAATGAGAGGCCACAGTATGTCCCACACATGGAAAAAAATGAGAAATTGGATTTATTTCTTCGGAGCAGCATAGCAATGACACAGATCTGCACTGCACGCTTTCATATCGTGGTGCTTGTCACAATCCTGGACATGGATGGAGGCATTTTCAAAACAAGAGGCTTCAGTTTACTCACATCACTTGCTCCCCACTCCATTACACCTCTTCTCTCTTTCTCTGCAGTGTTCCCTTACTTCTCCTACCCCATCTTTTCTCTCCCTCTGTCTCTACATTCATTTCTCTTCTCCATTAGCTCCTCTTCACCTTCCCAGAGATCTAGCTCAGGGAAAGATGAGTTATGTTGTGTAATAAAGCAGCATTTACCTGGTTGGCTAAGCTAGAACAGGTTCACCTTGTATCTCTGTTACTTTGGGCACTGGAACACTGCATGGCTGCCATGTCAACCACAATGTACTCTCTATATTATCACAGATTATGTATACTGCAAAGAGACGTACATTTACAAGTCATAATAACATAAGTATGAAATCATAAAAGTGACATGAGATAGTCTCACTGGTATTCAGTGCAAGCCATTTTATTTTAGCAATTTTCTTCCCCACAAGCAGAGTGATTGTTACTTTCAAGATACTTATTTGAGCAAAATCGCTAAAACACGTGAGATTGCATTGGAAAGAAGTTATCTCACTACATGCTTGCACTTGAATAAACAGTTTAAGACTGAATATTTATTCTACCCCAAACAGGTTAAATTGAAGGCTTAATATTAACCTAATAATACCGCTCTCATGTGTGTATGGTGAATATGAAGCTACAGCCAGCAGATGTTAGCTGAGTATTAAGACAATAAACATGGGTAAACAGCTAGCCTGACTCTGTCCAGTGGTCCTCTAAAGCTCACTACTTCACATGCTATAGTTTGTTCTTCTAATACATGTAATGTGGAAATGACGGAGTTTGGTTTTATGTGGGTTTATGTCCCAAACGATTTCTGGAATGGGTGCAAAGACTCCAGGAATTTACTGTTTACAATTCTTCTCTAATCTAACTGGCCCCTGGTGATACCTTCATTTTTTTGGCCGTTGACTTGCAGAGATATGTTTGTTTTTCTGTATCAGTCAGCATATTATCCTTTATATGAACAAAAAATACAGGACTGTTGTTTTGGCCCTGTATTATGTCATTTCTGCAAGTTAATGCTTTTAACTAATTAACAGTAATCATCCTCACTCTCTAAGATGTTTATATTTCACTGGCCATCACTTCCCCTCTGCCTTATCTCTTTTCATTTCTGTCTTTCTGTTGAGATGGAAAGAAATGCAGCCTGAAAAGACATTCACAGACCTGCTGTGGGGCTTATGAAACATGAAATAAACATCAGAATAATGTGGGAGACAGAGAGAGACAGAGCTCAACTTGAAGTCTCTCTTAGCATCCCTCTCATTGGAAATGCTGCTTTGACAGAGAGAGTTAAATGAAGTCCACAAAGACCACTCAAATGGAATTGGGCCATCTACAAAACACGGTCACAAAGACAGAGATTAAAGCGGGGAGACAGACAGATAAAGACTTAAAATGTAATTGTATGCTGAGCTTGTTGGCCTGTTGGGGAAAAGCCGAGGACCAATTTGCTGCTTAAACAGCCATCAAATTACCTGTCTTTGTAGGGTGCCAACCAGTGCATGAAAAGAGCTTCAGAGAAGTCATGCTAGAGAGCCAAAATAGCTACACAGATGCTTGAGCACATGTAGAATAAAACGACACAACCAAATGGAGCCCAAGCACAGATTGTTAACGTAAGTGTGAATACAAATAGAAAAGTAAGGAAAGGTTGCTGTTTAAAAGAGGGGTCTTTGGGGGTAGAAGGGAGGTATGTGACATCTCCTTTATTCCATTTAAAGGGCGCATTATTCAGATAGTAAAGATGCGCCTACATAGGTGGCTTCGCACCGCGCATACACTTTGTTTGTTACACACTGGTGCATGGAGGCTTAGAGAGGCTGCTTTCAGTAAATTTAAATGTTTCCATGGGCACTGCAGTAATGTCACTGCAGCAAATATCGTTGGACACATAAGCAGCAAAACAGAGGAAACAGTATTAAACATTAAGCTTTACTCCAAACAATTTTACTGACCCTGGACTGTGTGTGTGTGACCTTTTGGATGTGCAGTAAAACACAGAACCGTACTTAACATTGGATCCTGAGTGGTGCTGTTATTGGAGATTTAAATCATCAATGACTTTAAGCTGCTGTGCATAAATGCGCACGAGTCTCTTCATGCGACACGTATCATCCTCTGCTTCTGTTGGATCACTGCGGGTAATATAATTAATAGTTTCCTCATTAATGAAGTATTACTTCACCCGCCTGCTGCTAATCGGAATGCTAATTTTTATGACCCAAACTATGGACTGCAATCCGCTCTATAACACACACAGCGACGCGTGACAGCCATCCTCCTCCTCAGTTAAAGATCGGTGCGTTTGTTCATATGCAGTCAAAAGCAGTTGTTGATGGAGCAGAGGATTGTGTGGAGGGAGAGGGTCTACTGGTCAAAGACCACATATCTTTCTTCAAAACCAATGGGACCTGAGCAGACACACCTGGCGTTTCAAGGGAATGGGAGACTACACTGATTGGTTTGATTTATGTTATGCCCCAAACACACCTATGAATAATTAAGGGACTAAATACAACCCCTTTGCCCTTTGTGCCCTACTTTGTGCCCAGATTATGCGCCCTTTAACTAGCAAAATGGAGATGGACCTGCCCTAAATGCACTTGCGCCATAGACTTTAGACTGTGCGCCTTAGATATTTTAAATAGGGCCCCTCATGTTTCAAGCCACCTGTTGAATATAAGTCCAATACTTTATCTCCTTTTTATTTCTGTTTTGGTCTTTAGAGCTTTTACCACTAAAAACAGCTACCTGTTGTGTCTGGAAATGAAACTGATTAGAGCAACATGAGTCAAACAAAACAGTTTGTTATGTAAAGGCGAGAGAAACTGCAGAGTTGGCTGATGATACTCTATGGGTTTGTTGCTACAAATGACCCCTTTTGCCTTACACATAGTCATCTGAGCCATTTTTTACTATAAAAATACTGATGAGAACAATTTTAAACCCTTTAACCTCAATCTAACAGTTAAAGCTTTGCAACACACATAACTTTATTTTGAAATTTAATGCGATCCTAGAGTTTATAAAGATACCAAATATGTCAGGCCAAAGTTTGGGGGGAAAAGACATCTGAAATATTTCAGTTTGATGAAATGGTGCAGCCAGGCTTTGAATATTTCATTCATCATATACTGTAGCTTTAATGAAGAGTTGGAACAAGCTGATACAGAATATATGATAGTGTCAGACAGTGAGCAATAAGACAATTTTTCCAGCCTTAAATCCACTTACTGGAAAATAAAATGCAAAAAAGTGGTTGCCGTGATAAATGTCAAAGAGCTCTTACCCCGCCTGAGGAGCTGAATGGTAGCTTGGCGACGACCATTACCATTTTCCACATAACAAGAATAATTTCCCAGGTCCTCCTCCTCCAAGGAGCCAATAGTCAAGGAAATGGCCACTTCCTGCTCACCAAGATGCTCCTTGACAACCCTACAACACAAACAAAGCACACTGAACAATACTTGCAGCATCTGTTTGAAAACAGTAGGTGGGAAGTACCTTTTGTTTTTTTTGCATGTTCTTCTGATCCGTGCTAGAAGAACGTGTAATCAGTGCAAGTGATTGTGATAACAAGCAGAATGTCCTGTATGTGATGGGACATAAAGAGTCATGATCCAGATTGCAGCAATCACGGAACACACTGTGATACAATTCACAAGGATTAAGCCATGAAATACCCATGAGCAGCATGTTTCTGCACAACTGTACGTGGACGAAGCATTTCGTGGTATGTTAATTTCTTTCTCTGCACTCAAAACATATGAGAAATGAAAATCAATAAGGGCTGTTCCTCGGAGTGTGCGGCGGGTCAAATACTGGCAATCAGAGGAAAATCTTTTTATAGCGGATGCCATGGTAACGGAGAGAAGGAGAGAAAGTAATATTCCATAAAGTAAATGAGTGTCCCCCGCTGGGCTGGTTGAGCCTGATGGCGGAGGAGAGAATGGGTAGATAGTGCTCCCTCATACCTTAGACACACTATTTAGCCCACTTTTACAGCACTCTCAGCACAAAACGACACTTTGGAGAAAACAACGTGCAAATGAGAAATAACGCTCCTCTGTTTGTATGTGTGTGTGTATGCATCATCTACTGTATGTGTTAATAATGGTGCTGAGAAGGAGGAGTGGGATATGGAAAGAGGAGAGTGTCTGTGAGTGGTGCCTTCGAGTGTGTAGGGGGATAGTGACTCTCTGAAGCATCTCTCTTCTCTCTTGCCTTCAAGCCGGTAAACTCCACATAAGGACAGCTTGTTGAGGAGATTTGGCATCAGTAATTGAAAGCGTATCATGGGCTTTCCGAAGAGAGGCTGAGGCAGAGCTGATGATATTTGTAGTTTCGGCTGAGTTTGTTGTGCAATGGGGTGGGGGGTGGGGGTGGGAAGGAGGCCTGGGAATAATTCATGTCTCTCCAGGGAGTGGTGGGTACTTTGAAGCCTCCAGTTTCACATTATCACTCTATATGAGAACAGCTCACTGCCACACAACCTGATAAATAATGACCAATGCTGTTCCTCAAATAGAGATGATAAGGACCTAAAGTGGATAACATGGTCCAAGTGAGGCACAGAGGTACAGATGAGAACTGAATGATATAGCACACAAATAGCCGGGTTGAAATGAGAATTTGAGCCATACCAGACTGTAAAGCTGCATCTACTGCAAGATATTCCTACATTGATGAATGTAAGTGTCAGATTTAAAGAATTCCACATAAATCTTTGTCAAAGTTCTCTACTTTTCAGTTAGGTGATAAGGTTGATCGATACAGAGTTAGCCGAATGAGTGAATTGCATTTTCAAACTATGGCTGCCGGCACATTTTCTTTTCAATATTCTCCGCCTTCCTCATTAAGCAAAACCTCTGTGTTTGCTCACTTAGTGATCAATTTCCAACGTATTCATTCCTTTTATTCATTCAATTCAACGTCCATCTGCAAAACACAAGCCGAATTTGGTCAATAGCATATCGATCACCTTCTATATTATGCTGAGCCAGATTTGTTTTGCTAATTTATTAATCTCTGCATGCTATGCTAATGTCCAGTCATCTGTGCTATGACAACAACAATAGCCCTGTCCTGGTGGCGCAAATGAGAATTTATGGGCTTGGGTTACCACAGAAATAAACTTCTCCGAATCAATAGGTGCACAGTTGGGCAAATAAATTCCTGCAGAAACTCTAAGGTATGTGCATTTGTCTCTAAGCTGAAGTTTGGCTGCTCAAAGTGTGTGGGTGCCAGCCTGAGGAAGAGAGGTAACCCATAGAAACATGCCTGCTGTATCATCTGAAAGGGAGACTTGGCTGCAGGGTAAGCACAGCTTTGTTCATGTGTAGTCTCTCCTCTCCTTTCCCTCCACTTCTCCCGTCTTTGCCTGGTCCATATCTCTGGCTGACTTTATGGAAGCAAAACCAGGCCACTGGCTGGATGTGAAAAAGCTTATGGCAGCCGCATCGGCAACAGAGAGTGGATGATCAAATGCATTATTGATCCGCTGCATGAAATATTTGTATGAATTATTGAAAAGATAACCCCTCAGCCAGTGAGTGGGGGAAGCCTGGTGTAAGGAAGACAGACAGGAGAGCAGTGTTTTGTGGTTTAAATGAGATTTGTTTCGACTGCATGTTCATATCAGCGCACAAGCAAACTCGCTCCTCTGTGACTTCTTCCGTATTTCTTAGTGTTTCTATTTCTTTCTCCACCTCTCCCACTCTTCCCCTCCTAAACCTCCTCCTCAGCTCCCCATGGCCCATCTGCATGCTGCTATAGGTGGGTGCAGTGACGGAGATAGTGACAGTGGCGGCGGTGTGAAAAATGGTGGTTGTTAACCATCTGACAGGGCTGTCTCCCCAGAGCTGCAGCCTCTCCAAACAGACCTAATGGAAAACATGCACATGGACCAGGGAATGGACTTGTTTAAATGTGTTACACCTGTAGGATGGCAAGACATGGAAATATTAATGTACTTAGAGCCCTGAATGTAAGGCTTGTTGGGCAAATTTTACAATGTCACACTGAAGGGAAATGGAAAGAAAGGAGATTTTTTAAAGATTTGGCACATTCATCCTTGGTGCAGAATGTTAAGAAACACTTTAAAAACACGCAAGACATGGACTTCTTTTTGTAAAACTATGGTGTCACAATATTGTGGTGAGTATAAACTAGCAGATGCGCATCCTGCTCTGGCTGATAAATAGAAATTTAAAGACGAGTGAAGAAAAAAATGCTTGCCATGGGGGAAAAAATGCTTAGACAGATAAAAACACAAATAGGTTCCCATGTAACAACTTCTTTTCTTTTCTGTTTCAATGGAGAAAAAAAAACTGCAGTTCTTGGAGATACTCAACAGGTAAAGTGGCAAGAGAATTTATAACTGCATGTCATGTCAGCAAATATTTAACTCAACATTTGATATAATATTACCATTTGACAAGTTACTTGCACAAAATGTTTAGTAGCTTTTATTGTTGTTTGATCAAAACGTCATGCCTAGTAAGCATCCCTGCAACTGAAAATCAAATAGGCCATGACAGATTAGTAAAAGCCAAGAACTCAAAGGTATTGTATCGGCTATCAGTTTCAGTATGAAAATATTTTGCAGACTTTGCTCTATTTGTTGTAGCCCTCGAGGACACTCCAACATCACTGACTCCAGTCAGTTGCAGAACAGCAAACTTTTTAATACAAGAAACAAGAAAACAACACTGTTTTATTGTTTCATTATTCAGGTTTGCTGTTTTTAAAAAAAAAGTTTGTCTTGACGTTTTAACAGCATATCTGGTAAATGCAATGATGCATCGGACAATTACCCAATATTCAACTCAAGTGCAGCTCAATACAATGAATTGGCACCAATAAGTGCAGTGAGTTGTGTTGATACAAAGACATATTAAAGCAAAAATGTTCAGAATTCTGAGTTGTTTCTGCTGTTTGCTAGGTCAAACTTTTTTGTATTGATGCAATACACATGTTGCTGTGTGTGTGTGTGTGTGTGTGTGTGTGTGTGTGTGTGTGTGTGTGTAAAAGAGCGTGTACTCGTTGTTTTGTTTCTAAACAATTTGTGAAGATGAGAGCACTTTTTAATGCAGTTGTTGAAAGATTTTTTTTTTTTCCAATTCAGTGTTGTGTGTTCCTCTTCAGTCCCACAAACATTGTGATAAATAATAAATTATCTTGCTCTGTATGCAACACAAATCTATTGTTACTGTTCATTTTCTAATTCAAATAAACAAACAAAACACTGTGACAAATGAATGAATAATGATTTAAAACAAGCTTCACATCTCTGCATGATGTCTATAACATAGAACACACACACACACACACACACACACCAAAAATGTAGACCAGCAGTTGCTTGCAAGGCAGCAAATAAATCTCTGGAAAATGGTTGCTTTAGTGGATGCAATTTGGAGTTAATGGGCTGAACAATGCAAAACCATTGGTATCGGCCTTTATTATTTTCCAGTGAATTTATCTACATATGCTATTAATTCCTCATTACTGCCACATCCAATGAAAGGATTTCAACTCCAGCAGTGTTTCTTACTTGATGTCGCTTTCCTGGACTCTCTCTTCGTCCAAGTCCTCTATGAACTTCTCTCCCTTCATCCAGTAGATGAGTGGGCTGACGTCACCGCTGTAGCCGAAAAACGCCCGGCAAGTCAGGTTCAAAGCACTTCCTGCAAAGACAATGGACGACATGCTGTAACACTCGATCGTTTTTTGTTGTTGTTTTTTTTTCAATTTCCAAACCTACTTATACTTATATCTCAATGTGCGCAAGAAGTCACATAAAATAAAAATATCCAATTAAAATGCAGAATTAAATGTTCCAGTTACGTCTCAATGTCAAGGCGCCAATCATGACACATCATCTGGTAGAGATCACCGGGTTTTTCCACTGTTAGCTAATGTGCTCTCAGATGCAGTGACATGAAATGGATTGGTTTAGGAAATGAAAAAAAATATGTGGGAGACAACCCTGCGCCAGTAAAAGCTCCAAATATGTGGTGAGGAAATATGACCCTGAATATATTAAATCTGGATTCATAATGGCAGGCAGTGATGCAGAGCTGAAAGCACAGTATGTTGAACAGCCCTGTTTATTTTGTCTGCTTTTTTTCCTCATTCATTTGGGAAGGTGGTCCTCGGAGTTTCTTTAACGATCAGAAATGGGCCTTAAGTTCCAAAAGGCTGAGAACCTCCGTGCTAGTGCACACTCTCCCAACACTCATACATGTACACGCACGCACGCACGCACGCACGCACGCACGCACGCACACATTCTTGCACAAAACTCATGTCAAAAGTGGTTGCATGAGATGAGATAACATGTAAGCTGGACACTCAATAAAGCTTGGGGGATGTACAGTTGCGATTAAAAGAGACAGTTTCTCCCTTAACACAGAGTGAAGGGGAAAATCTCGAAAGTGTTTTAATTTGCTCATGTGAGTACCACACACATACAGTGTACTGATCTGAAAGCAAGCAAACAGTCATGAACACATGAGGGCACTCACGAGCTTCCTAAAGCCCCCCTTGAGACTGTGTGTCCCTGAGACAAAAGAAGGCAAAAGGAAGTGAGAGGAGGAGGCCGACACTAACATGATTTTATTTAGCGCTGCTGCTGGGTATGAAGGAAGGTCAGGAGTCAACAACTACACTTTGCTGAGATTTTATATGTGGAAGAAGTAATTGTCATTGACGAGCCAATGTGGTCTTTGTTCTGTGAATTGATGGATTATCTCTTAGAGAGGGCGAGTATTGAGAGGGGAGGAAAAGGTGACACTTTATTGACCAATTAAAAAATAGTTTCCTTTTAAATCTTTTTCAATAATGCTTATGGTATCATTGTGCGATTCGACAAAGATTAGACATTCAAAAACATTGCTGAGCTGGGGGTAAAAAAAGAACTAGAATTACAGTAAATTTACCTCCATGTCTGTCCAGATTCATAATAATATATATAGTGACTGATAGAGAGCTTGGTCACATGGTGCAACAACAATCACCTGAAGCTCAATATCAACAAAATCAAAGAGCTTGTGGTGGACTACAATACTTCAAACATGGATGTTGCAGCAGAGAAGCTCTACATGCTGAAACATGGATTCTTCACACACATGTTCAGCACAGAAGATCTAAACAATCAGCACAGTTTGTGTGAAATTTTGTCATAATTAGAATATGAATTCTTGAGTTATGACTAGAAATGTGTTTAACAGGTCACAGTGACTTGACCTTTGACTTCTGACCACCAAAATCTAATCAGTTCATCCAAGTCCAAATGAATGTTTGTGCCAAATTTGAAGAATTTCCATCAAGGTGTTCTTGAGATATCATGTTCACAAGAATGGGACGGCACTGGTTTAAGCTGATTAAAGTTGGCATAAAGAGGCCCTTTTTTTTCTTTTTTTTTACCACTCATGCTAGACCTTCAGTGTCCTTTGACTGTGCATGTAAGGAACATAAAGAAAGGGCATTGTTGGTATATACTATGCACGTGTTTATTTTGCATTCCTCTGAAGTGGCATTCTCAAAAGGCCTGCGGTGCAGCAATCACATGCCGCTGCCTCTCAGTGAACCACACAGCAACATGTAAACAACAACACACAGATGAGGGAGGCTCATCATGCAGCACATATGGTAAATTTGTGATGGAGCGAACACTCCTCTTGGGAGAGCCAATGCTGTGCTTGGCTCTGAGGCATGTGAAGGCATGAAGGGGATGGGGGGGGAGGAGGAATCACCTTTCCCTGTTTTCAGCACAGGATTTGTGAGCAGGAGTGCAATGTAACCTGTACCGGCATGGGGCATGTATTCATTAATCCTGCTTAGTATGTGACAGCACCATGGACAGCTCCCCACAGTCTAATGCAGGGAATGGCAGGCAAACTAAAACTGAAAGCTAAAAAATATCTATTTTTGAGTCAAATCCTCTCTGATACAGTCAAAACAAAATGTTAATTGTTCTCATGGATTAGTTTACATTTTATTGGGGTTTCCATTTTTATTTGTGACAATTTTTGAACCCTTTGCACTCCACTCGCAACTATGCACCTTTTTCCTCAGGTGCCCTAGACATGACCAGTAGCACATACTGCACGTCTTCACAGCAAAACTGGGAAGGTTGTTTTTGAAAGACTGCTTGTGTTTGAACCAAGGGCATTTATCCTCCGCGCGCCTCCTGTCCACATACAGCTTCAAAAGATTTCAGTAGGTCACTCTCAGTGCAAGGAAAAGTTTTAAGGCATGCGGGGAAGGAGGACAGGAGGACACCCAGGTATGAACTCATAGTGCTGTCTGTGAGGAGCAGTGGCTGACATTTCCAAAGTTCAACAGCCACTCTCAGCTTGGTATTTGTGCAAAGTCGGGCTCTACAAAGGCTACACGCTGTACCTACAAAATAGGAACCTCCTGTGTGTGATTACACACACACACACACACACACACACACACACACACACACACACACACACACACACACACACACACACACACACATTTTGGTGCAGAAGTACTTTACTGTATAGCCACATTTAATAATTTGCGGAACAAATGTGCAAAGTAACCATATTGTGCAAATTACATATTGTCCAACTGTGGAGATAGAGGCGGGACTTCCCTTTTCCTCTGTTTATAAATCTCCCGCCTGCTGTTAGTTTAACCCACAGATCAATTACAAACTAGGAATGTCATGCTGCGGGCAGCTGCTGCCTGGAGAGGAAGTCTCCACTGAGCTCCCTGGGAATCACAGGAAATTGTTGAAGGCCCCATGCTGTCTCATTCTAATCCAAGTGCAGCACTCCCCTAAATTCCCTTAAATGCTCTCACAGCCACCTTTGTGACTTCTTCCACACTATCATGATGCAGTATGATAGCTGAACATTGTGGTGCGAGATAGTGGTCATTGGCCTGTGCTACATGAATAATAATGTCTCTCTCGCTCTCTCTTGCCACGCCTGCTTCTCACATACACTTCAAAGTGCAAAGATGCCACACATTAAAATTAATTTTCGAGGCTTAGATGAATGATTTATTTAAGTTAGATTTTAAGTTGCATCAGTAGCTGTTTTGGAGTTCTATTGTATCACGAGATATTCATCATCAGGCAGAGTTTGCCCAGTTGTTGTGGATTTGAAGGTGTGTGCATTCATAGTGTGTTATAATGCATTCATGATGCTTTAACACTACACTCGTCTGCATTGTTTATTTATGAATTTAGTCAAAAAGCATTTTGAGAGCATGATAACACACCATGAATGCCCCCATAACGCTTGCAGCCTTCATAAAATGTTACCAAAGTTTGAGATTCAAAGCCTATTCTTCTTAAGAATGAATGAGAAATGAGGTATTGATTTGACATAGTTTTGCCTGTTGTTTTCAAGGACAAAAATAAACTTTCAACATGAGGATTATTATTATTTATATATTTATTTAAGTATAATATGCTTTATAGGTCCATCACAAAAGAAGTCTTTTATAATGGTGGCCTTTCATGAAAAACATTTCAAGAGTGAAACACCACATGCAGCTCTGTTAACACGTCCATTGTAACATCACATCCTCTGCCTATGTCTTCATCTCCCTCTAGAGCCCTTCTTTTATTTCCAGAATATTACAATGTAAAGCTGAAATGACACCAAGAAGTTATTTAAAATATATAATAATATATATATATATTCTTTCCTGAGGGGTGCATGTTCAACATAGCCAGGTTTTCTTTGTGGGAGCTGGCTCGAAAAAAAACAACCCCTCAATTCTCAGTCAGAGATTATGAGTATTGAGAAGGTGGTTATCAACTGTCTTTGTTAATCCAGGCTTTCAGCTTCAGGCTCTGTGCACGTTCCCACAAAAAGGGGCATTTGGTGCGTCATTTGACTCTTCTTCTGCACAAAATGAACCAATCACGTGCCGAGTACTTCAGTCAAGAGGAACAGGTTGTTATAATGATGACCTCTAGAGAATAAATCTGAAAAAAAATATTACGGCAAAAAGCAACACTGTCGCTGCAAGTAAAGCAAGAGAGAAATGCTGGCCAAAAGTTGCTGATCGTGTTAAATTCGTAATGTATTTATCTCACCACTAAATGCACTCTTATGCCTATGGTTTCAACTTTAAACTTGATTCAGCATATTTAAACAATATGCTGCATTCAGGTCTGACACTGTTCCACAATGAAGGATACGTTGGAAATCACTTTAGTTTTTGGCAATAATAATTTTTATTGTTTGAATATTATCTGTGATAAATACCTATAGACAAATAAAATTTTTATAATTGTGTTCTTTTAGCTGCAGCAACCGCAGTGTAAAATGGACTTGGCAGCAAACCAGAACCAAGCATAAAAAACATCATCCAAAATGGTCTGTAGCTGCTGTGCCTTCATCATTCCTTTCGTGTATGGATGATATACTTAAAAATTAAAGTGCTAATATTATCCAAAGCAAACAGACAAAAAAAGATTTTCTGCATCACTAACTGAATGCATGTACTGTATGTTACCAAATCAAAAAACACAACGCAAATGCATATAATTTGAGCTGCTGTAATTACAGTCCTTTTGATGGCATTACTGTACATACTGTACTTTAATGTACGGCTCAGCAAGTTTGTATATAATGTATTTCCTTAGCTGAGGATCTATGAGAGAGGAATATCGTCAGGAAATGACTTCTTGAAAGGGATCTGAAACCCTGAACAAAACCTCCTCCGGACCAGGTTATGTGTTCACCATAAGTTACCATGGTGACCTAAGGTTAAAGTGAGTCACCTTTGTGACACTGAAAACTCTTTGCTGACCCATTAATCTCGCTTCGTGGTACACCCTTCCGCTGTTACATATACTGCATTTCTGACTACAGCTCCTGTTTAAACTGGCAATGGACAATTGAACAACTGTGTTTGCGAGGCTGTTGAAAACCCACACACATGTATTAGCCAGGCATAGAGAAAGCGTGTTATATATAAGGCAGGGATGACTCTATTATTAGCCTCTGAGCCAGCAAACTTACTATGATGTCAAGCCGGTTGGAGTTTGAGCAGATGATAGGAAGACTATTAGCCAGGACTGGAACAATGAGGGGAATAATTCGTACACTATCAAGTTACAGAGGATGAGGAGCTGCTTTTTAAATCCCTCTATTCTCTCCTGCTGTCAAACCCCATTGCAGTGACATTATTATCATGATCTATTATTACTGTTATTATTCTCACAGCAACCCTGTGTAACCCTTGGTAACTTGCAGGAATGGCGTCTGTGTTGACTTTAACTGATCATGAGGGTGAATTGTTACTGAGACCTTACTGTTTTTAAATGGGTGAGGTGGTAACAGGCACCGAAAGACCTCATACCGGACAGACAGTAAAACAGTCCTAATCATGGAGTCATTTTTTTAAACAGGGGTACGGTTATTTTCAGGTGAAAGCATCACAGTGGGCAAGGAAAACATTTTTTAAACGTAATATTAATATTGTGCCATTTTACAGCTACACTTGGGGAAATTGTGAGCTCCTTGGGCTTTTCTTTTCTTTTCTTTTTACACTCACAAATACACATGTATAATCTTGGCAGTCAGTGGGACATTCACAAGTTCCTAACCAACATTTCTGCAGCCAGCAATGTACTTCAGTTAAGCACAACATAAAATCAAAATGTCACCGCTAATAACAAAGCTACAGTCACTGTGACGTTATTCAATGTGCCACGAGTACAAATACTGACACATGTTGACAGCCAGCAGTAATGCTTTACATTTACAATATTTTACATTTAAATTACATTTGGACCTTGTTGCTCCTTATATGGATTAATGTGCTACAAGTCTTTTGGTAAAAAAAGAAAAAGAAAAAAGAAACCTGTCACTGTGTCATTTTTGAAGTTCACAAATAAATGTGCCATTACAAGACTTGGCAAGATTTGGTGTGAAAATACCCCCTGCTGACTGAATGTGTGCCTTGTACAGCACAAGAGCATGATTAAGTGTTTTCATGAGTGTGTGTTTCTGTGCAAATCTTTGTGTGTTGCTTCTGCCTTCACGCATGCGCGGGTGTGGAACAAATCCATGTAATCTGAGTGATTGACATACTCCCTCTGGCTGAGAGTTGGTCACAACGCCTGATGGAAATGAGATTTCAGATCCACCCATTCTTTTATTTCTACCCAACATCTCTTAAGAGTCTTACCGACTTCCACACAGACTGATTACGACACCGACTCACGCTGAAGATGAATTCTTGTGAAGTTCTATAGAGTGCCAACGTCCCTCGCCTTCACAACACCTTTTGGCAACACAGCTTCATGAGTCACACAGAATTTTGAATGCTAAAAAAATAAATAAATCAGTTATTAGACATTTTACGGAAATATGCTCATTTGCTTTATAAATGAGATACCACTCTCATGCCTGTGGTAAATTTGAAGCTATGGCTAGCAACTGGTTAGCTAAGCTTATAAAGACAAGAAACAGGTAAAGAAATCTGCCTAGCAGCACCTCTAAACTTCACTAATTCACAAGGTGTATCTCATTTCTCTGGGCGCAGTGACTTCCTGGAGGTATGTCATCACTGTGGGAAACGTATTTTCAGCGCAATGCAGCGATTGTCACAGTTTGTGTAGCTAGGAGCAGTTTTTCTAGACAGGAACTCACTGAATACAGCTGGAGCCAAGAAACGCAACAACCACCTCGATTAACATTAATACCCAACACAAAAACTACTATTACCAGCATAAACCGTCATGTTCTGAACAGACACTGTAAACAGGCACATTACAAACACCACACAGCATGTGTAACACTCCACCCAGTCCAGCATTATAGGCACAATGGGTAATGAGGGCTGTCACTACTATCTGTTTTGAAAACGTGGGATCTTCAGCTTTGAGAATCCAATTGTATGTTGTCTAATGCATGACTTATTACAAAGCATTTTAAAAATAAAGTATAAATTTTGTAAATGTAAAAGGAAATCTTGTTCACAAGATCCAGGATATTTTTGTCGTCAACCTACAATAACATGCCAGGCATTGCTGGAAACTAGAAATTCCGAGCTTTCCAAAGACCATTGAACGAATCGCATGAAGAGGACAGCACTTTGGTTATTTCCTGGCTAAAGCAGACGATCTTCACATTTTACAGTCGCACTTACATAAATCTGTGGTCTTGCCAAAATTTTTCACCAAGGCTCATGTTATTTTTGCCCAAAACTGCTTATTTTAGTTACTTGTGTTCCTGCTGTGAGTTTCGAACCAGAAGGGATTGGTTGAGTCATGGACTGAATCAGTAGAGTCTGGAACTCTTGAGCTGGAGCATTTTCACACTGCAGTTTTTGTCCAAATTAAACAAACAAGATATAATGTGTTATTTTTCCACTTTGAGCAGAGCCATGATATCAATGTTTCTGTTAAGTTAAGCTAATCGTCTGCTGGCTGTAGCTTCATATTTTGCATCCAAGCATGGCTGGGGTATCACTCATCTAACTCTAGGCAAAAAGCAATGAAGCGTATTTACCCAAGTGTTGAACTATTCCCTTAAAAGTGAAATAAACAAATGCATGTATCATTTACTGGATTGAGATGGGGGAAAAAAGAAAGTGGCATCTAAACACACACTGCTCACAAAATACAGTGCACTCCATGATGTGTTTGTACACATTGTGACATCACTCTCACTATGACGTCATTGGTGCTCCAGAGATTTAACCAGAGTGGACAGAGAAACTCTGCTTTTCAGACTAGAATTAAATTGCTTCTTAAAGTGACAAGCTGCCCACGTTTATTTGCGCTTACGTTTAAATTGACTTACAATAACTGAATGAAGTTGATTATTGAATGCACTTACATTAAGTGCTTTCATGTAAAATAATATTATAAAGGGAAAACCACATTATGCCTTTAAAAAAAAAGAGTATAAAACAGGCCCTTTAGAAAATATTCAACAAAATCTAGTGGAGCAGCAGTAAACCGTGAAGCAGGGCCGGTCTTTGGATCTGTTTATTGCACGGTCAGATGAATGAATGAATGAATAAATGAATGAGTGAGTGAGACTGAATGAGAGACCAAGAGCGATGATCGGATTTAGAGAAACTGTAAAATGATGTGTGCAATACACAGGGCCATGAATTTGATTTGCATTAACCCTTGGCGCACATTTAGCTGATTTCACAGTATTTGGGATAATGTGGCTTCACAGAGCTGGCAGAGAAAGAGGAATGAGTTCCAAGCCAGAGGAGAGGAAAACAAACAGAAAACACTCTGCAGATGCTGTCCAAATTCAGCACAGATGCACAGCGGACATAGTGAGATTGACATACACAGACAGAGAGGTAGATGGATGAACAGGCAGGTAGAAAACCCCCCAATAAAACCATGCGCGTATAAACATAAACAGACACACACACACACGTCAATGTCATTCCTACCTTTCGGTCAAATAAGTTGGCTCGTGTGTTTCTCTGTGTGTGACAGCCACCACCATGTTTTATTTGTAGAATAAGGAACAATCTGGAGTGCTTTTTGAATAAGTGATAGTCAGAGTGTGTTTGATGTTTCATACACATACTCTGATCTGCAGCACAGCAGTGCCCTCTTATTGCTCTCTTTGCAAGGCAGAGCAAAGTCTGGCACAAGAAGTGATACTGCATGTTGGTGTTTTCCTGACCCTGAACTGCACGTAGCTCATTTGTTTGATTGTCTTTGCCCCGTGCAGGTGGGAGGAGAGGCCCAGTGAGTTGGCAGTTTGGTGTAAACCAAGCAGGGTTAAGGTGTTGGTAAGAACGGGCTATCTGAAGTATCTATGCGGTTTTCAGTCACACATACCATTTGTGGTTCCTAATTCCATGCAGACAAGACGGACATGTAGTACTTCTGTTCTTTCTGGAGTCCACTTGGAGGGCGGCTTCTGCACATGCACAACATACATTCCGTAGCCTGTTGTAGTGTCGTGTTCACGTATACAAATACGCACGGTCACCAAAAAGGTACAATGGCACAGAACCGACGCACACACCCTTTGATGATGAAATTTACATCATTACCCTAGCTGACCCTTGCATAGTCGAGGACACGGAAAGTATAATTTGGGCTTTACAGTGTCTGCATATAGTTGTTGATAGTTTGGTAATATGATCTAGGTTTTATAACTGATAAAGTTTTTAAAGTTTCCTGATGTTGACAAATCTTACTTTTGGCATCTTACATAAAATCAATTATGATGCAGCATAAATGCTTTTAAATGCATTACACTTTACTTGGCAACAACAATGAGATGTTATGATGGAGCATGCATTATTATAGATGCATTAATATGTACTTCACCTACTACATTGATATAGCACATGATGAGTCCTTACTACAGTTGATTGTTGAGGTGTTTACAGGTTAATATAGGTAGTCATAATTTATTACAAGCCTCATCAGTCAACCTCTATTTTATAACTATTCAAGAGAATCCATAATACATTTGAACTGATAGTTCATTATAAGTCATATCTATAATGTTTTATGACTGTTAATATAGCGCATCAGACAGCATTACTGTACTGATTTATGAGTGTAGTCATAAAGCATAATAAATTGTAATTCACTGTGAATTACACCTATAATGCACTACAGATGTGGTCATAGAAAGTGTTACCAAAATGACCCATCCTCTCTCACTAAAAAAAACAAAACAAACAAACAAACAAACAAACACCTTACTTGTTAATAGGACATCTAGTATTACGGGAATTGTCATCTGTTTGTCGTTACTTTCGCAGCTATTAAACCATCTATCTCTTATATTTGGCAAAACATAGTAAATGGTTAATAGACTGCATTTATTCAGTGCTTTCCAAGTCTTACCGACCACTCAAAGCGCTTTACACTACAAGTCATCATTCACCCATTCACACACATTCATACACCGGTGGCAGTGACTACCTTGCAAGTGACCAAATGATTAGTCTAATTACTTAAAAACTTATTTTTAACCATTTAAAATTTAACAGCCAAAATGTTATTTTTCTGGCTACCACTTTAAGTTACACAAGCAGCATGGCAATGTCAGTTTGACAGGCAGTTGGTCCACCAACATAAAAAGAATTAAATGGATTGTCATGAAATCTGGTATAAATATTCACGATGCTGCGAATGAACTCCCATGACTTTGACTCTTGGTCTTGTGATGGTTTTGTTTTTCTTCAACATGTTTTGTTGTACATAAAAGTACAGTCATGGGCCCAGTATTCATCCAAATTTAGTGCAGCTGAATTTCCAGTAAACAGCAAAAGAAAATTCTAATTAATGTTAGCCTCATCAGTCAACATAGATCTGATGTTTTTATCTGTTGCTTCCTTTTGACTCTCCTGTGGAGTGGAGGCTTGACATTCAGGGTTGAGTGGATAATAATCATATTTTCCTACTGGAAGAACCCAGTCAACCTTTGTTTTCTCTCCTGTGTCACGACTTGCGCTGGTTGTTGTAAATGAGCCATTATATTAAAATAAGAACAGAATCAACTCAAATCAATTGAATTTCCTATCCTTTCAAGCTGTCCTTGAAATTCACTTGATGCTACTAATTAATACAACATGCACTTAAGGTTGTGCTGCTGAGGACTCGTCCTCCGCACATGGGGCGCACACTTGACCAGGTGAGCTACCAAGGTGCCCCAGGGTTAACTCAATGCCATATCAGGTGAAATCCTCATATTATAGTCAACATATGACGAGTTAAGAGCAGCAGAGTTGGAGCAGTCTTGTTTAAAGTTTGAGTTTATCAAATGATATTTTAAGTGAGCTATAAACCTGAGAATAAGAGAACTTTCTCATCCCATATAAGGCCATATAACCCTTCATCTGAGGCAAAGAATCACTACAAGCGGAGGTAATGTACAAAGCTTTTACACAAATTATTCCACAGCTGCTTCAACAGAGACGTCAGAGTTTTTGTTATTTCAAACATTAAGTAAAATGCCCAGGCAGAAAGTGTTTGTGTGTATATACTGTGCTGTGTGTGTGTGTCTGTGAGAAAGAGATTGTCTTTGTGAAGATTTCCTGCGGATATCGCTGCAGGAGAATCTGAAGTCCTGTCAGTCATGATTCTTCCCCCACAAGGTGTGAAACAAGCATAAAACGTGGTGCACATGGTACTGTGTAATCCTTTCACTGCACTCAGGAAGGATAAGAAAGCAAACAAGACAAGCAATAAACAGACGTGGTGCTTTGAGCAACAAACTTAATATATTTCAAATCTTTAGCTTGAGTGGTTTTTGGTATGTTTACATTTACTTTAAAGTACTGTTACATGTGCATTTGTGTGTCTCAGTGGGCGTTTGCTTAACGTAGCAAAGGGAGCTGCATACATCTGTGTGGTTAAAAATGTATGGATCACTATGGAAAATGGGAGTAAAGAAAGTCCCGAGTGCATGCTGCATATTATAAAACAGAAATTTTCTGAGTCTGCAAAGGCAGAAAGTGAAAAAAGATAAATAAAATTGGGGCACTGAGGAAATACGGCGGACGACAGCTATTCAGCATCAACAACATCCGTTATAGATTCCTTGAAATCCTCAATCCAATCCGAGGCACTAAAAATATCTGATCCCGTAAGAGGGGGCATCTATAGAGAATTGCAACTGGGCAGGTGTGTTTACTGTTATCTGGTTGTATCAGGAGTCTGGTATTGAGCTCAGAAAAGTCCTCTGTCTGTCAACATTCCCTTTCTTTAGCCGCCTCCAGGTTACCATGACAACGCCTTCTGTGCTGGATAGGAGCAGCTCTGCGGGCCCTGTCAGGACAGAAAATAGGCCTACAGAAAAGATAGGCACTGTGCCACATTAGAACCTCTGTGGACTGGCGTTGACGGCAAATCAGCAATCAAAGTTAGCTCTAATTGGAGGAGAGTCAAAACAAAATCCTCGGTGGACACAACCAGAAAATACTTGTTTAACAGAGCAGCTTTTAAAACCTTTTTAGGACAGCTGTACCTGCAAATGAGCCCTCCTGTATGATAAGATGTGGATTTTTTTGATGTGGAACAATGATGATAGGCTGAACTGATTACTTTTTACTCTGCATTGCAGACAAGTGCAGGTCAGTGTGAGGTCGGTGGGGGTTGGAGAGCTGAGAAGTACAGCGAAAGAGCAGACTGGAGGATTTGGGCAGAATAAGTGGAGCGATGAGTAAGGGCAATAACAACATAAAAGAGCTGGGCACCACCCGCTCCACAACCTCAGTCTCTCTTCTGTTCTAATATCGTCTCCTCTCCAGAGACAAGCCCTTAATTACCATTACAAGCCTGAGAGCTTTTAACAGAGGAGAATCCAGCTTCTCTACCTCTCTGTCGCTCCTTCTCCCCTGTTTGTTCCGTGGCCCCCGATGATCCATCAGGGAAATGTCAGCCTTTAATTACCAGTAAAAATTCCGGCCTTTGCGAACAGGTAGCTGGTGCCCCCGCTTTCATCTCCCCTTTCGTCTGGCTAATCATCCCTTTCTGATGCCATAATAGGGGCTATGTCCGAGGCAGCGGAAGACAGAGGCCCATTACACCACGAGAGGCACTGTGGCAATGATGCGACGATGAACTGAATAAACACTCATAATAACGATGGAGGGATCAACCACACCTCTTCAAACGTCAGCCTTGTCCACATCCCATAACAGCATGACACTGTGTACCTTGGCATTCTGTAATTTAGACATTTAGAAGCTATGTGTCCTGTTTCCTTACCAAGTGTCTTTGTCTCACTCGTCTTATCATCGCTGCAGGCTCCACATTTCCCCTTGTGTGCTTCTTTCAATTTTTATGCTGGAGGGTTTGGGGACCACTTTTCACACTGCTGCCGGTTCATGTAAAATCTCCCCTTATGGACAAAATGAGACCAGAGAGAATGTAGTTTTCCCTCAAAGATACTGGGAGTCATCCTTCTAAAAATTGCCTCTCCAAGTTCCTTGAGAATGCTGGGGCAGAATTTTTTTTTAAATACTTTGCAGAAGAATATTTATGTCACTATCAACAAGAAAGATAAAAGAGGTGGTGAGGAAACAATGCAGCTAAAAGACAAGTGCAGACATGCACTGCAAGAGAGAGAGGGAGCTGTAATTGGCTCCTGTCCAGGGGGCTGGAGGCCAATTAAATGTTCTGATTTGAACACTTGACGAGGAGCATCACTTTAACGGATGACTCAAGAGAAGCCGGACTGCAGGCGCTGACCCACTGACCAGAATACCAACTGAGGCCAGACTAACTCAATCAAAACCCGAGCTCACTCACCAAGATCAGGTCAGACCAACCCAGACCATCCACTATTAACCCACATATCACAGTGGGATTAATCATGCCCCATTCACACGGCTGTGACATCTTCTGTCAACAGAAAGGCCCTCTGTTCCCTCAGCACACCATTACTTCCAAACAGAAAAGAGGAACAATGCTGCCTGTGAGGAAAAACAGCATATAACAGATAAGGAATAATGGTTCCCTGACAGAGTTGTGAATGGGCCAGAAGTATTTCTCCTTACTCTGAATTTTCATTTCAATTTTTTTTTTAACTTTTAATGATATCCTCAATGTTTCTCAAACAAACACAGGATAATTTAAGAATTCTGTTCATTGAAGCAGTATTATGTGTTTTTATTTTTTAAATCTTTACTACCAATACTTTTCTCATTGTTGCCTTCATCAGGGTCATCATCGTAGAGATAAGGCCAGTCAGAGCAACATAATGCGCACATAATACAATTTTAATCACTGTGATTGGAGAATTGGATGTTTCTTATTGGGAGTCTGTACTTATATTTTTGTGCAGACAGGTTTGTACCTTTGATGTTTATTAAAGAAGCAGATATTATGTTGCGTTGTTGCTCGTCTTCTGTACTGACGATTCAACTGAGTGAGTTTGATGCCCATCCAAGCCTTGGAGGTGCTCCAACTGTTAATCAACTCATATTGTCTATAGATGCAGAAAAGTAACAGTAACTTCCAGAAAGAGAGGCACAAGCAATATCTTTCCCATTTTGCAAATCAATTCAACATTCTAGGTTACTGTTTATTTACTGTGATTAACTTTTTATATTATGAATTTAGATAAAGCAAATATTTACTATAAGTATATGTTTCCTCTCATTGTTTTCACAGTTCATAACTGCTTCCAGTAAAAACTCCAAAGGCCAACTTCTTTCTTCACCCTTTACTGGAAGTGTTGTTTATCCCTCGGCATACAGGAGCTGTATACCTCCATAGGCGTTTTAAGCTCGTTGGTTGGTCGGTGCAATATCATTCAGTACCACGTTGGTTTTGATCGTTTTAACAACAAGCCCCCTCCACACGTGGCCCACCTGCTATTGTGAAATCGCAGAACTAGTAGAATTAAGTAGAATTGTTGAAAATGAGAGATAACCTATAGAAATAGGTTAATGGATGCAACATTATTCATTACAATATTTTGAATGGGAAAGTATAAGCAGTCCCCAAGTCATCCCCTCAAACTGTGAGAAACACTGAAGTCTACATACGGTGACGACCCTCCCACTGTCTTAGAGGCTGTCCTGACAACCCCAGCATGCACTCTGTCTCTCCCTTCCTACAGCTAGCTTCCCTCTTGCATTATTGACCTTTGGTTTGTTTTGGCTTTATTTGAATCATTTTTCTTGTTTTATTCAAACTCTCTTGCATGGATTCCCTACTCGTAATATTCCCCGAGCCAGTTTGTGACACTACTAATAACTGTAGGATTGATGTGATTAATACTCACACTTATTAGCCATGTCATAGCCGCTGAGGGTTGTGTTTCTGATGACAAACCCAGCAATTTGTAATGACAGAAACATGAAACTAGAGAGAGGACGGATCCAAACCAGTATCGGAATCAAGTTCCAATCCAGACGTGATTCCCTCATAGGATATTAAACAGATGTCACAATCCATTTACTGATCCAGATTCCATAGTCTGATGTTTTCATAGCCAACTGGCGCTAGCACCAGGGGAGCTGGTAGCCAAGGATGCTAATGCTATATGCAGGGCTCAACATTAATGCTTGCCCATGGCAAGTAAACTCTGTGCTTGGGCTGGGGAAATGCCTCATGTAGTTATCCGACCAGGCAAGTGAAAAATAAATGATACGTTCAATGAAACCTTATCTGAAAATAAACTGCGTACTGTGTTGTTGGAGTGGAGCTTTTACAGCTAAGCATGCACGAGTTTGTCCCAACACCAGTCGTTGAACAGGACGAATGAGAAAAATCTGACATACTGGACATTATAGAAGTTAACCCATAACCCATAACCCTTGTGTCGTTCAAACCAGGGCTCCAGTAGGACTGTATGACCCTTTGAGAAGCTTTGTAATCCAGCCTTGAACTGCAGTGTCTTTTTGGAGACTTAGCAAAATGTATCATACTGATATATCTGATGAATCTGGTGATAAATCCAACACTGAATGTCTTCTGTGATTTTTCTTTCTGTAGAATTAACTTTGTCTCCCTTTTTATACTTTATTATCAACACAGTAATTAAGTCCAAGGCTCCCTGGCATGCAATAAATAAGACCTGAACAACAGGGTCATTTCTGTATAAGTACCATGATAACAGTCAAAACAAAGAAATATTCCAACGCCAAACCCTGAATCACTCCTCAAATAAAACAGAGCCTGAAACAGAAACATAACTCACTGCATGTGAACCCAAACACAGTCCATCAACTGAAAACTGACAAAAAAGTGGATCGGTGCATCTCTAATTCAAACCAATTTGGACTACAGCACATAATCTTATTTAAAAACATGAAGCTACATTAGTCTAATTTGCAGTTTAATAGTAACAAGACTTGCCCACACCATTCGTACCTATATGTACCCTCCCTCTGGAGGTTTACTTATACCCCTGGCCTCACGCTCATACACTGTCTTGAGAATAGCAGATCTAAGGAATTAATTTACCATTTCTCTTTCATCTCCTTTTTCCATGCAATAGATCACATCTTCACTTCCTGAAGACAGAGACCCTCTGCACCTCTTCTTTATCCTCGAGATATGTCGCTCCTCCACTTTGCAGCTAACCTCTTTGTGGGTGTTCATCCAGCTTTCCATGGCTTATCTTCCAAGTATCACTCGCTGTCCTATTTTGTTCTCATCACCCGCCGTTCTTTCACACAACACATCCCTCCACACACACATGCACAGGCATACACACACCGTTTCAGCCCTCCACCTTTCTATAACACAAAGAGGTGCCCACCCCTCTTCACCTCCCATACCTCTGCCTCTTATCGCACCTCGAGCACAGTGCCCTCACACTCACTCTCTGGTTTTAGAACCTGACCCTCAAATCTGAACACACCACATCAGCTACTTTGAACTGAAGCCTAGACAGACACACAGGCCTTGAAGCCTCTCCTGGCCATTTTTCTCTGTCTCTGCTTTCTCTCACACTTCTCAAACCTTCCTTTTCATCTCTTTTGCTCCCCTGTTTCATTTTCTGCTTGCTTCCCTCCATCACACCCCCACCTCCAAATCTACCAAGATCATGTCCGGTAAATTCAGGCCTTCTGAGTGGGAGTGCAGATTGAGCTGCAGCTGCAGGAGGCACATGTGTTGATAAATCTAAATCAAGGCTGACAACTGACATGTGCGAATGGGCTGGAGACACTGGGACAGGGGCACTGGGGAAAACATAAATGTTTACACACTAACACAGGCTGATGATGTCCCCTGGTACTCGCCAAGCGCTGGGATAATTTCACTCTAGCAAAATACATGTGGGAACTGTGTGGAGCTGCTTCTCAGGATGACTTTCAGCCAATCAGAGTGGCAACGAGGGAGCACGCTAGGACGTTAATTACTGAAATGCTTTCCTGTGAGAGGCAGGCTGTGTTTGATTTGTGTGTGTATTTACATGTGTGAGTGTGTGTGTGTGTCTACCTACAGAATATACTGTATATGCTCCAGCATACCAGGGAAAGAGTTCAGAATCAGTCAGTGCCTCCATGTATCCAAAAGAGATTAAATAAGCTGCACTGCACTAACCCTTAAAATGATGACTCATCACTCATTCTTCCTCAGTTTATGTCACTTTGACCACAGCCATAGTTTCTGCTGCCCTGTTACTGTCATGACATCATGTCCTCTGGCATAAATCTAATGGTGCATCCTCTTGATGATCCAAAATACTGTATGTGTCCTGGCCAGGACCCTATTTTGAAGACATCAAAATGAGTTCACTTTGACTTCCCTCCAGAAGCAGAGGGACTTTCAACCAGAATATGAAGATGCGTGCAGTCCCAAGGTTGTATTGAGTATTGGTATGATGAGTTGGTATTCTGACCGAGCCCCAGAGATGGTGGCCACCCCAAAGCATCTGTATGTAATGACTTTGGAATGAGACTCAGCAATCAACTATATTTCCCTAGAATGACCTACTTCACCTTTAATGATTGGGTGTTACACACAAAACTGTATAACGCTTCCATTTTAAAAAACACACACATACAGTATATAACACTTTTTCTTCACTTTTTACTCTCTTTGTTTAGCTTGATGTTTTGCTTTACATTTTAGTAAATATGCAACATGGAAAGTCACGCATTTTTATATTGTAACCATGGATGTACAGACAACAAATCCTTGGATTGGTTTTGATAGTGAATAAAATGTCTGGAATCTAAGTGGATTTATTAACTTTTATCATCCATGAAGATTTGAGAAACTGGAAAAAATTTCAGCAGTATGTGTACGATGACGTCTGTGTGTGTGTTTGACTGAACTATGAATGAGTTTGTGAAAAAGAAGTGATGTTTTTGTGTCAACAAATCGCATTCAAAGGGTTAAATAAATGTACCAAATAGCTCAAAGTTAAATCCACTCACACACATCCACTCACTCACCACAATGTAAAATCTTTAAATGATGAATAAGGACCATTCTATCACTAAACTATACAATAGCCCAGATGTATTCATGGCTCAGGTAAAGTGTGAGCAATTATTACAACAGAAGCCGTCCCTTATGGTGGACTCAGACTAATTTATTCCATAAAGAGACAGGTATTACCGCTGAGGTAACGTGGTAATTCATTTCAGAGTCAAGTGGCCCTGAGATACACTCAGAAATATACATAGCCACAAATCAGAGGTGTGTGCGTTTGTGTGTGTCTAAATGTGCATGTACAATATATTTACAGGTCACATTTGAAGCATCTCCTTAACAATTTTTTTTTTTCTCACAGTGAGTCAGGATGATCCTCTACACACAAAAAAAATTGCTCTGTTTGGTGTGAGGGTTGCTGAGTCTCCCATAATATCGTTGGATTCATAAAAAAGATTGGGTGCCATTTTAATGTTTGCTTTCACGTGTGTGCATGCGCATCAGTAGGGTGGGATTACAAAGTCTGGTAATACTTTATTTTAATTCAATTTAATTTAATGTTTGACATTTTTTAAGACATTATTTGAGATGTCCTTGTCATGTCAACTTGACAGGCTTATGCACACCTGTTCAAATAAAGTGTTGCTGAAAGTCTGATTTGAAACTTTAAATGACCTTCAGGCAGGGATGAATCAGCCTGTAAAGAAAATCTGATGGAAACGTTCTTCAAGTCTCGCCTACAAACGTCTTGTTAAATTCCCTGTCAAGCAAACTGTTCTCACCTCCGTTGGCAAGGCAAACACATATAACAGCAATAAACAATTCCTTTTTCCATAAAGCCAGCATTACAATTACCTTGGATATGAATAGTGTCAGAACAATTTAATTGCCTTTTACTTCAAGTGAAGATCTCCACCAATATCAAGCTGGGAAATCAAACAGTGGAGATTACAATAAAGACAATCTACACCCCGATTTCCAGCACCTGATCCATGTGTTCATGGTTGCACCACAGCTCACTGAAAACATGCTGAGCAGAAGAAATAGAGAAAACACATAATGAAAGTTGTGTTTTAGCAATAACTGGATGACCTAAGTGGTTTGGGAGGAAAAGGACAACTAGCCTCATATTTCATTAAAATCCCTGTATGCTAATAAATTTTATATAAATAAAGACTAAGCCACAGAAACAGGATAACATAAAAAACTACGGCTGGACAAAGAAAAAAGAAGGACTTTGTGTGTAGTGGGAAATAGAATAGGTCTAATTTGTTAGAATTCTAATTTGTTATTTCTTACACTGAATGTGTAAGAATTAGAATAGTAGAGTCTACATGAGACATGTAGTCATATCCTTTATACAATCATATTGGTTTTGCAGTGCTGCTTGAGGGGTCAAAGGTCAGGGGCATTCAATGTTTGTTTTCGGTCTTGCCCTTTACGTGCAGACATGCAGAACCTAGTCCCATTCTTGCTTGGAAAAGACTGAGCCTTTCGATGATGCCCCTTTTTGTACCCAATCATTATAATATCACCAATCAATCTGTTTACCTGTAAAATGTTACAAACAGGTGAAAATTCCACAACTTTCCCAGTCTTTTGTTGCCCCTGTCTCAACTTGTTTGAAATGTGCTGCCGACATCAAATTTAGCCGAAGCATATATTTATAAAAGTGAAGTTGATGAGATATAATATTAAATATGTGGTCTTTGTATTGTTGAAAGATGAGCGAATGATCACATTCTGTTTTATTTACATTTTTCACAGTGTGAGAACTTTTTTTTGGGAATTGGAGTTGTGCATAAAATTACTCAGAGAAAAATTAACAATCAACAAAAATTATTAAACAGCTTATTCACCTGCTGATTTTAGGCTTTTGGGTAGGACTTTATTTTATGGATTTCTGATTACTTCCCTGTGAGTTTCCTGTAAATAACTATATAATTTGGCATTCATTAGAGGGAGAATAGAGGTTCTGAGACAGAACTACTGACACAAGAGTTGCAAAGAGACACTGACACACATGACACTTGACCACTGCAATGCAGATCTATTTCCACTTGATGGATGGTCTACACTACCTACAGTATTCATGAGCACATTTGTTTGTGGAGATCATATAGAAGAAGATAAATGAAAAAAAGCAGGCAGAGCCTGAAAGGAAAGGTCATGTGAGAGGTGGAGACCTGCAGTTCATGAGCAGGATGCAGTAGATGTGTATATGAAGAGGGTGTACTGAATGCATGATCAACCTACGACACATTCATACTGTATAAAAATACAAAAAAATATTCAAGTCCTAACAACCTTAAGTTCCATTCCAATCCATTTTCTTTCTTTGCTTCTTCCCCTTACTGTCTCCCACTCCCATTTTGCCTCCTCTTTTCCCATCCTATTAAGTGCAGGCATTTAGTCTGTGTGGAATCTTGCCGCAGTACTCTCTCAGAATGCTAATATGCTGGGCTGATGTGGGTCAGGACTTAATCCTGTAGAAATGATTATCGCTGCACGGCTGGAACTTCTCCTGTAGGATATCATTACCATTCTGTACTCCTCCACTGCACTGCACTATCATCCCCACCAAGACAACCACATCACTTAGGAGAAACTGGAACAATCAAAAAGAAAATTATATATAGCATATAGGCTAGCACCCAACTGGGAAATATTTTTTTCCCTTTGTGTATTCATTGGCACGTTGTGTGTGTGTGTGTAGACATGTGTATGTGTTAATATGGGCATGTACTGTATGCACAACATGCATATATATCGTATGTAGTATCGGGCAAAATGATTGCTTCGACTCCAATAAAATTTGTTATGATGTAAAATCAAAAATGGACATGTGTAACTTTAGAGACAAGGTTGTCAAGTAAGCATAATTCACACATGTGCTCACAAATTTGAATAAATGTAAAACAATTTTACAAGAAAAAAAAAATTCCAATGCCACTTTAATAAATATTAGTACTCTTACATACTGCCATATATTTAGTAGTTTATTAATCTGCTAACATTTGCTTTAAATGTGTGAAAATATTTGTGAAGATTGTTTGTACTTATTTACATTGCCCCTCCTTTATTGCCACCGCCGAGATGCCCTTGAGCGAGGCTCTGAACCCAAACTGCTGCTCAGGGCATCCCTGCAAAAGAGAGCTGGGTTCACTGTGAAATTTCCCTGAATAAATAAAGGTTATATAAGACCTCTAATTTGTCAGCTTAACTTCCTTACCTTTTGATGTGTTACACACCCACACCAAAAGGGAGGCAAATCCTGGAGCAGTTCTAGAACACACTGGAGGAATTATTATAGAGGGATATGAATTGGCTAGCATGGGAGCGTCCATAGGAGGACCCGGAGAATGCGGCTGTGAATAAAGATGTGAGAGGTAGAAAATGGCTATGTAGACAATCCATCAAATAATAACAATTTATTCAGGCATGGTAGTGTGTGTGTGTGTGTGTGTGTGTGTGTGTGTACCCACATGTGTGTTTCCTCGTGTGTTTATTAGTGCCTGTGCAGGCTGTTAATACATATAGGTGAAAAAACAAGCTACAGTACCTGCAGAGCATGGGGAAATCTGAGTAATGGAAAAGTTATTTGTTTCACAGATAGAGTTAAATCCAAAAGGGAATACTGTTGTTCTGTTGGAAATAACATGAGTGCATGCTTGAACAGCCACACATAGAGGAAGAGAAGGAAACGCAACATTAGACTGCACAGTGCTGATGCAAAACCCATTTATTATTATTATTATTATTATTATTATTATTATTATTATTATTATTATTATTATGTACTGTCTTTTCTTTTTCTAACCTGCCACTCAACATTCACTGTAACCATTTAGCCTGGCCTAGCATTTATAGTATGCTTACCCTGAAATTACTCACTAGTTGGTAAAGTGTCTTGAGTGGAATAAACACTTGTTTTCAATACTAATAAAAAAGAAAAAATAAGAAAAGGAAACATGGAAGTTAACAAGTCCAAGTTAATTTCACTGTTGTGAAAGTTTTTTTCTTTGATACATTTGCCTAAGATAAGGGTTGAAAGTATATATGACTATCATCCACCACTTCACCCTCTCAGATTTAACATATTTACTCTGGTAATGGGAATCACAAAAGAGAGAGAAAGAGATACCTTGAAAGGGTGGTGGAGCTGGAGAGAGAAAATAGTAGCAGGGCTCCAAAATCAATGAGCAGCATAGAATGTGATGAGGAGGAACACCAGGAAAAGAGTGAAAGTAACAGATTACTTGTGAAACAAGGCGTGATATGGAGGGCCTGTTCTACTAAAGAGATCAAGAGAAGAGGTCAAAGGAGTCCTTGTAAGCTTGGCTACACTTGCACATACGTAAAGGTGACTAATTTTCTCATTTTCCATTTGAGGACAAAGAGTTGTAATGGCTCACTCTGACTGGACTCTATGATGGAACCCCACATTATGCTCCACTCAATGCACAGCTGTTCTCAGTCTGTCTCAATCTTAAAGGTCACACAGGAAGCTGCCAACACACCAAAGGTCACGTTATCTCTAATAAGGGAGTGCATGTGATTAGAAAAGCCAATGAGTGGAGGGTAAAGTTGAGACAATGCAATGGAAAATCAGTAGAGTCAAGTCATTTGCTTGCTATTGTTACATTACATTACATTTCCCCCCCCCCCTTTTTTTAAGCTAATGCTTGAATGCAAAGTGACTTATAATAAGTGCATTCTATGATGAGGACACAACCCCAAAATTGGAAGATGCATGAAGATACATCAACTTCAACAGGCCACACTTATTACTTAAGTGGGTCCATGAACATGAATGTAAAGTACGGTACAGAAAGATTGAGATTGTGCAGAAAATAAAGTACAAATACTTATTCAAATACAAGGGTCATACTGTAATTTTTGGTTGTATTGTTTTTCAACAATATTTGCAAGAAGACACCGTTTACCATAGTGCTCTTTGAAAATTAGCTGCTGCACCGGAGCAGGCATTTGTTGCTGCACAGTTTCGGTTCAAACATATGATGATTGGTGTGTTCACTGACAATCCGTAAAAGGTGCTGCCTTGTTATGCTCTGCGCCTTAGTGCGTCTAAACATCAACAAAAAAAACTACATTGGAGGAAAGGAAGGTGAAAGTTAGCGTGAGAAAAGGCATGTGTGGCGTTAGAGTGTGAAATTGGCATCAATTGCATGAGTCTCATGATCAATGCGTGAGTGTTGGCACATGTGAGGCTCATTAGGTCTGGACTAATATCCAGACTCAACTGTTTCAGACATAAGACTAATTATAATTTTGAATTTTAACACATATCATATTAATGTGGTTTGCCATTGATTTGCCATCGATCCAGCCAAATACATGTCATCAGGTACGGCATTCTTGAATGGCCAGTCTTAAAAGGAATTACTTCTTTTTTTTCCACTTGAGGGTATTAACAAGTATCAATGGCTGATTTTAGTTTACCAACTGGATAACTGCTTGTAAAAAAAAAAGAAAAAAAAAAACTATGCTGAGAAGGAGCTGGTGTTTGAAAATATTATTATCGTAAACAAGGCAAAGTTTGCACTGCTACAGTACATGTAAGAAAGAGGGAGACTGATAGTGAGCCAGAATTTATCAAGAAATGTGACTGGTTTGGTAGATTTCATGGATTTACCTATTCTAGCTGATAAAAGGCAATGAAAAGGACCTTAGTTCAGAGAGATCACAGTGTGTCGTCCGAAAACATAAAACTGAGATAAGAGCAAAAAGAGGAGGCAGCGGAGAAGCTGGCTTTTATCAAACCCAATCCATACTCTTATTGAGTCACTTATAGCAATGTTGGTTCAGCATGAGCCAGTTAAGTGGTTATTAATAACATTGTGGATGTACTATTGGTGACATGTGGCCAATGTTAATAGCCCCCAAGAAAGGCAGAGTTCAAGAATAGATTGTGGCTCTTATACAGTTCTCACATATTAATAGGTGCCAGTGCCAATATTGAATATTGATTATCAAATATCAGGCACATGGTAACAATCCACATTACAGACGGATTCTTTGGGTGTCCTGGTGGCCTAGTGGTTAAGACACAATTAAGAACATATAACTGCAACATCCTCTATTTGATTCCAAAATAAGAACTTTGTTGCATGTCAAACTATCACATCTAACTCTCTCAGCTACAATGTATAAACGCAAAATGCAAAAAAAGGAAATAAGTAAGAGACAAAAAAATAATCTTGAAATAATTTGTCTTTGTCATTCAAACATTTCCACTACAAGTTGCCTTCAGTCAGGTGGTAATCCCTAGCTTCATATTACCTGAGGCTAGAAAGAGAAGAATGATACCAACCAGTTTAAATTTGGGAAAAGAAAGAGCACTGGTATTGGATTGAGTTGAGGTATCGAAATCTGTATTGGATAATCAAAAGCCAAATACTGTACGTCCCTAGCTGTTTACCACAGTGACACCTTCCTTACTCCACTGTTAGCTATATAAGAAAACAAATCAGACTAAGCTAATGCTGGGCTTGAGCAGTCTCACAGATCGAGTGGATATACACCAAAGTTAGCCTTTTAAATTCCTTCCTACTATTTACCCAGACAGTGTTTCTTTGCTGAATGGCACTGGAGATATACAGAGATATACAGAGGTACATTTATCAGGACAAAGATACCCACTTGACTACACTAGACTACAATGTTGACTGAACTTTTAGAATGCATTTTATTCCCAGAACGAGGATTTCGATTTTGTTGTATAGCATCCAAATAGTCCTTAAACAAACGTTGTTTTTTTTCCGTTTTTTTTGCTGTGATCATATGCCCTGATTAAACTAAAACTAAAACAAGCCTAAAATGAAAAGGTTTGAAATCTGACATGTGATGTGCTCAGCTATATTTGCAACAGTAAGTGTGCATTCACACTCAGACACATAAAACACACAATCGCAGCTGCACGCTTTTTGTCTATAACCAAGAACCTTTTTTGTGTCAAGGGGGGCAATTATCACCGTGGAGGGTAGTTATTAAGGAAGTAAGGCATGTACTTAAATGCCTATTCTTCCATTGTTTAATACTAATAACACATTTCAGGGGTTGAAGGGAGTAGTTAAGGGAGGAAGGAAAGAAGTGGGCAGGCGAAAATAGCTAAAGGAAATGGGGGTTCTCTAATCCTTCCACTGGTTAAATTACAATTTTAAAAAGGGTTTATCTGTTTTTTCATCCCAAGCCTGAATGTGAGTGAGAATAACAACCTATGTCAACAGAAAAACCTCAGCTGATTTCAGCTGGCTGTACTTTCCCGTGAGCCTCCCCCCAGGTTAACACCAGCCATTAACTTCTGTTCTTTAAAATGGAGTCAGCAGCAGCTAATCACAGTCAATCCGTGTTTATTAACAAAACTGAGATAATTAACCACCTATAAAGTGTGTTTATTCATAAAATTAAGCAAATTCTGCAAAAAACAAACAAACAAAACACTTCTATACTGCTGCTGTTATGCTTTGCAGTATGTTTTGATTTACGGTCGTATGTGTGGCTGCTATGTGGAGGGAGAGAGAGAGGGCAGCAGAGGAAGACTGGCAGAGGATGAGAGCGGGGGAGAGAAAGGAAAACAAGAAAGACAAAGATAGAGAAAGTCCATTAACACACTTGTAAATGAGTCTCAGCTATTTACCCCACGCTGGGCCTCTCGAATTACTGACTGTGCTCAGTATGCAGATAGCAGATAGCAATTAAAGATGAACCGTGTGCACAGACACACGCAGAAACATGCACATGCAAACACATGCTCATGCACTATCGTAAGCTTGCATATGCACTCCCGAAGGCAACAGTTCAAAGCAGATCTACTGATCTCCATAGCAACAATCATTGCCGTGGGCGGTGTTGACATCATGAAGATTGATTGTCATAAAAAAGCAACAGTACAGCAGAGAGAGGGCGACTGTAATAGAGGTGTAAGCCAAAGTGCAGCAGTGCTCCTCACTGCTGGATGAAGTCGTGGCCTCTAGCTGGGGGTCTTTGGTTAATAGAGAACAGACATGTGTGAAGGGCCTCAGCTGCTTTCCAAATACTCAGCAGTGAGGATGGAGAGATTAGCTTATGTAACACGAAGAAAGAGGAGAAAGATAGAGAGCTACTGTAGATAGGTTTCTGGGGTTCAAATGCGCAGTGTGATCCCTCCCCTCTCTATTTATCCTCCCTGTTTCTGTCCTTCGTCTCCTTATCTTTTTCTGTCCAACAGCCCCCTCTCAACCCTCCTTTCATTTCTCTCTTCACAGCAATGACCGAGCTCCCCGTCTTTCTGCTAACTCTTTTATCCCTCACTCAACACCGCAGCTTGGTGCGGCGAATAACTCCATTGTCCAGATACAGCTACACTCTTGCCGGACACATCACAGAAGTGGAGTTTGGAAGTTCTGTCTTGCCACCCTTTTCTCTCTCTCTCTCCACCCTGCTTAGTTTTTTTGCCACTTGTTTTTCTTCAATTTTCTGTTATGTAAGACAGACAGAAGTGGAGCAGGCTTCAAAGTGAATGGTAAAGCCGCCTTTTCCCCTGCTCGCTTTGCCATTCATGCATGTCATTCTAGTGCCGGCTCCCTCTCCCCTTTCCCTCTATCTTTGTATATCCTTGTCTTTTTCTTAGTTCTCCTTCCTTTCTCCATATTTTCTTATTACTGTACATTCAGCTTTATTGGGACAATTACACTACTCTTATACTGCATTCACTGTATGTCGAATTACTCTTTTAGGTGATATTCCCTGACCTTATTATTGCCACCTTGTCGAGGTGGCAGTGACCGGATCATGAAAGGGCAGTTTGTTGAAGCCTCTGAAAGGTAGATGGGTCTCATTCTGTCTGCCTCTTCCTCCTGTCAGCCCTTCTTGTATCAAATACAGAGTGATGCAGGGATGAGTGGGGTGCTCGTTCTCTTTGATTACCTGTCAGCGAGTCTGAGCATCAGAGGCAGACAAGGTAAAAGCTACCATTACCTAAATCCTCTTTCTTTAAAGATATCCCCTGGTGGAGGTGGAGAAACCTTCACTGGTGACTGATTTAACACAACTGCTCAAATGTGTTACAAATACACAGAGAGACACAAACGCACAAACACATGACTGACCACATTGAATATACACAATAACAGTGAGCAAGTTGAGCTCAGGCCAGAGAGATATGAAGCAGATCTGTTGCCTTATGGGTCTGACACAGTAAACAGGAAAGTGCTGACAAAGGCTGACTGAAGCGTCACCTCACATCCTCCAAGTAGCACTTAAACACACAGCACAGACCAAAGCAGACAACCATGCCAATATGCATGCACATTCTGCATGTGTGTGACAGGATATAACATGTACAGGTACATAAGTATTTGGATAGTGACACAGTTTTTGTATTTTTGCCTCCATATGCAACCACAATGGATTTGAAATCAAGCAATCAAGATTTAATTGAAGTGTAGACTTTCAGCTTTAATTCAAGGGGTTGAACAGAAATATCGCATCAACTTTTTAGGAATTACAGCCTATTTTATGCATAGTCCCCCATTTTCAGAGGCTCAAAAGTAATTGGACAAACTAACATAATTATAAATATAAGGATTG
>JBBPCS010000001.1:13728968-13760915 GCA_037974645.1 Hollardia meadi | reverse complement strand
CGCTTAATGCATTTGAATAAAGTCCACAATATGCTCCAATAGGACCTGTCTGATGTGTGTTAGGGTGTATGGATTTAGTTTGTAGCAGCATGGTGTTGTTTGCATGTTATTTAATGGATCTACACACAGTGGTCATCATCCTTAAAGTCTGTTGGGGCATGTTTTAAATTTGAGGCTAGGGAATTATCAAGATACAGTATCAGATACTGTGCAAACCCCTCATTTAATTATAGATAAATGCACTGATTAAAAAAATACTGATGTTCCTGCTTTCCCTGGCCGTGACTCCAGTGTCTCTCTCCCCTCCCCTGCCGGTTTGTGTGTGTATGAGTGGGTCTGCTCCATTTCAGTGCGACGGTGTACTGCTTAACATGTAACAGCTCGGGTCAGGATAACTGATTAAATGGAGTGTAATCTGTCAACCAGTGGCAGTAGCCATGTAATTGTCAGCTGACAAAACAAACAACGTCAGCCCACAGGGCAAAAGCCACGGTAGCCTTCCTAGATTGCAAATAATTGCCAGCATGGACAGTAATGTTCTCAATATGATTTTTATGTAAGCCTGAATGACATTCATCAGTTCTCTGTCTGTCCAACCTCCCTTGACTTGTTTGTGTTTGTATCAGCCATGTGGTTGAGGTAGGAGAACACGCCGCTTTCGTCCACTTGAATTGAGCGGGGTGTCCGACGTATGCGTAATGGTGTGCAGATTCAGCCAGAGGATGTCGGCGTAGAAACGGTGCGGACCCTGTGTTAGTGTGGGCACGGCTTCTCACCTCCTGGGACCTGGGCGATCGCCACACCTGTCATCAATCATCTCATCAGCCACAATATAAGAACCATAGTCTTCCAATCTCTCGTCGCCAGATTGTTCGTCCTGCTTCTGTTCTGTCTAGTTACACGAGTAACACGTGTTGTGTTAACCTCCAGTGACTTTGCTTACGTTTGTTGTTATGTTTTCGTTCCTGTGCCTAGATCGCCACAGGAACTGTGTTCGTGTGAACTTGTGAGAATGTTTCCATGCAAATGTGTGTTCTTGAGCATGTGCACTCATACATGTTCATATAAATGTACTGGGAGAGAAGACAGGCTGCAGTTGCCAAACAGAGAGCAAAAGGAAGAGAGGAAGAAGGTGTGAGCACATGCTTGCATATTTATGATCTTCACAGGGTTTTAAAAAAAAATTATTATTAGTCTAATTTTTGTTGTCAATGTCATTGTAAAGCGGCCTTGGGTACCCTGAAAGGCGCTATATAAATCAAAGTTACTATTATGATTATTATTATTATATGCCTCTGCCGGCACGTAAAAATGGAGCATGTGAGGATGTGTGCACCTGTGGTGTAATTCAAAAGTTCAAATGAGAATGAAAAAAATGAGAGTGCAAAGCATAAGTGGTGCGCATGCTTTATGAGCAAGCACTGAACGTCATGGGACCTTGGATGGATATGAAATGGAAAGAAATACAGATGAAGAGAAAGTACAGGGGAGGAGAGTGATGAAAGAGCACAGAGAGGAGTGTAAGAGGTAAAGACAGTTGAAGAGGAAAATAAAGAGAACTTGACAGGGAGAAGATCCGCGTGCTCATAGTTAAAATCTGCAAGACTCCAGCCTTAACCATGCTGATGAAGTATCGACACATCAACAATCTGTGTGGGTGTAGCTTAGCACGGTCTGCTTTGTGCCCTCTCTCAGCTCAACAGCTCACTCTTTTCATCTGTCTCTGACTGTGTTCTGTTTTCAACCTCTCTCACTGTAGCACAGAGCAATAATTTATTTCATTCTTCTCACAAAGAAAGCTGTCCCTCTCTCTCCTATCTTTTAGTCTTTTTGTCGCTGTCCTAGAATTGGCCACACTGCACTCTTTTTTTTTTTTACACTGCACTCTTTTTAAAAAAAACAACAACTTTTCAGTAAAACCTATCCAGTTCTTTCCTTAGCTTCTTTTCCTGGCCACTCAACCCAGCTTAAGCCCCAGCCTTTTCCTGGCAGCATGTGCGTGTGGGTCTGTGCAGTGTATCTTGGAGAATATCACTGTAAACTTTAATGTTCCCCAATGGGCAGAGTGTACACTACACTGTTCCTCCATTAGGTTTCGGCTCACAGACCGAGCGTGTACACATTCAATAATGCAGGTTGGTGCTTAATGTCTGCCAGTGTGCAGCATCAGCATACACCCTGACTACCTGATTTGAGTTGAGAAGATATTCTTGCTAAATGAAACAGTAAAATGTACAATAAATAAACCAGTGTGGAGCTTATGCTGATGGGCAAGGTGAGACTCGACAGGGAAGACATGCAACACTTTAAAAGGCCGATGCTGACTATCAAACCATTCGGCAGGAGGCAATGAAAGAGGATTAGCTCTCTAATCAGTGCCGATCGCAGTAGGCTATTCAGAGGGAAGCCCTAGTGGCCTGGTGTCCATCCTGTTACTTGGTCAGGAGGAGGAGAAGGCTGACCCAGTCAACTGCAGGGGAGGACCAAAGCAGGTGGAGACACACCTGAGAGACAGGATTAACACAGTCCTGGCGCATTACAACCAGCAAGCACAGTGTATAATCCCAATGGACGGGGGTGTGTATGTGTATACCAGCCTCAGGACTGTCCAGGTGTGTAAACATACTGGTAGTGCCAGTGGGCTTTACCTGAGGAGACACCTATAGGGCTGAGATCTACATGAAGTAACATGGAAACAGATAGGCAGCCTGCAGGGTCACCTCACTGCCATCTGCTCCATCGCCTCCCTTTGACCCTCCCTCTTTACAGGAACCTCGGCAGCTCACAGAATCCACTGTTCACACTGTCATACAGTATGTGTCCAAAATCAAGATCAAAATTGGAAATGAAAGTTAAAGAAATAATTTACATCAACCTGTGCATGTGTTTATTTTATACTGTGAAACACTGTTCCTCTGGGGAAATTCCACACTTTGCACTAATAAAGACCAGACAAAGACAATATATTATTATTTAACCAGTGAGAACTGTTTGCATCAGTAGACCAAATGATTCTTACATCTCTTTCTTAAAGCGGCTTAACTGTCAGTTGGCACTCCACTGGTTCTTTTTTGATTGGGCGGACATGCAGAATGGATTTTGCTCAGGTAAAACAGGGAGTGATGTTCAACTAGCTGATGAGGAACGGCAAATAATAGGCACCTTCCATAAAAAAAGAGGGTAGCTAAAGGAAGGGAGAGACTTGCCTTCCATCTGAAAAAAAAACATACAGAAACTTGCTCGAGAAACAGTAACAGAGCAAAATCCAAAAATAAGCCAAAACAGTCATCTTGACATCTTGCCTGCAATACGGAACATTTTGTTAATTTAATTGCTGGATCTCTCTCTTATGTGAAACATTTGTTTTCTGTCTCATCTCATCTCATTGAATGTTAATTGTTTCATATAGAGAAATGCATGAGAGAGCTTAAAGTATATGAAAAAAAACTAACTAGACAAAGCAGGAGAGGTTTTGTCAAAACAAGACACGAAGAAATCCGTTCTTTTTGTGAGTGGACATACTAATAGCCACCATGTTAATGTTAGAGCCACCAAAGAGTGCGTCTAGTCTGTGCCAAATTCCAATTAGAGATTCATTCTCATGATCCACACTCGAAACACTCAACACACAAACATAGAGACTCATACACACACATATTCAACAGACATATGACAGACCTCTACTCCAAAATAGATTTTGGCATACGTACAGTAAACAGTAAACAAACATATTGTTACATATGCTATTTTTACTGAATAGCAGAGATCATTAGCATCACACAGCTGATGGTCTGAACTGTCTCTGAGCTAAGTCTTACCAGCTGACTCATATGAAGCCAGTCACATAACACAGTGCCAGGGTGAGATCTGCAAATCATGCGTTTGTTTGCTTCCCCTAATTCTAAAAGCCTAACGATGCTCTTCTCTCCCAGCTTTCCAAGACAGATGGAGACCATTAGCTTCTCTCACCCCCTCTCCTCTCCTCTCCACTCTCTCCGATCTGTCATTTCTAAACCATAGCTGCTCTTTGTCTTGCCTTTTCACTCATCCCCTCCTCTTCGCCCCTCACTCTGTCTCTGTCCATCTCCCTCTACACAGATTTATATCTAAAGGTTTCAAACTCCAGCACAATCTTACAACTTTAACAAGTGCTTCATCACTCTTGTCATAAGTAGTTACAGGAGTCATGACACACACTTCTCCAGACATGAGGAATTGATGAGAAGCCATTAGACTTTGCTGGTCTTGGTCCCTCCATCACTGCATTCCTCTACTCCTTGACGTAGTTCTTTAGAAGAACTATTTCTTTACACACATGCATAGTTGCCACAAGGGTGCAAAGAAAGCTTTGTGCAGTATGTTATGAATTAATATGTAGAATCTATTATTGGTTCAGAAATCTCTCTCATTGGTGGGCTGTTATGGTAATTATTAGAATATCAAGAGATATATGAGGCTAAATGATGACCACACACTGGGGGGTGATGGCTTTATTGCTAGTATTGTAAAAGGTTTTGCTGTGTGCGTGGTTGCAGTAGCGTTGAAAAGTGTTAACAGAGCTCCTGCTGTCCTGCTTGCACTGGTGGCCATCTGGACTGAATCCATCACTTCCTCCTGCACTTCCTTTGTGTCCCGACTCCTAATAGCTCATTATGTCACCGTGGTTGTGGAACGTAGGACCATTTAGCCGCAAGCAGATGAGTTGACTGTTGAGTATTTTTCCAGAAAAAGTGCAACAAAGCAACAACGGAGAGATGTATTGGATAATACAACTGTAAATGCATCCATACATTCCCTACGAGGGTTGAATATTTCCTGTGATTTTAAAATTCTTTATCATTCTTTTCTTTGGAAAACTATCTTCTTATAAATATGGTTATATGGGAGCTGCTGACCATCTTTATAGTGCTGACCTGACCACACTTTTAGTGGATTGAGACACAAGATCAATGTTCTTAGACTTAAATTAGTTGTAATATAGGGATATCTTCTGCACTCCATGCACAACCCATTGAATGCTGATATAATACTTTGTGAGTACTGGCTGCAAGTACGTACTGTATGTTTGCATCCACAGATTGTGCACATTTATTTTATTTTATTTTATTTTTTATATTTTGCTACATAGCTGTAAGATAAGCTGACATTTTAGCAAGGAAAGTAATTGGAAGCAGCAGCTGCTGAAAAGTTGATCCAGCAATATACTGTGTACAGTTTGTCAAGGTCAAACTTTAGTATTTGGCTACGACAGTGGTGTGTTAATGAGGTTTGGGCAAGACGTCTTTATTTCATTGTGCACTGCAGTCTTCCGTGAACACACACATGCTAAAAAAAAAAAACTGGGTTCCTGCAAGTATTTGTCCTGGGATAATAGAGTAGATTTTGGCGAGAATCCCCATTTAACACCAGGATCACAATTTGTAGTATTTGGTCCTATATACTTTCATACCTCTGAATAACCTCCCCAGTTCATTTCCTGCTCTTCTCCATTTAAGCCACTTTCCAAGATATTTAATGGGTTTATGTAAATGTGAGCCTCAATGTGTATTCATAGGTGCGTACAAAAACAACACAGGTGCATACATGCGTTAGACTAGACCAACAGCCACAATCTTGCCAGTATTTCACATTGAATCCTAAGCTAATAAAAGGAGAGGTGCTGATTGAGTGCTTTGACCTCCCTGGAGGTGCTCTAGGTTAAACAGGTGCAGGGTTGGGCTCGTTTTCTCTGCTTTTAAAAGCATGACATGCTCTCTGCAGGATGTCTGACCCTCTCTGACCACAAATCAACCAGCAATTACAACCCTACAGAAACACACACACACACACACACACAGACACGGTACTGAATGGCCAGTGCTGCTGCGTGGACCTGAAACAAAAAGGCGAGGCAATATATTTTTGAAAAAGGTTACGTGTAATATCAGGAAAAAGAGCGCAGGGTAGAATGACAAATTGAAAGAAGAAATAAAGAAAACACAGGGGCAAATGAGAGTCGCACGTATGAGATGTGAACACTGAAGCCGAGCAACTAGGAAGGGCTATGAGGCCAAATAATTTGTGCACCTTTTTTTTCTCTTTACTTTACTTTACCCAATCAGTTGAATTATGAAAACCAAAAAATGTAGTGATTACATGTGCCATCCCTCTAACATTCCAATCAGTCCATTTAACAATATGTGGGATATTGTGTGTGTTAAAAAAACAAACATAACAAGTGGGGAAAAAAAACCCCTCCAATATTGCTTCCACCCAAATACTTTCAATTGAAAGAAAAAGCATGGGACACCTGAGTGGCAGTCAAGTTTGGCCAAACATGTTTTATATAAAACAGCGAAACATGGCATGGTAGAGCGTTCGCTGGTGTCTCATAAATAAGGCAAGTCCTAAAGTGGGCCAGAAAGCACTCCTAAGCCACCGCTTTGTTTCAAGACAAAGCCCCTTTATATTCCACTTGGAATAACTTGTCAAAACACGCTGAACCCAAGGTGCCACCCTATCAATTTCCATGGCATTGGGTGGTGGCACTGACAATAGTGGGCGTTGCTCTGGGCCAGTCTCCTGAGATTAAGTTGGAACAAAACATTTTTTCTTATCAGAGGAAAAATCACTTCACAGTCAGTATGGACAAATGAAGGGAGTCACAGATACATTTTACAATGAATTGCATTATGATATGCATACATAAATCTAAACCTATACTTTCATAAATAAATCCATTATATCATCATCATTTTAAAACCAGCTAATTGCTACATTATTAAAATAAATGATCGCCTCTACAGCAACAGGATGTACTTCACAATTAACTTACTTACTTATAGTAACTTACTCATCCTATAATACGGTAGTTATAGCCATCCTAATATCCCTTTGTGCATATTTGATTCACACAAAACCCTGTGTGAAATTTCTGCCACGGACAACAAATTCTCCAGTTTAAATAAAAGGGAATTAAACAGCAAATTCTAAACATCCACTCCATACAGATATGTTTCACAAAGAGCCGTCAGCACTGTACTATCACACGAGAGGATGTAACGATATGTGCGTTATTTGCATTTTGGATACAATGATCTGATGGCTTCAAAGCATTGAAGTAGAGGGAAACAGGGAAGGGTTTGACAGTAATGACTAATCATGGACCAGCGATACAAAGCGGGCCTCTTCACAAGGAGCCTTTGATGCAGGTGAATCACATCCTAAACATACTTATTAGCAGGAGTGGGGGAGGCGAATGCAGGGGAGGGAGGGTAAAGAGAGGGGGGAGGGAGAAATTTGTTCCGCACGTTAGCTGGCATGCTTGGGTGCGCAAGAACAGAAGGTTGGCATAATGAATTTTGGCGTGCAGGCGGCTGTTAATGGAATAAAGAACCCCACCCCACCAGAGGTGTGAACGTGTCTGCGCTAAAGAGAGAGGGAAGAGGCGAGACGGAGGAAGTAAGAAAAGTGAGGAGAGCGGAAAAGATGGGTGATGTCTGTTTGAGTTTATGACAGAGAAGGAAAGATGCAGAGAAGGGCAGTAGGAGTGAAAGAGAAAAAGAAGTTTGCTATACATGTATGAGCATGTATTCTGTATTTGTGTGTGCTCCTGTCAGTAAAAAAAACATTGTTCCCTTTAGCTTTGGGTGCTTTGGTTGCAGACAGGACTGAATAATACAGGAATAATCTGGGACAACACAGGACTTTCTAGCCATGTTTATTTATTGTTATTCTGTCTCTTTGTAATCTTTTGCTTGAGGGAGTCTGGGAAGAAAAGAGACAGCTACAATGATATGTTGGACTGCACACAAAACTTATAGACTTAAAAGGAAAAAGAGATATTGAACGTTATTTTGCTGGTTCAGAAAAAAGTTTGTTAATTCTGGGTCTAAATACAGACGAATATTGCATGTGGCACCTTTGCAGATAAATCTGCAAGACGAGGAACACTTTTGCTTTAAACTTTATCAAAACTACCCACCTTTGTAATGAGTACATTTCATCACTCAAAGGTTTCGCTATAAAACACATCAACCCTGATCCTTCCTTCCAATGGGGATCCCTGAACAGGGTAGCCAAGCAGACACGCTTCTTAAGTTGTTGGAAAATAGGCTTATATCCAAGTGACATGCAGTATGTTCTCAGTAGGCCAGGTGATGTTCGAGGCTCATATGTGATCTCTAAAGCCTCTGAAGACAGTCTGTCCCCACCCTCTCAACACGGATTGCCTAATTGAGTGTTAATTTGGTGCTAATTATGTAACATGCTATCCCAGTGAGACGCCCCAGATGCCATGAGGCAAAGGCGCGTAGAAGCGTGTGCATAATCGCAAAGCAAAGCATTTAGGCAAACATTATGTGAAGACCAGCATGCATCTGCTTGCTGAATTGAATGAGTCACAATGCAGAAAAGAAAAACGAGAATTCGATCAAGTCAAGAAAAACAGTAGAAAAGTGGGCATCATTAGTACTGAGGCCATCCTCATGTGAACCACAACTGATCTTTAAACAAACATTCCTCTTAAGAAACAAGACTCTTTGAATTAAACATTCAACAAACATTTCTCAGCAAAACTTTGGCCCCTACATTAATAATGAAAGAGAATGTTTTTTTTAACTGAAGGTAATACACACTGAAGCTGGCTTTGCAGGCAGTGAGTGGTTAAGCCGGAGACAGCTCTCTCCTCCCCCCCTGTTCTGTGTGTTCCTCAACATAAATATAACATAATTGTAGAGAAAATATCTCTGCTCTTTTATTTATCAAAAGCATCGGGCCTCATACAACATGCACGGTAGAACACTGTGCATGGTCACCAGAGGTGGTTATTAGGGTTTAGGAATGTGTGTGAAGTTCTTGCTTATTACGTGGCAGAGAGTGTAGGCCTTTGTGTGCATACACCTGACTCTTTACGTGTGTGCAGCAGGAACACTTCATAACACAAAGGATAAAGCTGCCTTTTTTTTTCTTATCGTCAACAAGTCTCACAAAAAGCCCCAAACCAATTTATTACATAAATAAAACCTTATAAAAAGGCCCAAAATATGTAGTTTAATTTTTTTTCAAAGTTTTTTAGCCAACATTCCTCAGATAACAGTAAATAGCGCATTTGTCCAGGACTATTTTATGCCACAGATCAATACACATTTGGTGTGCTATTAAGTACATGAGAGCAACATGAGAACACTATGTGCAATTTACTCAAAATGACCTACCACTAGCAGTTATTTTCATTATCAATTCCCTGAGTATTTTCATGATTGATTGATTGATTAATCATTTAGTCTATAAAATGTGAAAAAATTGGGGGAAAAAATCTCATTGCAATTTCCCAGAGCCCGAGGTTACAGCCCAAAACCCATTAATCCTTCATTTACGACCAGCAACCAGGAACCAGCAAATATTTGACATTTTTGCTTTAAAAATGACAATGAAATAATTTAATCGATTATAAAAATAATTGGCGACTAATTTCCTTTGCATCAGCTAACCGATTACTCGACTGATTGTGGCAGCTCTAAAACAATCTATAGTGTTCATTTTATCTTGTATAACAATAAATCAATTCATTGTTGTCTTTGTTTCCCTCTACGTTTCTCTCTCTCCACTCCTTTCTTTTTCATCTCTCTCTAGTCCTCTCCACCTTCCCTCCTTTTACTCAGGCTCCTATCTGCTGGACCATCTGATGCCCGGGGAATCTCTCCCTCTCCTGGCTGTTGTGCCCTCATGCAGATGTTGGATCTAGATAGCCGCACCCTGGGGCTCCACTATGGATCACCTTACAACAGACATAAATTTCTGTTTCTGTCATTGATTATTTATTAATTATTTGTATGCATTCCGACTCTTTGCTAATCTGCTTGCTATATGCACTAGAACGTTTGTCACTGTAGTCTGTATATTCTGTTATTTTGATGGTGTGCTCTGGACACACAACATCTATTAGACATCTGGCTGTCCTGTGAGAGGATCCCTCCTCTGTGGCTCTCCCTGAGGTTTCTTTGACTTTTTCTCTGTTAAAAGGGTTTTTGGGTAGTTTTTCTTCACATGAATCGAGGGTCTAAGGTCAGAGGATGTGTACAGATTGTAAAGCCCATTGAGGTATTGATTTGTGATCAGAAATGAATGATTTGTGATTCTGGGCTATACATAGAAAATTGCTACACTCTGAAGAAGCAGGTTCATATCTAGAAGTCTCCTTGTTCCAGGACCGCCAAACTACAAATCATGGTTTTGTAGTGCTGAGTGAACCTGGCATTTCAGGAATTCAGTGGGATATTCATGAAGAAAGTTTGTGAGTGTTGAAAAGATAAACAGCTATAAGAACCGATCCGGAAAATAAAGTCAAATTCTTCACCTTTTTCATGGTGAATATGGGAGATATTTTGGCATGTCACAGTGGGAAATTCACCGGCAAAAATAATAAAACTAATGATGGCTGAATTACATTGAGCTGCTTCAGTTTCAGGGTCCTGGTATCGTACATGACGGCTCACTCTCACACTGTCATGTCTTACTGGGAAACTTACATTGAATGGACCCCATCATCATGTTATTAGCTGCTGTCTGCTGTAAAAAAGGCCTGAATTGGTGGCTGGAAGTTAGAGTACACCAATACTGATGTTGGAGCCACTTGATTCCATTTATGTTGAATTCATATCTACATTTTTTCTTCTGATAGGTGAGACGGGGACAGAGAGCACATCATTTGTTTACTTGTGTATTCAGTAATGACATGGGAGATGACTGTCATTAGTTCAACACTAACTGAACTCAGCCATTCCTCATTCAACGCTGAGCCTTCTCTGCATTCACTAATAGATTTCCTATTCTTGTCTAATTAGAAAGGGAAGCCTTTTCCCCCTGAAAGGCTCCCAGAGCTATATTGAAGGGTGGAGAGGTCGCTGGGAATCCATCAGATGTGATGCAGTTAATCAGCATAAAGCCTGCACCAGTGCGGTGCTAAACAAGAACTGCAGGATTGCGCCCGACCCTTACACTGTGCCAAAATGGGGCGTAAAGCCACGCAGGCAAGATAAAATTCATATACAGTGTTGTCTAGAATTTTAAGAGGAACTACAATACCTGGTAGTTCCTCTATTCTCTCTATTAAAGGGGATTTAAAAATAACTACAAAGTTGGAGAGAGAGCAATAAGGTGGAAGAGAGCAAGGTAAGGGGTTTGTGTGAAAGAATATGAAGAAAATGAGAGGACGGAGCCCTCCCCACAGTGATTACCTGTCTCCACCTCCTATCTTTTTGAACGACAACAAAAGAGCAGAGAAATGGAGGGGGAAAAAATAGGTGGGCATACAGGAGGAAAAAAAATAATGGAAAGACACTCCTGACACTCACATCATTTGGCAGCAGACTGGCAAGTCAGTTAGAAAGGCTGACTCAAACTCCTCCAGTGATGCACATTCTGTCTTTCTCTTTGTGCCACTCACCTATATGATTGAGGTATAATATGCCTTGATTCCATTGGGCACGGCTTTATGATGTTGTGTTTGGACCGTAGTTTTGTTTTGTCCTCCACATGGCTTCAAACCCGACTGGAAGTGTTAGAGAAGTGGGGCGTTTTGTTGACTTGCTCAGATTTTGTTAGTTTTTTTTTTTTTTTTTTACGATCAGGAGTCTGCACAGGCTGTTTTATTTTGAAAATATTTTATGAAAATTCCCTATGAAAGTTCTCCAGATTTTCTATGCCGTTCTGCCGTGTCTGGTATCCTGCCTGGCTCGTTCTGCTCCGCAAAGACTGATGCGGCTTTCATCAAAAATAGACTAGGCAAGTACTTTAGGCGAAACAGAGCAGATAGCTGCTTCTGGGATGCTTCTGAAACGCGCTGCGGCATGTCTGGTGGAATTACAAGTGTCTGGAAGAAAGGCGATCAACTCTGGCAGCCATAACCTCAGTAAGGTGAATGTGGTAATCAGAAACATTCATCAGCAACCTCCATATCTGCTGGCCACCTGTAGCTGGGCTACCACTCACCTAATCACTGCTAAAGCAGAAAACTGCTACATGGGAGCTGCTGGCACCAACAGTATTAACATCATGGCATCCATTTTTTGCCAGTGTACGGCCTCCTTCCAAGAAACCAGCTCCTCTTTGTTTGAGAGAAGGGCTGAGGACTTACACCTGTGTGTCCAGAGTGGAAACTGGCCTCAGGGAGGAACAGGTACAGAAACTCTGCCATTCATTTGCAGTTATCATGGCTGGGCAGGCATGCAAGGATACAAACATACACATGGCTATGAATGTACAGCCGAAGTACAAAGACGGCCACAATGCAGACGCACACGCACACACACGCGCAATGCTGACAATGGCTTCCTGGACAGTCTCTCTAAACTGTGCAGGGACGCCAGAGGAGGAGAGAAAGAGAGAGCAAAAGAAGCAGGAATGCTGCTGTAAAGACATCATTTCCATTGTGTACTATGCAGGGAAAGTGGTGGCAACACAAAATGGTAATGACAGTTAAGGCGTTTAGTCACAGACTCACTGGAAGAACTGGAAAAAAACCCCTCTCATTTTGACATAACAGAAATCCTCTGAGGCACCACTAATGGGTCTAAAGATGTAGAAGGACATACACACTGCTCAGTGCACCTCAAGAGAATGAGAGGGATAACACGTGTGCACACAAGCATTTACAGGACAGTAAGGTTTCTAAGCACACACGCAAGGGCACGTTGATGTTAGTGGGAGAGCCCTTCTACATACAGTCAGTCTCACAGAGATCTGTTTGTATCTCCACCGCACGGATGAGAGGTTTTGACTGCGCACTATATATATGATTTAAAGTACTGAGTGACAAGGAGAGGGCGAGGGTTGCATCAACCTCATGAAGCTCCATAACTCCAGGGAGAAAAAGAGCATGAGGTGAGAGCATACAGAGACAGTGACACAGAAAGTGTGAGAAAGAGACAGATGATGCCAGACATTTGTCATAACTGAGCCTCATGTATGGTTGTGTGGTTTCATTTGATTTGTAATATGTTGACAGGAACCTCTCTGATAAAACAATAAAAACCCTTCCATATCCCAGCTTTTCCACACTGTATGTATAATATAGCACATTTACATGTCCAAAAGGGTATGCAAATATGCAGACAGATACTTGTGTATTGTAACCATTGATTAGTTAGCACTCTTCCGGGCGTGCCCATCGTTGCTCTGCTGCTGAGATCAAATGTGTGACAGAGTCTCTATTTTCTATCCCAATCCCCTGTGGTTGTTAATGGTCACCTTCTTATCTTTTAATTGGACAGAGGTATTTCTAGAGAGCTCTTTTCTTAAGGACACTGTATAATGAGAGGGTTATTTAGGGCCCCCTAAATGACCTTCAGCCTTTTCATATCCTGTCAAGAGAACTGTACTGCAGATGGCACGGGTCTGATTATCATACAACTGCGAGCAAATTTTATTCTGTTGAGACAGCAGCTACAGACCTAAAAGTTAGGTGGCCACTGCCTTTTGGAGGAGAGAGAGAGAGGAGAGAAGAAGGGAGGAAAGGCGAATGTCGGCAGGGAGAAGTGAGTCTGGATGTAAGGGCCCAATTACCACTGGCCTGCTGGCAAGGAGAGCAGGGAATGCAGAGAGATCAGAGTGGGAAAGACCATGATATGATCAGTGTGAAAATGGCCACCATAGTATTGTAACTTCATTAGTGAACACAGAAAGGGAAGGAAGACGGACATTGGATGAACAGGCATGGGAGAGATAAACCGCTAATGTAAGTAAAAGTTGTAATTGCAAGCAACAAGGTCACCAACCTGCTAGTTGTATAAAATAAACCACACTTTAAGGCCATTAGTGCTTCCGAGTTGGAAAATGAGACTGTAGGAGCAGCTATAACATTGCTTTTATGTACAAAATTGCACTGTACACTACAAGTACGAATGGTATTCACATGCTTTAATCTAGAGTGTGCCTAGAGTGTGCCATTATCTCAGTTAGCAGTTGAAAAGGGCCTTGTCTTTCAGAGCAGGAACTCTATACAAAATGGAAGCAAAATTACATTTATTGCCTAAAGTTCAATTCACCCCAAAATCAAAAATATGTACAGTATATTTGCATGTGGTGCTCAAAACGCCCAGAAATACATTTCAAAAACTCGGCAGCAATGTCTCTTTCCAGAAATCATGACCCATTTACTCAATATTATCCACAGGCGTTGTAAGCAGTTCCACATAGGAACTGTTTTCTTTCTACTGAACTACACTGTATCACAGTGCAGAAGGAAACATAACATCTAATCATGGATGAGAGGCCATAGAAAGTCAAAAAGAGAGAGCGCGAGAGAGACAGAAAGGGAGGAAGAGAGAAGATTTGTCCTCTCCAGAGACGGAGGGTTGACGGTAAATGCTGCACTTACATCAGGAGGAGAATACATGACAACAAAGCTTTGTTGGATGGCACTTCTGCAATGCAATGTTTCAGCAGGGCAGAGCTCATGGAAACGTTTGATCCTAGTGATATCTTATACTGTAAATTCCCCGAAAGAGCCAAACAATTTAAACAGCAAAAGGTGTTGATTCTCAAGGAAGATGCAGAGAGGCTAGATTCTGGTTGAGGGGATCAACAGTGCTGTGCCAAACATCCGAGCCCTTGTCCTCACCTACTATTTTATTTTTGGTGAACGAGAACTAACCTATTTCTGTGAAAACACAGAAAAGCATGTATTTTGAAATGCTTCACTTAAAGTTAGCGATTTGAGTGCATAATTGGACAAAATAAGGAAATATAACAAGACATTTAGGCAATTATGTTGAAGATTTACGTAAATAATTTTGTCACTTAAATTCAAATTCAATTTTAAGCACAATGTCATACAAATGGAATTCAAAGTGCTTTGTCCTTCGAATGAACTTGAATGAAGGAGACTTCGGTTACTTTAAAATATGTGGCTTCCCCATTAAAGGAATAAATCAACATTTTAGAAAATGAGCAAATTCACTTTCTTGTTTAGCGTTAAATAAAAAGATGTATACTAATCTCTGATCTTAGCCTAAGCATACCTCTAAAGCTCCATACTTTGTATACTTTGTATATCTTGTTTAATTTGTACAGTATAAAGTATAAAGTAAAAAGCATCAAGTTGTGATTTTTATTATTTTATTATAATTTTTATAACTATTTTTAAGAGCTTTATGCATTTGGAGCAGAACCTCAAAGTCGTATGATTGAATTTTTGGTTGTAGTCAAGATACAAATGAGCTGAAATCATTGAATGGCTTTTACAAAAAAGACTAATAAAAAGGACATAGCAGTCATTTAGTCTGAGGTTTTGAATCCAACTGGCATGAAAAGCATCATATTTTTGAACTATTCCTGAGATGATGGACTGCCATTTTAGCAATGAGCTGAAGTTTAGGTCAGCATCAATAACAGCTTTTATGTTTTTCACTTGATCAGTAGTAAAAAAAAAAGGGACAGATCTGCTGCCTGTAAGCCTTTGCACCCACTATAATTATTTAGCTGCAGGCTTTGTGACATACAGAGATTGAGGTTCTTTAAGCAGTCTAATGTGAACTGTAGAGTCGTGTGTCATTCACATGGCTAAGATAAGTAATCTTCAAAAGTACTCTTCAAAATATTTAGCTGCTAAGTAACTCCTCCCAAAGTCAAGCTGAAATGAAAAATTGATTATTTAACCCCTTAAGGTTTCACATTCATGGTCATATTGTGTCCCTATTTAACAACAAAAGATTACCCAAAAAAATGTCTTTGTATTTTTACATCAAAATCCGATCATGTTTTCTTCTGGTAAAACAAAATCTGAAGTTGTCTTACAGCAGCCATTTTCAACCAATAAAATCATCACATCCACAATCAATCAATCAATCAATCAAGAGTTTAATAGGCTATTTATGTCCGAAGGGTGCTGGAGCAGATTGTTTCTCTCACAAATGACTGGACAATGCTCAACTTTATTTACAGATTTTGGTGAAACTGGATCATATTTTATGGAGAATATGATTCCTGGATTTCCCTCTGATGTCCTCTGGCTGCTTGTTGCTGAAGTAACTGCTAACTAATGCTAACTGTACCGGGCTCATGAGCCAGTGATCAAGGACGGATGGAAATCAAACACAGCCTCCGAGACTAACTGAGGCCAAATTGACAACAGGGAATCCAGTACCGAGGTGTTTATAGAGTTTCTTGATGGGCAGATAACGTGACTTGTTGTAGCTGCTGTTAAACAGTTACCATTAGCTTGGTTAGCCACGCAGCTAATGTTAGCTGACTCGGCCCCTCGTAGCCAGGAGCTAAATCCAGCGAGAAAATCACCATGGTACTGTCTTCCTTGTTGTCAAACTGGCCTCCATCGTGCGTCGGTCTGTGGTCTGCTGTGTTTGGTCCCACTCAGGGCATGTTTGGCAAGCCCTTTTAACATTTAATTGGCCGTGTTCACAGGGAGCTCCCAGTCAGGCAAAACCAGCTTGCTGGACATCTTGCTGCATAATTGGGGTGTAACACACATTCATTGCTAGCGCTGTTGGTTACTTCAAAAAGCTCCCTACCTGACTGTTTTTACAGGAAACATGTAAATATAAGGAAGCAAATAGTTCTTCACCTTCTGTTTCATAATTGCAGCAGGTTTTTACTGAAAGCAGACTAAATCATTGGCCTCTAAAATATAAGCATAAAAGTATGTCTTTTCCAGATGTGCATTGCCAGAAAAACAACATTTAATTATTGACCTACACTTCAAAAGCCTTCAAAGCACAGATTCATAATTTTAATTTCACCACTCCTGCTCTGGTACCAGCCCTATAGGCCGAGATAATGATAATAACCAGAGACTGAGGGGGTGTGTGCGTGTGGGTGGAGTGGGGTAGGTCAGGCAAGATTAATTGTTGGGGATGTAAATTTCATTCGTCACATGCAGATTGATGTCAATTTTAATTGAATTAAAACAATGTGAACCCTGGCCTGCTTGGAGTCTAGGAGGACAGCTGGTGAATAGTGATGAAGTGAGTTGGAGAACACTTCAGCGAAGGGGGAGGGGAAGGGAGAAGGTGAAGAGGTTGGGGTGAGCAAGAGAGAGAGAGAGAGAGAGAGAGATTAGTTAATGATGACAGTGATAGTTGACCTTAAACTAATGAGCCATTCTGGCCCACCCTACACTGGTAATACCACTGTTTCATGAGCAGCAGACTTCCTATACTGAACAAATAACAGTAGGTCAAATACAGTAGCTTATACTGCATATCGCCCGCATATAACATGCTTTTATAATGTGTGCACTGGTCCCTTATGTGTGTGATTGAGCACACACAGGTGCATACATGTGTGCAGATGGAGTCATGAAAAGTCAACTGCTGGAGTAGCACTTATCTCAGGTGTGATTTTATAATTTTCTTCCCAAGGACATGTGGCTGAAACTGAGTGTTTAGTGAGACCACAACATGCCGGCACACAGCAGGCGGCTCAGGCGCGATGTATTCATGCAAGACTCGAGCATACAGTCTGAAAGATGGTTTCAGCCAAGTGCAAACCTAGCTAATTTTCTCACCCCACACCTCTTATCTCGCCCCACTCATTCCTCTTCTCTAGGATAAGATCGGCGCTAATCGCTGCCTCTTCATCCATCTATCTACCTGCAGCTGGTTGGATGGGGGGAAAGAAAACAGACAGAGGAGGCGTGGATGCCACAGTCCGCTGTGTTGAGATTATGCCAAGGTATCACCCTAACAAATAAAAAAATAAATCCCGCTCACATGCGCATACGCAGGCAGTAACATTTTATAAGGTTGCGAAGTGTTCACGCTTCTGAAGGTGACCCTGTAGCAGACGAACTGTAAGGAACCTTTTACCGCGATGAGACAATGTCCTCCTCCCCACACCTCAGCTCCTCATTACACACACACACACACACACACACACGCTCCTTCTCTAACACACACACACACACACACACAAACCACACATACAGAATGCATGTTGTCCTATCTCAAATGTGAGATCCAGTCCAGACAGGCAAGGGCAATCAGGTTACCGTGAACCCCGATGGTTGAACATTGAACGTAACTGCGCCTGCAGATGTGAAATCCAGCCAAAATACATTCAGATACAGTGACCAGGGAATACAACAAACACCACAAACAAACATACAAACAAACAAAACAAAACACCTGAAACAGTCACATATTTAACAGTACGTGTTTCCCAAGCACCTACTAAAGTGGATGATTCCTCTCCTCCCCTTGATTTCTTCTTGCCCTCTGCGCTTCCAATTCACTGTGCCAAATGGTACATTTACATTGGTCATAACCTCAATCACTATGCTCGCAGGCTATGCTGAATGTGCAGACAGACATTTCTACAGTGTGGTGATGCAGACAGAGGTATAATGGGGGCAATAGATAGAAACCCACGCCCGAGGCATCCATCAAACCAAACGACTCCATTACAGTAAGTCGGACAGAGGCAAACGGTAATGTGCACTGTGATAAACACTGGGATAATAGTGTGTTTATAGTCCTGGACACACTGTTTCTGCTGTGAGACACTGGGAAGGAATACAGATAAGATACAGGAGCAGCAACCTCTCTATCTTTTTCGTTCTTTCTATCGCTTCTCCTCTATCTTCTCTGGCGTTATCAGTCACGTTCACTCTCTTGTTCTCTTTATCCCTTTTCACTCTCTCCATATAATATTTTTCCTTCCTACAGTACGCAAAGGGAGCTGCATACATCAGCTGAACAGGGCTTTTATCTGGTCTAGTACTATTGTGGCATTACAGTCACAGTGCTGGAATGAGGCCTAGGAGAACCATAAAAATTGAAGAGAAATGATTCATATGGACTATTAAAAACAGACATGACACAATGCCAGACACTTGTAGGTATGCATATATTTAAGTTTAAGAAGACAAACACACAAGCAGGCATATGTAGAGTGGCCCAAACTGTGAGTGCCTGCATCAATTAATCATAGTTGGGTCGTTTCAGGTGCGGCGTTGCTTCTCATGTCTCTGATAGCAAAAAAAAAAGGTTAACACAAGAGAAGAGAAAATAGCAAACCTGCTGCTGCTATGAATCAATTATAAGAGTACACAAAAAGGCACTCTCTTTACAGATGGGAGGTCGGGGTGAAGGTCTATGGAGAGAAGAAAGAAAACAAAATCTTTCCATCTGTTGATAATGGTGTTTTTACTCTTACAACACACCACCAGCGCTGCACAGGCTGTATTTTGCCGTGTCCACATGCTCAGAATGAGATAAGAATGTTTGAATGCACCCTGACATAAACTGACGAGAACATAAAAATGAGGCAGGGGGTTAATATTTCTTTTACATTTCTATTAACCTGAGGAGCATCAGTGCTTGATTAAGGGGCTCCTCGATCAGCCTGATCTGGGTGAGCCTGTGTTTATGCCCATAGTTAACCTCTATTACAAGAGTGACCTCAGTTCAGGTAGCAGCTTCTGTACTTCTTCTAATGGAGGCCTTGCAGCAGGGTCAGAACAGAAGACACACACGCACACACACACACGCAATTTGCAGCACGTCAGGGTCAAAGCAAAGGCCAGTGTCTATTGCGCTATATTTAAGATCAGTTAAATTTAATGACCTCCTTCATCCTCTTGTCCTATCAAATAAACTACAACATTAGCCCTCGGATCTCAGACACAGTTTGGCTTTTTATGTTTGCCGTCCAGGCAATGTCGGTTTTAACAGGATAGGATAAAATGTGGATAATCTTACGCCCACTTGAGGGGCTGATGGTGTAGGTTTATTAAAGAGCCTATGGTCAGAGTGAGCTAGTCTAATTCTACCAGTCTACTACAGCTTTAAAGAGCAGCTACCCCACTGGTATGGTAATAAGGCAAAATTCTGTGGTAAAGTAGAGCAAGCCATACTGTTACAGCAGAAGCAGCACAGGTAATGCCACAGAATTGGTTATTGATACATGCACCTATTGTGATGCCACAAAAATATAATTTTCTCATAGCATTTGACGTTTTTCTGCTGGTAGCACATTTTCTATTGAATGGGGTACACTGGGTCCCTCACACTGAGTTTACAAAGGGGAACTAAACATTATCGACATGTGCTTCATGTAAATTTCATGTATTGCAGGAGGAGAAACAACTGAGCAATACCCACATCAACCTGCTGCATTAAAGGTGTGTCAAATCACATTACTTCCTCTATTTTGATGACCTACTGACTTTTCTTTAACGGAAACATGCGTCAAAGTTCCCACAGAAAGTATGCGGGGTGTGGCTCTATGTGTGTGCATGCAAGCATTACCCAGAAGCATACAAGAACGCATCGTTCAGAAACACAGAAACAATGAACAATCTTTTTTTCCCTTCTTTTTATCTTGCTGTTCCCAGTTATATATTGTCTATTGTTTTGGCTCCTACTGGTTTATCGGATATTCATACCTCACTTTGTATACAGGCAACATGCAGGGTTCATGTATAGAAAGAAAATGGCAGCTTCTCTATGCATCTTTCTCTTCCTCTCTCCACATCAACCTTCTTCCCCTCTGTGATGTCTCCATGTGTACTATGTATAATCATAACCCAATAAAGTTTTTATTACCACCGTGATTATAGAACATTGAGGTCATGCTGACAGGCTAACAAACACATGAGGATAAAGCCAAAGTACATACACCAGATAGCCAACATGGACACTTGCCAAACATACAAACTGTATACCATATAACACATTCATTCATCATTTAAATAAATAAACATCTTTTCCAAGAATTGGTGCTGGTACTAGCCAAGCAGTGTTTTGCCACCAAAAAGTGAAAGGGATTTAGTTTGTATTGCTTAAAACACAACAGCAATGTGTCCTATACTACTACTTCTACTACTACTACTACTAATAATCTTTATTTATAGAGCACTTTTCAAAATCAATGTTACCAAGCGCTTCACAGAGGCAGCAAAATAAACAAATAATCGTAAAATCAGAAACATTTAAGAAAAGGTTAAAAACAGATCATATAAAAACAAGAACTACACACAAGAATTAAAACTCGAGTAAAATCAGGAAAGGCTCTCCGGTAAAAGTGTGTTTTAAGAAGGGATTTAAAAGAGATCACTGAGTCAGCTGACCTGATCTCCTTAGGCAGACTGTTCCAGAGTCTCGGGGCTCTGTAAATTGGATATAATGTAAGTTGTATATACAGGCAATATGTTGCCCGTGTATGTGCTAAAGAATTCACTTTACACAGAACCATGGGAAGGTTAAGCAGTTGGAGTACTTGACCGTGAGTGTTAAAATGAAATCTAGTGTATCTTCCTCTTATCTGCCTTATATTTATTGAGCCCCCCTGAGGATAAAATATGGGCCATCAATCACAAAAGCGGCCAATCTGGGAGCCACATCTCCAGATTATATTTTAGCCTCATCCAACGGCGCACCATGCTGAGGTTCTGGTATGTATCTTCCTGTTTGCTAGATAGCAAATAGCCAGTGTATCTCACACTGCTATCGCCCTCATATCACACAAGAGCAATGACTAGCCACGCGGATAAACACCAAGGGAGATACTAATCAAATGCTAACACTACTTCTGTGTGGACTGACATTGTACACACATACTAAGATGTTCACTGAATTGATTAATCCATAACTAGAGCTTTTCTGCACAACTGCTGTCCACTTTTGAACTAGATATAAACACAAATAGAGAACAATAGCTAGCGTGGTGAACATGGGGCAATCTAATATGGTTTGATAGAGAGAAAAGGAAGAAAAACTGCATTTGACCTTTTCATCAACGCTAATCAGACCAGTTGACCTGGCAGAACACACAAGCTCAGAGTACCCTATCCCCGGGTCTCACCCTGGAGTCCACTCGCACTGACAGACAATGAACGGATGCATTTATTTGTCATGTGCCCTCCTTGCAGCTATGCAAGGCAAAGAAAGAAAGAGAAAGAGAGAGAGAGAGATGGATTGGAACAGAGGGAGCAGAGTAAATCTCCTGACCTTGGTCCTGGCTCTTTAGCTCTCTGTGTGAAGGGGTTTGGCCTATAGCCTTAAATATTTCAACACTGCTTGGTTGGCTGGAAAGTGCTGAGTTAGAAGAAGGAATAGAGGCCAGGCCACAGCATTGAACCTCCCCCAGCAGTTAACACAGCAGCAGGGCATCACTGCAGTGCTCAGTGGTGTGTGTGTGTGTGTGTTTATTACCATTCATTCCTTTTCTCCAAGTGACTGTCACTGTTATAACTATTACTCTTTCAACATTAACAATAGAATTTGGAAAATGGACACTCTCAGCCCTTGCACACGTTAAAAAAAAAACCACTTTGATTTTTATGATATTTTTTTTTCTCCTGAAGACTTACCAGTCACCGTGAGTTCAGTCGTCCTCCTGACCACGTAGCCACCAAACTGGACTTCACAGGTGTAATTCCCAATGTCATCTTCCTTTACCTCCTGGATTGACAGAATGTCTCTTTTCTGGATGATACTGGTACGCCACTGCTTTGGGCGGCACTCCTGTACATTTGGGAAGGAGAAGCAGGCCAAACTTAAAACTTCTACCCAAAGCAAGTGATAAATCACTTGAGAAGTGAAATACACAATGACTGGCAGTAGACAAATGGAGAGGTACTGTGTGCTGCCGGGCAAGCCTGACATTATGAAATTTAAGACCTTCACTCCGCTTCATAATGAATTAGATCCATCAGATTTCGAATGGTCTGAGCTGGGCACAAAAGCTTTTAAACATCACTGAGCATTACGAAAGTGGATGAAGTGGTAGGGATGCATAGCTTGGCACTCTGACATAAAAACTCCATACAGTAAAATGATAAGGCTTAGCCATTATCCTACTTATCTGATCAAGATTTATTGCACTGAACTAAATCTACTCCATTCAATACTCCAGTACAGCCACAGAGGACAGAGAATGTTATTTACAGTAGTCTCTGCTGGCAAAATAAGTGTTTGTGCTGCGTCTGTGCATGCACAATGAGCGACTGCATGACATGATCCTCTCTCCAGCCCTTCGGTGCTCTGACAGTGACAGCGATGGCTCGGCGGACTCTATTCCACCATTGCTCCCGGCAACCTTCGAATTCAATCACTGTGGCTCCGCAGTGGTCCAAATAACTCTGGGTTCCAGCACTCCCAGTCATTACCCAGACCGTAATTGAATTCTGGAAAAACCTAGAGGTCGAGCCCGGCTGAGTTAATCTACTGCTGATCTGCCTGTGATTAGTCTGGCCCGAGCCCTTCTCCTGGATGCACTTTGTTGTCCGCAGGCCGTGCCTGACCTGGCAAAGGCAAGAACCCAGGTGAGAGAGGAGAGGGTGCATGCTGAATAAAGATCAGGGACTATAAGAATTTAGAGGACATGCACCGATTCCGCAGGGCAAAGAGTGACATCGCACAATTTTCTCCTCATACAAGTTTTGTGTTTATTAAAAAAAAGCCATCTCTCTGGATGCCCTCTGCTCAGTCCTTGTTCTCTTTATATTACTCTCACAGTGCAGACACACTTATGTAATTCATTGTGATCATTTGCCTCCATATATTATCTGCCGAAGTGATCTGGAACCACGTTCCCAACAAGGCTTTTTAAACATAAACAGCCAAGAAATTAAATGAAAACAAACCAATGAACCATTGCAGAATATTCCTCAGTTGTATAATCACAAATACAGACTCCCTCTTTATCTCTAACAGATAACAAACAGTATTCAAGACAAACAAAAAACATCAATAAACCTTCAGGCAGCTGTACAGATGATACACAAACCAAACAGATCGTGGAGATAAGTATAATCACACAAAAACAAACATGCTGGGTCAGAGAGTTAGCCCACCTTGTACCAGGTAATGTCCGGCTCTTTGCCAGATTCAACATAGTCATCTATGTCTGGACAGAGGATGTCTTTACTCTTGCTGAGCTCAGCCTTCTCCTTCCGTCTCATATTGGAGTTGTAGCACAGGTTTGTGTCATTCTCTGCTACAGTCAGGGACATGGACACCTTCATGCAGTATGTGGAGTTTCTGAGAGCAGACAATAACAACAATAAAACAAGATTAGTTCAGTTAGAATATATCATGCCATCTCTAACATGTCATGCTGCTACATCAACAGTGCTAATAATACTTTATTGAAAATAAGATGAAAAAATACTTCATTAACACAAAAACACATAATAATGCTACACAAACATATGCAAACAAGTTGAATTTTATGTTTGGTCCCTTTGATAACATTTCAGTGATTTTTATCCTTTTCCATCCCTCCTCTGCCTCCCTCCCCCTCCGCTATATGTTTGTGGGGTTAGCAATAACGTGTTCAGCAGCTTTACCGAGTCAATGAGTCACACTCATGACCACTAATGGCTTTATGGGGGGAGTCACCCGGGCCTGGGAATGCTAATGAGAGAAGAGACAAACACTGAGAGGGTCTCACGACGTGATGGGAGCGAAAGCTGCTTGGTCATCACAAGGAGTTGGCCCCCACTGCACATCCCCCCTCGCCTCGTAGCAATCATCAACCCACTTCACCTCTGATGCACACTAGCTGGCAGAGAAGGATTTCTATCTCTCTGTCTATCTCATCCCAAACTTGATCAGTGAAGCTATTGAGTTGGTGGCCCCATGCGGGCCAGTAAATTTCTTATATTAATACATTTTTATTTAAAGAGACATGTAGATTTATATGGGAAGTTAAATAAAAGGACCAAGATAACCAGAGCACAGTAAAGGCACAAGGTAGTACAGGGCAATAACCAAATATCAAAAGAGTTATTAAAAGGTGGGAATTGAATGACTTCTTGCACATAGAAAAATTGGAATAATTGAAAAATTATGGATGTGTTTGGGGAGAGAGTACCAGAGGGAGGGGGCAGCTATGGAAAAGTCCCTGTTACCCCAGCCGGCCGTGAATGGTGGGGACAGGAGGTTGGCGTCGGAGTAATGGGGGCTGTGGAGAAGGTGGCCAAGGTAGGAGGTGGTCTGGTTCTACAATGCTCTGGGAGTGCAGAGAATAAATTCAGTTGAATCTGTTGTGGGACAGGGAGCCAGCAGAGGTGCTTTGGGACTGGGGTTATGTGGCGGTGGTCGAATCTGGAGGTAATGAAAGCATATATCAGACTTTCAGCAACAGAAAAGAGGAGGGCAGAGGGAATGCCTCCAAACTGGTGCCACAACACTGGAAGCACACGGTGCTAAAAATAAAATATCATTAGCTGTAACATTATGGTTTTCCTAAGTAAGGGAGCTTGTCCAAACGATAAAAACAGCCCCCAAACTTAAAGTCCACATGCTTTTACACAGTCTGTCTGTGTCTTTATCCTCTGCCGTCTGGCCCAGCCTCGGTCCAATTTGACTCGGTCAGTCACTCAGGTGAGGGAATGGGAGGGGAGTGCGTACCGCCATATGGGTTTTCATTTCTTTTCATTACATTACATTTATGGCTCACCAGATGCTCCCATTCACTGTAAATGGCAGGGTTTCATATGATCTACTCAAGTTATGGAAGCAATAAGGGAGTCACCTCTCTCATATAAACACCTCTGACCCCCTGGGACCATAAAACACACACACACGCGCACACACGCTTAAAACACAAATGTGACTACATGTAGCAATGGAATATAGAGACAGTGATGAGAGGTGCAGAAGGATAATATCTAATTGGACCGTGAATAAAATACTGCATACTTCTACAACATAGAAGATGACTAAAATGCATCTGGAAAATTGTATATGAAGCAAAAGATGCAATATATTGCAACAGTGATATCCTCTTGGTGCGACTAGAAGGAATACAGTAAGAAGTGCAATTATGTAGGCTTACAGAGTGCACGTGTATAATATATTTGTTTAAAAAACAAATACAACCATGCAAACACACAGATGTAAACACATATGTATATGTATATGCATGCCCCCCCCCCTATCCCACAGCTTGTTGATGTAATGGGAAGATGATCAGAAATGACCTCTCCCAGTCAGGCACCTGAGCCATTGAAGTCCCCAGGGAGCCAATAGTAGACATCTCTACATAATAAATATTCACAGCAGGCACCCTGTGGCATTGTGGGAAAATGTCAGCGGTGCAACTTGATTGATGGACGGGCAGGGCTCGATTCATGCTATGGTGTCTTTCACGTCTGTCAGATTCTATTCAAGAGTAGCTGCTATGGTTATTAATCTGCGGCTCACGTTAGCCGTAATTCTCCACACATTATTATCCCACATGTTGGATAATGTAATCATGGGAAGGAAATACATGTGGTTTTACCCATTCCAGAGCACATACTCATTACTAGAATTATTATAAAATAATTGATCAGGGGAAACATTGAGGGACTGTGGCAGTTTATGCGTGAGAGAAACAGAGGGGCAGAGAGGAGGAAAGATTGACGGATCTGAATCGATGTTACAGATCTTATGTGAGATGACATGCATGGGGAAAAGAGGCAGAGAAAGAGCAAAGGAGTGAACGAGATGGAGAGCAAAAGAAAGCACGTGGAGATTGCTATGTAAATGAAGTCACCTTCACATGAAAACCAGCGATTAGACTTGAATTTCCAGACAGAGAAGGACAAAGATAACTATTCACACACATGCACACACTGACAGTAAATGCACACATTTATGCAGCAAGGAAAGACACACACTTCAGTGTTCCCTTCATATCTCTTTCTGAGAAAAACGTCCAGAGGGCTTCAGTGAAAAGCTGAACTTAACACAAAGGGATTTACCTACATTTATAGATAGTACACAACATGCCCAAAGCTACTGGAAACTATCCTGCCATATACAGTGCAGTCAGAAGGTATTAGGGCAGTAACACATTTTTTTTATGTTGGCATTTGTACTCCAGCTCACTGGATTTGAAATAAAACAATGACTATAATTGTTAAGTAGTGACAATCAGCTTTAATTTGAGGGTGCTTACATTAACATCAGATTGAATTATGATGCAATAAAATCACTGTTGCATAATGTGTGGCCATCATCACTTCAAAATATATCTCATTGCATCACCAAATTTCCTGGTTACATTCTCCATGCATCTGATAACTGACTCTGGGATGCAAAGGCACCCCAATCTGACCAATGAATGTGTCATTGTGGTCAACAAGATCTATGCATCACATGGCTGTAGTTACGTTTCTGAGGCAGTGCACATTAGCTCCTGCAGTACCACCGGCCATTTGAAAAAATTACAGATAACCAAATTACTGGGATCAAAACATGCATTGCTTTTGTAAATGACGGCCAACTTGTAGACATGATTAACAATTTTTCCACATATCAACGACATAAATTAAAGAAATCCAAAAGTATAAGAGGCTAAAGGCTAACAATGACATCGCTGAGGTACATGTTTTAGTTCTTCAGGATCATTTTCATGTGCCTGTATATTAAAAAACCATGACAGTGCTGCCGCAAGTTGTATTATGCTGGACTTGTTCATTTTATTGTCTTGGTGGTTTGGAGTATAGCATTACATGTTATGATAAATATAAAATAAACACAGTTACCAATAATTATACAGAGTTAGTGTGTACCAATCGTGCATGTTGGATCACTGGAAAGGCTGTGCTACATTAAATAGAACAGAACTTTAATTAATTTCATTAATTACACCTGCTATATCGTGTCAATATGGTTGCCATGAAAATGGCCTATTTACTGGTTTGGTTCACTATGTTGTAATTGAAATTAAATGAGTGACATTTTCCAATTATTCAAAATTTTAAGAAAAAAAAAATCTGAAAACACAGATTTAAAGAAAATCAAACTATCTATGTAAGACATTGTAGCTGAGGTGATTGAAGCCATTAAATTAGGTCTCAGGACTAATTTACATTAAAATACACATTGTGCATACTGTTTCTAAAATGCTATACAGTTCCAGTGCCATTTAATGTGCTTTTAATTGCATGCATTAATGATGACATTCTTTCAAATGAGGAACTCATTATTTGGTTTTGAAATGTTATACACACCGAGCTGCCAGTTTATTAGATTAACATTACAGTAAGTAATTCAAATACCAAACCAATACACTAGTCCTGCAATAAAGCCTACCTTTACAAAGTTTACTGTGTATCTACAGTTTTAGATGATAATAGTTTAGAAAGGCACTGATTTACAGTATTTCTAGTCATATGGTTGTGTGACATTTGTTCATCTCCAGTAATGTCAATAGGAGTTAATGACGTATCATTTAGATGTCTGATGTTGTGATAAATCAAAGTCTGCATGCACTGTATGAAATCTGATTGTGGCGAAGAAGAGACAAAGAAGGCATGTTGTCCCCGCAAACATGTGACGTCAGAGAGATGTTCAGAATGTCTGTAAAATATCCGTCAGTCCAGAACCACATTTGAACGTCCAGCAAACATCCAAAACTGGTTCAATATCTGAACGTCTGACTCGGGACCCTGTTGGACCTCTATGGACGTCCAAAACAGGTTTAATATCTAAACGTCTGACTGGGCCCCTTCTTGCACATCTATGGACGTCCAAAACAGTTTCAATATCTGAATGTCTTACTAGGACTCCTCACGGATGTCTGTGGACGTGCAAGAAAAACTAAATATCTGAGCATCTAGCTTGGACCCCTTTAGGAGGTCTACAGACATCTAAAACAGCTTTAATATTTGAACCAAGACGTCAATATTGAACATTTAAAAGACGTTTAAAAAAGACATCGCAAAAACTTTCATTCTGGCTCCCGAGTGGACGTCTTGTGAACGTTAGACAAAGACGTTAAATTGACGTCTTTTCGACGTGTCTTTGCTCAGTGGGGTTGTTCTCTTTAGGGGAGAATGTTTAGGTCATATGTGCAAAAATGTGTGACTCTAAAGCTTACTCCCTAACAAAAAGACAATTGATTTAAGCTCAGAGGGAAATATCTTGCAGCGTTTTGATTAGATAATCTGAGGAGTTTGAAATCTCCCAGCTCAATATAATCAGACAGAAACACAGAGCCGGGGGCAGTTTATTACAACTGTAGTGCTCTATAGGATTACAGCATGCCAGCGTTGGAAGAAGTACTCAGCTTTTTACTGCAGTGTAAAATACAAAAGTAGGAGCATCAAAATACTTATAAGTAAAAAGTATAAGTAGTATGTGTATTTGTATATATAGTAAATAAATATAACTGTACATGCTGCTCTATTTTTTTTTTTTTAATTATCGGATTCTACTCTAAATTTATTTTTCATTTTGTTGTGCAACCCACTGTTGTACAAGGACAAACTAATTTCCTTGATTCCTTGAGTAAAAGCATAAAGTATATGGAATTACAAACACTGCATTTAAATGGGAATAGAGGCTTGTTAGAAGAAATTGTCAATAATCAAAGACAATATTAATCTATAGTGAGACAACGCTGGAAGGTGCTTGTGCCAGATTACCTACAGAGTCCAGTAATGAAATTAAGTATAGACTAGGGTATCATTGCACACAAACACACTCCCCCAGTGACACTTAATGCATCATGCAAGCCTCTCTGAGTCTTTAAGAGGCCTTTAACTGGGTTTATTAAAAACTCTCTGACATGAAGAGCGGCAATGATGCATTAATTGAGGGATGTTCTCCACTGTAAAGGTTAATAAGTTACTGCCACATAATTATGCATCTTGTATTAAGGTAGAGTCTCTTTGTAACGGCCCGCTACAATGTGTGTATACTGTACATGTGTGTGTGTGTGTGTGCGCGCGCGCGTTTTTGTTACCTACTGGGGACCTTTCCTGGCATAATCACTGACCTTGTTGGGACCAATAGTCCTCATGGGGACCAAAGACCGGTCCTAATGCGGCAAAACTTAATTTCTGACGTCCTGGTTGGGTGTGTGTGTGTGTGTGTGCACTTTTGCTTTTCTTTGTATTAATTTACCTTGACATGGCATATAGTTCACTGATGTACTCCCCTCTCTCTTATACACACACATGCACACACACACAGGTTGTTTGTTTTTTTTTTAAATCATTGTATTGTTTTGAGAGCCACCAGAAACACCAATGGCCAAAATTTCTGTTTTTGTTTGGATTAAAGTGTGATGCAACACGTTAATTAGCTGTTTTTTAGAGTTGTTGTTAGGCACACTTTCAAAGAGCTCTCTTTTGAGAGAGCAGGATAGCTGCTTCCCTCTCCTTCCAGTCTTTGTGCTAAGCTAAGCTATTACCCTTCAGGTTCCAACTCAATGCACAGACATGTGAGTTGTATTAATCTTCTTATCTAAGTCTTGACAAGAAAGCGATTTTTTTCCTCCCAAAATGTGAAAATCTTAGAGAAAAACAACAAAACAAAATTACAAGTCAACAACATAACTTATGAGTGTAAAAAAAAAGCCTGTCCCCAGCATTATCCTACCGTAAGACACAGGAGTAGAGGCCCGCGTCCTGGAGGTCAGCAGGTCTGAACCAGATAGCATCCTCCTCCTTGCTCATACGTATGCCGTCGAAAGAGATGGGCTCCTCGAAATCACTGTGGCCCAGGCCAGAGCTGCGGTACCACATGAGGCTGAGGCCCACACTCTGTGCCTGGCTGTAATTGGCCCGGATATAACCATAGAACAGAGCACACTTCAGCCGCACCGGCTCACCCTGCAGCACCCGGTACTTAAGGTAGTCCACTGACCAATCTGTACAGCCGTCCACTACAGAAAGACAAACACAGAGAGAGAAATAAAAAAATATGAACACTTACAGAATTGGATGCAGCATAATTACAGCACATGGAAATATATTTACCTTAAAACAATATAGCAGCATTATGCATCTTCACGTTACAGATTATAAACCAACCACAACAATCCTCTTCTTAGGTATTAGAAAACACTCTAAACTTAAATAGTTTAGCATGAAGTTATTAAACATTGTAGTTGTGGTTCAATGTAGTTCAATGTCCTTTAGCTCCATATTATGTGTGAGCCTTTGGAGGATTGTAAATTTTACTGCACAACACTTGTGGTAGGCACATCCGCTCTCCTGCTGTCTTGACGCTGCTCGCACATTCTGCAGGGACAGCTTAGACGCCATGCTGCAATATCCAAACATGCAACCACTGTGAAATTTGGGAATGAACTCTAAAATATTTCCATGATTTCCAATGATGTCAGGCTCCTCCAAGTGCTGAGGGTGCACCACAGCTCCAGTGCCAAAGAGTGTGAGCCTAGTTCATTAACTGGGAATAGGCCTCGAGCTCTGGAAGCAAGATGGTTCCTTGTCGAACAGTACTATAGACAGACATTTTTCCTCAGGCTTTTTGTCACAGTTTTTGTCCTGAGCTAACAGGCTAGCTCAGCTATCATCCACTCTCTACATACGGCATGCCACTCACTAAAGATACCCCAATCTGACTAGAGTGAGAGTTTGGCCTAAATGTCCACCTAGGTTAGTGTGTTTACTACAGTGAAAGTAGGGAAACTCATTTAATAGATAAAATTTGAAATGTATACATGTAGGGCCCAGCAGCTGAAAGGGAAATGGACAAAAATCAAGGACACTGGCACAGCCCCTCAGGCACATGGGTCTGTTCTAGTTCTAGCGAGCAGATCTCTCTCCATTCCCAAGCTACTGGAGGTTAACCTATGGCCAGCTATCAGTCTCTGACTAATTAGCTACCATTTGTTTATCCAGCAGGTGTGTATTAGGGCATGTGTAACCACAGAGATTGAGACAGAGAGAGAAGTGGTGATGGTGTGATGAGATAAAGTAATAAGAACCCTGCTGCGTGCCAGTCTGTGAGTGATACAGAGCCTCACAGGGACAGCTATGGTTGTAATTAATACTCTTAATTACCAGGGACGTAATGTGTGTCTTTGTGTGTGTTTGCATGAGTGTGCATTCCCTATATGAATGGTTATGTGCCTAATTATGTCTGATAATTACCAGTAGGCTTAGCCACAAATGTGTGTGTGCTTCCTGGTTACGTATGAATATGAGAAACAGAAAATGTGTGTGTGTGTGTGTGTGTTGGGGGGGGGGGGGGGGGGGGGGGG
>JBBPCS010000001.1:13700845-13714225 GCA_037974645.1 Hollardia meadi | reverse complement strand
CACACACACACACACACACACACACACACACACACACACACACACACACACACACACACACACACACACACTAGAACACTTTTTTTTTTCTCATAACCCTCCTCCTGCTCCTTTTTCTTCAAAATGTCACAGCAAGAGTTGACATCAATTGTCATGGAGTGATCCCTTTACACTACATCCCCACCCCCCACCTCCCGTTCTTTTTTTTCCCTTTACATGCCTTCATCCTTCATCCTAATCAGCCTGGGGGTAATGCCTGTGTCAGGTTTGCTCATCTGTGACTCTTACATGGCAACCGCTGGGACGCTGAACCCAACTCACATTCTTCACACACGCACACACAAGTCTACATAAAGCCAAGTTAAGGCTTTACTGTGGGAGTATAACAGCAACTGCTCAACACCAAAACTTGCATACCTGACATTCTTCACATAATGCTCCCAAGTACCATGGATCACAATGAGATAATGAGCAGTTCAACACAAAATAAGTGACAGAAGGTGGGAATGATGAGCCACAGGCCAGAGCATCATTGTCATAACATGGCATTGACCAAAACTTAAAGGAACATTTAGGTTTGTTTTAACCATAGCGCCTAGTAGTTCTAGACATCAGTCATACTAGTTATTTAATTAATTTAGTCAGCTAAATTGTAGCTTTATAAAAGTCTAGTATAGTAAGTAACATGAGATGGGATAATCAGACAGCTTAACATCTAAAAGTATCTTACAAGAGTTCCCCAAACTATCTGTTGGAAAAGGACTGACAATGCAGCGCCTTGCCGGATGACACTGTATTACGGTGTGACAAAAGTTGGGTCAATTTTTTTGCTAGACAGTCCTACATTTTTGTTGGCAACCCCATGGTATTAGCAGAGTGGCTCAATTCCATGAATGATAGGGTTGCATTTTTTTTTTAAATATACAGAGCTGAAGTTTGTCTGTAGTTGTAAAAGCACACAGTCAGACATTGCAATGGATTATTGTTATATAAATTGGGGTGCCTTCCCTATAATGAAATTGTTAGGAAGGCGGCTAGACTTACTTCAGCCAGGTCATTTAATCGCTCATGTTGCTTGCGCTACTGGATTCCCCATATCCCAACAATGAAATTGATGAGCACAATGTCACAATAACTGACGAGAAAGATAGACAAAACTTAAGAGGTGACAACAAGTTGAAAAATTAAATTAAGCGGCAAAATCATGCCACTACCAGTGAAAATATCGCCTCCTGAAGCCTCTGCAACACTCTTATCAACCACAGTCTGTTCCCTAATTGAAGGATTAGCAAAGGCAACGCCTGTTAGCTTCAGAGTACAGATCTCCATCCTGTGCATAGAAATACTGCTGGCCTTCTACTCAGACAGAAGTACAGACAGTGTATTGAGTGTATTTCTAAACTAAATCACAATGAGACAGCAAGTTAAATGCAGTCAAATGGATGTTTTCTGATTACCAAAAATGAAAAGGTGTCCTTACATCAACATATGAAGCTTAGAAAACTGCTTTTTCCCCTTTCATTTTTCTCGCTATGCAATCATAACGCTCCCTCGCTATCATCATGTTATATCACTCAGAATACACTTCCATCTCATTCATATGCTAATACTATAATTTTAATTCCTTTTGCCCTCCCTTTAACTTGCAGTGTTCACGTTTTCTTCCATCGTGTTAATATCGGCATCCCTCTAATTCCCCTCCCCCCATCCTCTTTCTCTCCTCTTCCCATCCTCTTTTGATCTGTGAGCTGAATTATTCCATCTTACCCGGGCTTTTAATTCTCTTGATTGAGCCAATTACCTTCTGCCTGGATCAATGTGGGAAAGGTAATGATTTAAATGGCTGCCGCATAAAGCCACATAACCACTTCAACTGGTGCAAAAGGAAAAGAGAGGGAGGGAGAAAGAGAAGGAGGAGGAAACAGCAAAGAAAGGTGGTTTAGCAGAGGGAGGGAAATTAATATCCTCTCTTTAACACAACCGTGCATGATTCAGCATGTACGTTTAAGTGCCTCATTTTGTGTCCTCGCCTCTACCTGGTGTATGCTACAATGTAAAACCATGCAGAAGAGGCAGACCCAGTTTCCTCAGGGATTATCTAAAATGTATGGGCTCTGCGGAAACTGGGTCAGTCTGATCCTAAATGGTGCCATCGTAGCAGAAACCCACTAAGTCAATATCCCTCCGTATCCCACATTCCCTTACTCGTTTGTCAACCTACCCCTCACATGCACCTCTAGTTCATCTAACATGTCCAACCCTCAGCACACATACTTGCAAACTGTACACGTGCGCACGCAAACACACACACTTTTCCCCATCATTGCAACTTGTCATCTCCTGTTGAGTGAGCTGTCCCATCCTATTTGGCCTTCCTCCTATCTATTATTGATGTAATGGAGCATTGTATCTAAATGCAGCTCTGCCTGTGACAAGCACTTCAGCCCCGAGGGAACAGGGAAGCAGGCCAACGGCTGCAAACTCCTACTGGGTTCGCTCTGGGGGCGAGTCAGTGGATGGATGAATGAATGATTGGGCAGGTGGTTATCTTGGTCTTCGACGTGGCCTGACAGATATCTGTGGCAAAGAACTTTGCCTTCATTTGTATCATCTCAAGCCATTTTCAGACATAAAATATAATTCCACATAGGTGTCTTTTGTGTAAGCGTTCCATGTGGTTTTATTCTGACAAGAAAACAAAATGTACAGGAAGAAACACAATCGTAGAGGGAGCCGAGCCACTGCTGGAAAACAACAGGATGTGAAAAGGCTGCATCAGAGATGGATTTTACAACTTATTTTGCAGATGAAGCCTCAACCTTAAATCATTTTTATCATCATTTTTATCATGTAGGCCTATTAGAGAAATCTGCTGTCTTTTTAGAGCAAGTGCTCCTCATGCTGTATATAAAGCATCTTGCTGGATCTTTAGTATTTCAACCGTGCATTTGTCACGCATTAAAATAAAAAATATAATGAGGAAGGAAGCTGGTCTGATTGTCAACTTAACGCCTTTTCTTTTTCTTTCTGAACTGTGAAGTGATCTGACATTAAAAGAATCTCCTTAACAACTTAAAATTGGCTCATTCATTGTTCCGTGCATTAAAATGATTTTATTTTCCTTGAGCAAAAGATAATTGAGTGATACATTCACAGATGCCAAACGCTTGCCACAGGTCTTGGGGAGTAACTGCAAATGTAAAAAATGTATAAAGCCTGAATGACTCAAGTGTTGTCCCAAGTTTTAAAAATGACAAATTTCTGGTTGTTTGGAAGAACAAAGTAGTGAGTTTACCAGTCCTCTGTAGCCCACTCATGTCTTCTTGAGACAAGTGGCTGGAGGCTGCTACTGGCATAACACACCCAAATCTGCAAAGAAACTATTGGTGGCCACATTGCATTGTGGGCAATGTAGGCACCAGATTTTGTCAGGGCAGCTGCAGGTTCTGCTACATCTATTTTGATCCCTTTTTCTATTAATCTGGAGTCCATAGGTGTTATGATGCTATCTGTGAAACACTCTTTTAATCTGATGGCATTCAATTCAGACTTGTTGACAGTGTCACAGAAATGTGAGGGGTCCGGCCTCGAAGATTACCACTATGACTTCTATGTGAAAGTACTTTGACGCTTACGTGTCTGAAAGGGGCTTAACATACAAAAAGAGAGCTCCAGCCAAACAACAACCATCAGAGTGATTTAAGATATTAAAATTTAAATATAGACAGAAGATTGCAGGTCATTGTCCTCTACGAGAGGTTGTTCACATTTTGAGTGCAGTAGTAGAATTAAAAGTGTTTGAAAGGATTAGCAGTAAAAGACAGAAGACTGATGTCAGGCGACAGGATCCACTAAGGTTACAATAACGAATGAGCTGCCAATGGCCGATCCCAATTTAATTAGCACTGTTTTTAATTACTCGAAGCAAATGCAAAGTGATTGACAGGAGTAATTAGCTTAGTTTAGTCTCTCGCATGTGCCCTGTCTTTCTTACTGCTTACATTTCTTGTACAGCATGTCTTTCGCACTGATAACTAATGTAAATCATTAGTTAAATACTTAAGAGTAGCAATTTAGTCAATCCAGCAAGGTGATAGTAGCTAAAGACAAAGACTCAGAGTGGCAAAGAAACCAAAATACAATGAAACAAATTCTAGAAAGGAGATGCTTGAGGTCTAGGTTTGAGATTTGCTCCATCTCAAACACTATTTTCTTCATCTTTTATCCCCCAAAAGACAGAAAATATATCAGCACTACTATGTGCTCACAATTTGTTTTGTGATTTTTTGTGTTTTGTGAACTGGGAGCTAAATGGCCCCTCATCTCTTCTTTCTTCTTGAGGTAATCTAGGAACTCCTACTGGAATTCTGTCCCTGTTTTTCGATCGCACACAGCTAAACTGCAGCACCCTTTGTGGGCCATTTGAAGTCCAAAGTCCATTTGAGCCACTTAACTGAGGACAAGGAGGCCAATAGGAGATTTGGTTACCACAGCAACTAGAGACTGGTTCTGTTGGGGAGGTCAGTGGTGATAAGTTCCTTTCAGGGGAGATGATGTTAAAAAGGCAGTGAAGGCTCGGGATAGGATAACTGCCTCTCCAAACCCTTCACTTTCCACCTCTGCTGAACAGGACTCTGGGTTTTCTGTCCAGGTATTTAATAGACTATATAACTCAATATGATCTTTCTATCTTTATTTCCTTAACACTAGTTAGGCATCCAAACCACCTTATTCATGCTTCCTTTCTCTCTGCTGCTGTCATACAAATAAATAATAAAATACATTTTTTCATGTGCTTATTCAATATCTGCTTAGATATAACTCATTTATACCTTCAATATGTGTCTTATGTGCATTAATAACTCGACCTTTTAGTCATCCACCACGTTAAAGCAGTTTTAATTTCCTTGGAAAGCAAATTGCTGTAAAATGAATCATAAAAAGCTCCTGTGCTGCTAACTCACTAGAGTGTTTGGGGATTAATAACATTTGTAATCTTTTATTAACTTGTTTCTTATTTATATAAAACTTTTATTTGTGTTGGGTATCGCTTTCTACTGTATATTTTACAAAATACTGCACTTTGAAATTGTTTGCATTAAGCAATCTATTATTCTGTTTTATGTTTTCACCTACAATTGCTTTAATTTACTTTCTCATTGAACAGTTTCGGCTGCACTGCTAAGCTAAGATGAATGGATAACACAAACACCAAAGAATTGAGCCAGTCCCGTTGCAGGGATCATGAACAGGTGCATGTGTGCCAAGGATGGGTCAGACCCCACTAAGTCCAAATCTGAGACACTGCAATGACAGTGCTAATATTCTTTGAATTTTTAAAATCAAGACATATAAACAAGTACTAACTGGTAATAGATAAAGATCAAAAAATGACACTGGTGATAGATGTAGTTGTTCCAATTGAAAGGCCCCCAAAGAAGAAGAAATATAATATTCTGGACAAATTTTATCAGGGCAAAAGGAGGAGCTAATGGCAAAAGGTGTCCAAAGAGACATTGGGTTATGTAATTCTCTAGTTGGAAGATTCCGGCTATATCTAAAGAACAACATTAAAGCTGTCTATCCTCCACACTCACTTTCAAACTGTCTTTAAATGTAGCACAGAGCAGGTATAACAGTGGTAGCAGCCAAGAATTCTGTATTGTGTAACGGAGCTGAATCTTAAATACTAGAAACACACAATCTTTCTTTCAAAGACCTCCTAAACAGACTGACCACAGTGGCAGAATCTCAAAAATTCCAAAGATGTTTAGTTGCTATATAATTAATTAATTTCTTTTATCTCAAACCCACGCTTTGTAACTGCGTTCATTACCGAACAACCTGCCAGTTCTCCTTACGCAACAACAAAAATCACAGATGTTATCGGAGCACTCATTGAGACTGCTTTCGCCGACAGTGGACATAAGTTCGAAACACAACGGCAGATGGTCTTGAACCACAGGCCAGCAAGATGTGTGCAAATGCACCATTATAATTAAATAAAAATGATAACCCATACTGAATCAGAATTAGAGTTATTACATGATTAATTGCTTAGGTGGCCAACAGAAAATTAATTGGCGAATATTTTGATAATCAGTTAACTGTTAAACTTTTGATGGTCCCAGTTTCTCTAAATGTAAGAATTTGCTAGTTTGTGTTGTGTCAACATTATAGTAAACAGAATATCTTTGGGATTTAGACTGTTGTTTGGACAAAACAACACATTTAATGGCATTCACTTTGGCACTAGGAAATTATGACTAGCATTTTCACCATTATTCGATGCTACAGATAGAGAGATAAAGAGAAAATCTGCCGATTGATTGATTATCAAATAAACCACAGTTAGTTGTCAATCTGAATGCGTATATTGCAGCACACAGTATTTACATGTATTCACAGTATTTACATGGCTGCCTTTGGTAAAACCTACAAGATGGATCTCTTCCCGAGACCGTATTTTAAATTGAAATCTGCAGGAGTTTGTGAGGACATTACCCAACAATGCCTTTTCTTCTTACTTGTGCACAAATTCAATTATTAGTTTTTTCTATTAATTCTTCTCTGTTATGCATAATCCTATTTCGTCTACCACACAATCTCTTTATTTTGCCTACTCTGCAGCTTCAGACTGTTCACACACCTCTTTTCTTTACTCAGCATCCAATAATCCTGCAGTACACATACCTTCCCACCTGCCTCCCAATTTTGCATTTTACCCCACCTCCCAGCGTGCTCCTCTCTCCCTGTCAGCTCCTGCCTCTCACCCCCAGATGGCATAATCCCTGTCATATTGTCACATTACAGGAGTTCAGATGCTAATGGCTACACTGCTAATCCAGCTGCTGGCAGCCTGGACCAGTGCCCACCCGCTCTGCCCAGCTCCGTAACAGCTGTGCCTTCCTCAGTCGTGCCAGCGTAGCACCAGGGATCACAGACACAGAGCAGTCAGACTGGTGGTGGGGAGGACATTACAGGGGACGGCAGGAGCCTTGAGATACGGTTATGACAGCAGGAAAAGATAAGGGCTGGACAGGAGGGAGATGAAGGGAGAGAAGCTGTTTGTACTGCATTACTGAAAGAGCTGAAGATAGGCGGCAGGTCAGGAAAATGAAGGTTATTGTGCAAAGACTTCTCAGAGTGCGATAAGATGGAAGCTGTGGCTGTACCCTAAATTTACATGTGGTAGGTTAAAAAAAGCAAACAAGAGAAAGTGAGGATTGACTAGTGGGAAGCAGATACAACCAGTATGCTACTGAGCTGTGGATGTGAATGAGCACATGACTCCTACAATCTTTATGAAAAAGAAAGCTCCCATTCTTTGGGAAGCAAGGAATGTACTTAAGCTCCAGAGCATGTGGTGTTTGTTTTGAAGTTGTTCAAACAGCTTTCCCATCCATTAGGGGAGGAAATCGGTTTGCCTATAATATAACTATAACACCACTTATCAAAAATTTAAAGTGAATTAAAACCTCCTCCTTTTCAATAAAACATCTGCCCGAAAGCACCATCCCATTAGCAAAAAGCAGGCGCTCAGCTGCTTCAAAATAATTCAGCTAATTTGACTGAAACCTCTGCATTCAATTATTGATGAATGAAAGCTACAAGAGCAGGGGATGGAGGGGGACACAGAAGTGGACTGAATACATGATCGGGGATATTAGGACTCTTTTGTGAGGAGAGGCTGAGCATCTGTGGATAGAAGGCATCCTTCACCCCTTCACCTACAACATTACGCTCCACTTTCCCACCAATTCTCTCACACAGTAACGACAAGATTTAGAAGGGATTGATGAAAGCATCTCCCCTGACACTAATAAATTTATGTGTTTGTGTTCCAGGGAGTGCTTCAACTCTATGATGAATGGCAACATCAGGAAAATGCCCTGTTAATAGATGAGTATAGTACATCAAGATCAACAGCAATGCCAGTGGGCTACAATACGGGCTGGACTGCTCTGTTCATTTGATTGGTGTGTTTTGGGACAAAATCTAAAACAGGGATGGGCAAATCAAATTCCAAGATCGAAACAGACTTATCAGATATCATTCGTTATGAAATTAGGGAACAGTGACTTGCAAACTCTGGTATAAAAAACACTGGCCTGGGAGAAAAGACACAGACTGCAGCCATCGCACAAACACACCAACTCTCATCTCAATCCTCCAGTGTGTAAAGAGACCTTTGACCCCCATTCTCAAACACGGCAAAGTTTGGAGAGTAGATGCAGAGCTTGTGTACTCAGCTTTTGTGCACACAACAGTTCGCCTCGTGTCTGTGAGTTTATGCTGTTTATCTTTCATTAGACTAGGTGACGTGTCTATTACAGTGAAAGCCCTTGAGTTCTAGTAGTATTCGCTTTTCATTATAGTTCCCTTCAAGACCCAGATGTAAAAAAATCCAACAACAGGATTCAAAAAACCACAATGTCAGTTCTGATTTAGACAAACATGATGTACGTGTAGAGGAAGGAAATGTTGCTGTCATATCACGTTAAGGGTAAAATGTGTGGTAATTTGTCATTCGAAAGCTTACTGACTGTATAAAATGTCTGTATTTTAAAAGAAGAATAGAAAACGAGATTCTCACAACAGTCAGTAACTGAGTACACAAATCTGCCACATTGACTATTACAATAAGAGTTCTTCATTGCATTACCATATAGCATCTGTTACAGGGAGAAGGCAGTATGTAGCAGCTGGCTAAAATGAGCACTGTTTGAGGAGGAAATGAGCTGTTTCTGATGTGTTCACTGAGTCTCTCTTTTGAACATTTTCCTCCCACTGCGACTCGAAGTTCACTCCGGACTGCTGAGAGGGCCGTGAACTCACAGGTTACGAGTTCACCCAACCCACAACATCAACCAGTGTGTGAGAGTGAGAGCGCAAAGGTTTTTAAATAGAAAATTCCTGAGAAGAAAAATTTTTAAAGGGGAAAAAAAGGGAAAACCCGAGCCCTTTCCTGTTTGGCCTTTATTCCTGGTTTGAAGAGAGGTGCTTGAGGTCACAGTGGTGGGGAGTGTGCACTGAGAGGGTTGAAAGGGAGAAATGCCGTCCGCGATTGGCTGACATTCCCAGAGGAAACTCTGTGAGGCTGGAGGAAGCCTCTGAAGCTAATCTATCATTAGCATTGTAAAATGAACTACAGGGACTCGGACAGAAGGATGCACACACACACATAGACACACCAACATTAGCCTGATGGCCACATTTATGAATATTTTTTTCTCAAAAACAAGCTCACATGTATGTGAACAAACATTATGCTGCAACAGTGCTCAACAAAATGGAGTTTCAACTCTGGAAGTCAATAAGCATCAAAAAATACATATTCAATCTGGAGCGACAATGATGAGTTGAAATGTATCACTAATGTTTCTTGGGGGTTTTTAAGTAATTTTACAAGCAATTATGCAAACTGTTTATTTCTTATTTCAGCTACTCAAAAATTGAGGATTCACAGGTGTTTGTTTATTCTACATTACAGTAAATTAAAAATCTTCACGCTGACCTTCGGCTCTGGGAAAGTGGGATAGACATTTTTCACACTTTTTTGTAATGCTTCATGAACCAAACCATTATTCCCGCAACAAAATAAAAATAATAAGATTAATTTAATCATAAATTAAACCAAGAAAAAATAAGACTACTTCTTGGCAAAAGAGTACTGTAATACGGTTTATTAAGTAAATCCACATAACATGATACAGTAAATGGAAATTATAAAGAGAAATAATCAGCGGGCGCAAGAGAAAAGGGCTAAAACTAAGGTACTTTATTATGTACACATAGCAACACATAGCCAGGCTGACAAATACACATGAGCAGAGTTTGATCCCACAAGTCCATTGCACGGTAAACACAATGAGGTCTGTTCCAGTAATGAGGGAACCCAGAGCTGTATTGATCACATGCAGTGGATCAGAGGACCTCTGTCAGTCCCTCAGAGCCCACTTTATACAGCCGGAGAACCTGACTAAATCCCCTCTCATTTACCACTTTACATCCTTCTCTCTCACCCCTCCTGCATCACAACTTGTCCTCTTGATCCATTGTAGAGGTTCTCCCTCCTTTTGCTCACACTTTTCTTCCCCAATCTTTTGTTGCCTCATCTCCCTTGCTTTCTCTTTCTCGCCGCTTCCATGTATCAGCCTTCTTATTTATGTAAATCCATTTGCTGTGAGAATGAAGCTTGTCTAATGTCCTGAACACTGCTGGATTTCATGCCATTTCTTCCCGGTAACGGTAGAATAATGAAAATGTAAATAGCGTTAAGCTGGGTAGCTTAAGACAACCTCTTAATGAAGGCAGGGGGAGAGAGAGAGAGAGTGAGAGAGAGACATAGAGGAAGAACTAAGGCATTTTCAGCTTCAAAAGAGTCCCAACGTCATTGGCTACAACATCACATACAGCCAGCAACTGAAGCATGCATATGGGAAATTCAAAATGTGTGCTAAGAGGTGCCTTCAACTAAAGCCTGAAATTCCTTTCAAGTGACATTTCAAGTGGTATGCTCCAAACACCATTCATGTGTCTCTCTCTCTCTCTTGTTGGTTTCTTCAGGCTTTTTCTATGGTTGCCAGTCAATCTTGAAGAAACAATCCCAGGCTATAATCTGAGGAGATGTTGTTTAGGCTTTCGTTTTTGTCTCATTCTGAAGTGGCTGTGCATTAGAGGGATACACCTAATATTTTCTGATGGTACCGATAGTTCCACTGAAAGCTCACGTTGCTTTTTTGCACATACGCTTATCCAGGAGCGTGAGGGGGTGGCGGTAATGTAAGAAGGGATCCAGGAGGGCTTCCCTTGAGTTTTGGGGAGAAAGTGAAAGGAGAGAGCAAAGGTGACCTCTTATAGCTGATGAAAAGATCGAATCATGAAAAGGAGAGGGGGAGGGAAGAGGAAACAGAATAAACCAGAATAATTAGTGATTTCAAACAGTGATTAAAAGAGAGAGGGAGACAGAGTCAGGCAAAGTGAAACAATAGAGGCAGAGAAAAGAATTAAAATGCAAGTTGAATTCAACTAAATGGGAGGTTTTGCTTTTGTTTCATGAATACTTTTTTCGTGTTGTTGTCACCTTTATAAATGTCCTTTAAAGACCGTGGATCTACATAGACAGCAAAACAGCATGTGTGTCCTTGCTATGCTGCTCAACCTTGGGATAACTCTGCATTAGCACATCAGATCTGTTAAGTCAATCATAGAGCTACTCAGCCAAACAGACCATTGGCTTGACCTTAGATTGTAAAAGCCTGCCAGGCTGGCAAGTTAATCCTGGAGTGTAGTAGTAGGCCAATCAAGTTGTCAGGCCAGGATCACCGTCAATAACATATTTAGGTCATACACAAAGGCATGGAGATCCGATCTTCTAAAGACACACCTCCATCAATCAGATATAAATATCACAAACAAACTTTATATCTATATGTATGTGCAAGTAGGCTCTTTTTATTTTTTCAAATAAAGTATAAAATCAATATAAGATTTGGGAGTTTGCTGGATAACTTGTTATAGCAGCCTTTTTTTTTTTTTTGACAACATGAAGCAGCAGAAAGGTTACTGTGCAGTCACCAGAACCACCCACATCTGCAGTTGCACAGAAAGAAAATGAAGTCAGAACGGAACAACTAGACATGAGTGGAAGAAACGGCGCCAGTGAGGGACAAGGGAGGTGCTGTGGCAACAAGAGGGGTGGACAGAGAGCGAGAAATGCAGAAAAGATCGAAACAGAGAAACAGAGAAAGGGAGAGACAGAGGCAGGGAGACAGCGCTATTTGCGGTAGATTAGTTGTTATGGTGATAAGCAGAAAGAAAAGGAGGGGATGAAGTTGTCAGGGTGATGGGGCTGCACTGGGCTACTAATGATATGTAAAAATAACCGTGCTTTATCCTACTTTTGCAAAAAAAAACAAAAAAAAAAAACAGACACACACACACACAGAGAGAGAGAGAGACACACACACAAACATGCTCAGATGAGTACACACAAAGACCAAACAGTGTGTTGAAGCAGGCTCCTCTCATTAGCATTTGGAGACATATTTAGATTCCTCCTTTAGCTTGGAGATCACTTTTTTTTTGTAAGTTTTCGCTTAATGAGGGATGGTTGATAGATATACACAAACACTGGGGATGTGTGTGTGTGTGTGTTTCTTCCTATCAGTAAGGCTTGTAGTTCTGTGCTTCTAAAGGTCTAACAACAGCAGCTGAGTGCATATCACTTTGACAGAGGGAGATGACAGAGGACTGTGGGTAATTGTTGTTTGAATGGCCTGAAGGGGTTACTACATGCTGGTCTTTGTAGTTTTGCTGCTTGTGGTGAAACCTCTGGGTTTTCTAAAGGCATCTGATGTATCAAACCCACCTCCATATGCCAACAAACAACATCTCAGTCATGTCAGTTAGTACACATATACTATGTTGTGGTGAAATGTAACTAAATACATTTACTCAAGTACTGTACTTTTTTTTACATTTTGAGTAACTTGTATGTTACTTAGGTATTTGCAATTAATGCTTAATAAGACTTCTATGCTATTGCATTTTGGGGAACATTTTTTTAAACAAACATTATAGAGTTATAAAACTTTAGCTTGACCAACTAACAACGCTACAAGTGTTTACACTTTAATAAGTCAGTATTAATTTAATAATAACATACAGTATAACTGATAACCAATGACAGTGGCCATTCTCCCTCTATGACTACTTTTACTTTTGATACTTTAAGTACATTTTTCTGTGAATACTTCTTCCAGCACTGGTTGTACTCAATATGAGTAAAAAAACAAAACAAAAAAAACCACTAATAGGACATTTTGTCATGGTTTGGGATTTTAGTTGTTGTTTCCTGTTTTATTTTGAAGTTTCTATCCTTGTGTGTCTGGATTTTGTTTGCCTTGGCTGGACTGTTACCCAGTTTTGACCCTCATCTGTTTCTTCATCCTGTAAGCCTGCTCCTTTGCATATAATAAACATCACTGAACTGAACCTGCTCAGTGGCCATTGTCTGCAATTGGGTCCTATTCCTCAAGTTCCTAGGCACATGAGTAACACATTTACGGAAAAAAAAAATCACCAATCAGCAGAGGGAATACATGTTCATACTGCTCAGTGAGTAAAAATGTAACCGACACTCAGGGCTTCTGGTAAATTAGATATCATACCACACTCACAAACAGAGCACACACCTTAAATGTGGACTAAATTACCTTGATGTCTATAAAAGCACCTGGTGGTCCTTCTCCTCATTTACTTACTTTTAATTACCTGGTAGTCTGTTTCAATAGTATTTATAAAACCACACACACACACACACACACACACACACACACACACACACACACACACACACACACACACACACACACA
>JBBPCS010000001.1:13671203-13683250 GCA_037974645.1 Hollardia meadi | reverse complement strand
CTCTCTCTCTCTCTCTCTCTCTCTCTCTCTCTCTCTCTCTCTCTCTCTCTCTCTCTCTCTCTCTCTCTCCCTTTTGCTCAACCACACACTCACTGCGAGCCAATGCTAATCTTGTAACACAATCATATGCATCCGTGTTGATGGAAAAATAGATCAGGAGTACTCACACAAACTGCACATTGCACAGAAATTTTGGCTGTTCCTTTCGTGGACAGAGACCGAGACAGTACAGACAGACTCTTCAGTGATACAGTCTACACATGGGGTAAGAGTATGTTCTTCTCAAAGCTGGTGTTTGATCGTCCTCTATTTGAGACAGTGTAGAAATTTGCAATACTATAACACAGATATCGCAATAAATGCAGTACAAACAACACTACTTTTGCAACTCAGGACAGATGTTAAGTCATGTAAAAAATATAGTAATAAAAAAGCATTTAAAGGCATTTGTTATGTTATGCCTTTTTGTTCTCTTTAACTTTTAACACAAGGTTACTTAATAGTCTTTTAATCACGTAACTGTCCTCGGAACATCAACTTTGGCTGAAAACAATTGTCCCCTCCCTGTCCCTCCCCATCGCCTCTAGTGTTCATTAACATAGAAATTGACGAGCCACAACTGAAGCTCTAAAGCAAAGTTCAGACAGCAAGGTCAGCCAAGAATCAGTAATTAAGCCAGTCCTTAAAGTGTGGCGGATTTTCTTATTAGTAGTGCAGGCCAGGACTTATCCACATAGAACTGAAAATGGAAATAAGATCCAAGTCATTCCCTGGGAAGCCCGCAGGACGTCAGTGTGGAAAACAATTACAGAAATATTACATAGGGCATATAGGGTTACACCATGTCTTTTGAGAGACACAAGGGCTGTCTCATATCATGTACTAATATATGTGTCTGAATCCATCTGTCTAGAGCTTTCACAAAAGACAATTCCACCTTTAATAAGAGAAATTTACAATATAATGGTGTAGAAATGTCCCATATGTGAAGAAGTTCACCTATAGCAGGTTCAAAGCAACAGGAATTCCATGACCTTTTGTCCCAGAGAGAACAATATCTTGCTTCTGATATGCTACTCATTTCAAGCCCAACTTGGTCCAAATGGGGGGGGGGACTAAAGCTACATTCTCTACTAACTTTTCCCTTCTACTGGGTCTCTCTACCTTCTGCTCTCTCACATTAAACAGCTATAACAGCAAGTGTTCCGGTGGTTTGAAGGACAAAAGGGGTGCTTTTAAGTGCAGCAGAAATGATTTATTCATTGTTGTAAGCTCCATTGTATCAGAGACCTGACTGCAGGTGGTAGAGGCGGGCTAGATCTGCACTTAAATTGTCTGACAGCGGCGTAGGCAGCCTCTGCGCTCTCCCTCTTTCCCTCTGTCATAGCAGGGGTTTTTTCGATGCCGCAGTATGAGAACTTGTTGATGTAAGGACACGAGTATGTATGTGGAGATTTTCATACCATACATTGTCATTAATTTAGCTTTTTGGCCCATGGGCTCTCACTTGCCTAGCTCTCCACTTATTACTGACTCTGACCCTTTGCATACTTGCAAGAAGAATAAACATGAAGACTGAATTATTTAGCTGGAATGTGGAAATCATACAGAGAGCAAACACATTTTCCTTGTGTCAGACCTCTATCATTCCTACTTCCCACTTCTGCCGTAGTTATTTGTTCTATAGTAGGTCTTGTACAAGGACATAAAAAGGTTAAATATTAAAATGTCTAATGTGCTTCAGTGGTTCTTATTCAGGCGGGTGGAGTCTTTGTTGTCTTACAATGTGTTTTGGGCAAACATGTCACATGTAGAAATACATTAAAAACCAGCAGGACCTACACATCTATAAGCCAGCCTGCACAATCCACTCATTCTGTACCATAGAAGCTAAAGACTTCATGACATGATGCCAGTTTGTTGTGATTTAAATTCCTGAGAGGATATTTGACCCCTTAACCTCTTTTCCGGGAGAATCAGTTTCGGACTATAGCCTCTAACATTGAGTGCAATTGTGGTATTGCCAATATATTAATGCAAGATTTAATGTCATTATAGTGTGACTCTATACTAAATTGTTCCAACAACCCTAACCCCAAGATATTGAGCCTTACTCTACCACAACACACACACCTACAAAGTTTCACAAATTTAATTAGAAAAGGTAAAAAGGATGTAATCTAATTTGACTTTAAGGGGGCACCCTGGAAGCTTAATGGTTAAGGTGCACAATACATACGTGCAATATTCCTGCTTTGGTTCCAGTCAGGGAATGTTGCTGCATGTCACAAGCTATCTCCCCCTTTTCCTTATACATTCAATAAAGACAAATAAAGACAAAATACCCCCCGATAAATCTTCATTCTCAGATCCTGATCTGAGTTGATTTGATAGAATTTATTTGTTTGTTGCGTTCAGAGTGACAACAGCCTTGTGTTTAAACACTGCAAGGGGTGGGGGAATGTTGCTTCAGTTACCAGGAAGACGATGCCGGAAGATCCCGGAAATCCAGTTTGAGTAACAGGTCCAAGAGATTGAAGTCTCAGTAGAGGCCAAATTGCTGCACAGGTTTATAATATTATGAGGCTAACTTCAACTTTTTTGCTGGATGACCCTGTGTTGTTGTTGTTGTTGTTTTTTGCTTGAATCTCTGCATTAGTACCCCCTCTGTGTCAATGGAGAGGCGCCATTCAAGCAAAAGGAGTTGCAAGTTTTCACACGGAGCTAAGGTTGGTCTGGTTTTATGTCTCTGTGCACCCATCACGTTGCAGTTTACATCCGTGTCTGTCCAGACTCATATAATAAATGTAGTGAACTTGATTACATGGTACAATGTCAATCACCTGAAGCAAAACCCATGAGCTTGTGGTGGACTAAAATGCTTCAAATATGGATGTTACTGCAAAGAAAGTTCTTAAACATGGATGCTTCACACACGCCGGCAGCACAGAAGATCTACAGTATACAATCAGCACAGTTTTAAAGTGGAAACCCAAGATTAGTGTCACCAATTCAGTATCTGAACAAATGTGACATATGGTCACAATGACCCCTTATTGTTCTTGAGTTATGGAGTTGAATAATGGCCAGAAAAGTGTTTTTGCAGAACATTATGATGTCACTGTGAAGTTGACCTTTGACGTTTTAGATTGTCTGAACTTTTGTCTCAATTATCATATTAATTCTTGAGTTATGGCTAAAAATGTGTTTGTGAGGGCACAGTGACCCTGACCTTTGACCATTAAATTCTAATTCGCTCTTTGTTGAGATGAAGTGGAAGTTTGTGCCAAATTTGAAGAAATTCCCTCAAGCTTTTCCCGTAGATATCATGTTCACAAGAATGGAACAGACATGATCTGACAAGATGAAAACATAATGCCTCCAGCCACGGCTATCTCCGGCATTAAAAGACAAGAAAAACATCTTGACTGTGTTCAAGTGCATGAAACAAACGGTCCTGTGGAGTTGTCTACTCCATTGTTAGTGGGAGAGCATCTGAAGACAGCTGTTGGAACATCTGCTGACACTGTCACTCATGCATCAAGTGTTTCCGGTTCACTCTGGGATAATGGGTGAGAGTGACAGGCCAAGATGCATTGTAAGTGCAGCCAAGCTGCCAGCTACAATCCCAATAATTACAGTGGAAAACAGTGAATGACACTCCTCTTTGTCTCTGTCTCTGAGGCTACATCTCATCATGTGACATTTCATGTGTTGCATTCATTGCCCTGCTTTTTCTCTGGAATGAAAAAGTTTGCGGATGTGGTTGAGACAACAAATACAGGTTGTTTAACTGCCCAACGTGTGCGTAACCACTGCAATAAAAAGTCATTGAGCAAGACAAAAGACCATCAGGGTGGTACAGATTGATAGAGTGAGAAAACCCGACACCGCAGCACAATTTTCTTTACCTCATTTGTTTTGAAGCACATTAAATTACAACACTTACCGAACATACTTTCTTTCCTCATCATCAAAATGAAAGCAGCCCCGAATCTAATCAGTTAGTGTGGAAATAGGCTTCTCTTCTGTCTCTCATCAGTATAAGCAGGCAAAAACAAGAAAGACAGACATGGCGGAGAAATGAGAAGAAAGCCGTCAGTCAACTGTACCAGCACTCACAAAGGACTAACACAAAAACCTGGTGTATTAGTGGCAGCAGCAGCAGTAAGTTATTGAAGGTCATAAGGCACACAGAGAGAGGAGGAGGACAGAAGAAGAGCACTATTAGCCTAGAGTGACAAGAGGAGTGTTAGATGCTTGCCACTTTATCATTTCACTGTGAATGATTTTGCATGAATTTGTGTGATGACTCACGATACGCCGTGATTGATTTGCTCTGCAGCTAAATGCTTGTAATTAGTTACTGAAAAAAAATCAATGACTTTCAAGTTAAAGTTGTTGTTTGTGTCACTGTGTCTTCCTTTCCAAAGTATTTTTGTTTTACATACTTCACAAAAAAAAAATTAAAAAAAATCTTTCATTCATAGTCTTAACAAATGTGTCCTCAGTGGCCAGTAATGCTGTTATTGTTGTGTTTTTTGTTTTGTTTTGTTTTGTTAGGATGGGAAGCTGGAGTGGGTGTGTCATTAGCAGTAAGCTGATCTGGAATGAGGGAGCAGGAGTCTCCCCTGGCTCTCCCCACTCATGTCTGACAGCCAGAAGATTAGTATGAAGGATGTTCTTCATTTGTTAAGTGCTGATACTAATCGCATCTATTGACGTTATGAAGTGACACTCTGTCTTCATATGGCCTGGACAGCGTCTCCAAGATCAACACTGACGGAAATTTAAACCAGAACCTGCTGTCCTCATTCAGCCATCAGTTATTCATGTCAATGTGGTGTCTGTTATGAAACCACACAGCGTGGTTTTGTTTTTGTTTTTGAAGCACGCAGACACATTTACATAATGCTTCAAAGGGAGACTACTGTATGTAACTTTTGAAAAAAGGTATGACATTTTCTTCTCACACATGGAAATTTAAATTCATAGTCAATAAAAATGGAAATATAATTTTAAAAAATAAGATAAATAAAATAGGCTGAAATAAAGAAACAATAGATGGATGGAAAGCAACTGACAAATAATATTTAAAACAAATTTAAAAATAGCATACATATAATATGTAAATTCAAGTTTAAAAAAAAAAAGTATATTAAAAGCAAAGCAACAGTGCAGCAGTGCAAGGCAAGGCACAAACAAGTTGCATGCCTGTATCCGGAAAGTCATAGTTAAATGTTAGTGAAGAGGTGAGTTTTTAACTGAACTTTCTTTTAAAAATATTTAGCGAGCTGGCATCCCTGATATCTAAACAGCAGAGTGTTCCATAGCTTTTGGCCGTAATTGACAAAAGCTGCATCCCCAATTTCCCTTCGGCTTCTGCTGGGAACTTCCAATAAACCAGCAGCCGATGATCACAGTGTCCTTGAAGGCAAATAGGTAACATGGGAGTTAGCGATATAGCTGGGTCCCAGACAGATAAGGGCTTTGTATATAAGGAGGAGGACCTTAAAGTGCAGGGCAGCTAAAACAGGACTAATGTGCTCTCTCCTCTTGGTTCTGTTTAACAGAACAGAGTTTTAAATGAGCTTTTTTTTGTGTGTTTTTTGGGGGGGGGGAGTAAATAGTGGATTACAGTAATCAACTTGACTTGAAATGCTAATTTTGAGTTTCAATGATCCACACATTTGTGTTTTAATGTCATACACATATTATAGTTTTAACACGCGCTGGTCTGGTTTTGGTCTTGGTCTCGATACACTCTGGTCTTGGTCATGACTTAATCTCGCGGCTTGACTACAAGACTGGTTCACTGTGATAACTGAATCTGCAGGTCCAAATCAACTGTCAGAGGAGAGAGGGTACTTATAGATCATGTTAGCTATGGTAAAGCTGGCAGCTACAGTGGGAAGAAGAGAAGACTGGAGATGTTGTATGAAAAGAAGAAGAAAATAAAGAGATGTGAAGTCACAGCTGTCAAAGAGTGAAGAGGGGAAAGAGAGACAGTGATAGATGTGTGTGTGTGTGTGTCTGTGATGGATAGAAAAAGGAGGACAGAAAGCGAGTCTTTGTATGTGGGTGAGAGAAAGAGAGTGTGAGGTAATGTTATCTCCGCTATAAAGTTTCCTTTAAGAATGTGTAGCAGGATGCAACACTATTCTCTATTCATGAGATTTGAGCAATCAGTAAACTCTGTCTTTCTTTCCTGCTTTAAAAACTTAGATTTTTTTACAAACCCAGCCCAGTTTGTGAACGCCTTCTTGTTTCACTATCAACACGAGTGGCAGGAATTCTGAGGCTTGGGAACTATCTTTTATCACAATCAAATGCAACATCAAAATGAGTTTTAAGAAAACATGAACAATTGATATTTTAAAGTTGATTTTATATGTGATATTTTGTTGACGCTATGGTTTGTTTCAGTGGGATAATGATTGTCACTGATTTCTGAGGCATGCACACCCTTTACGGCTTGTAACTACCCTCGACTTTGTATTGAGTGGTTTTTAGCCTTCGTGTCATCCATTTCAATCATGGAACATCCACCTTGTCAGGTATTACCTTGTCAATACTGACTCAGTTTGGTGATTGAAGCTGATTGGAAAACTTAAAACACTGGGATTGAGTACCACACTTTGCAACTGGATATTAGACTTCCTCACAAACAGATCCCAGTTAGTTTGGATTAGCACTCACTCACACATCCTCCACTCTACTGTTGAACACCAGAACCCCAAGAAATGTGTGCTCAGCCATCCCCCGTTCACACTGTACACCCATGACTGCAATCCCAGACATAGAGAACTCTATTGTAAAGTACGCTGATGACAAACAACAACGAGAGTTCATATCGGGAGGAAATCAATGTCTTGGTGCACAGACAACAATCTGCTTCTCAACATCAAAAACAAAACCAAGGAGCTGATTGTTGACTTAAGAAAAAAAGGAGGCAATGACACAAACTCCTGTCTATATCAGTGGAGCTGAGGTGGAGCAGGTGAACAATTTCAGGTTCCTGGGAATAACCATTACAGAGGACCATGTCATGGTCATCACACATATCCACCCTGACAAAGAAAGCACAGAAACGACTGTACTTTATAAGGAAAGTAGGAAAGAGGGCAAAATTCTCATGGCAAGTTCTTGTCAACTTCTACAGAGGAGCAATAGAAGCATCCAGACTGGAAACATCACAAACTGACATTGTTCGTGCACGGCCCAAGACAGGAAGGTTCTGCAGCGGGTGATTAAAACTGCCCAGAACATTATTGGTGCAGATCTACTGAGCATCAGTAATATGGGTGAGGTGAGGTGTGTGTGCAGAGCCCAAAGGATACTAAAACACCCATTCCAGCCACAGCCTATTCACCCTGCTGCCATCTTCCAAACGATACAGAAGTATCCGCTGCTGTACCGCCAAACTATGGAGCAGCTTTTTCCCTCAGGCTGTGAGACTCCCAAATTCATCCTCCGCACTTCAACTTAAATTGTTTGTTTTTTTGAGATGTGCTTTTTTCTTTTTTTTTGTTTTGTGATTATTTATTCATTATCTTTTTATATTATTTGTATGTAGCTGAGAGAACTACTATTTATGTTTCATTATATAATCTTGTGTTATATAATGATCATTAAACTTCTTGAATCTTGAAATTCTCATGCTTACACGTTATTTAATTACCATTGTCCATTTATTGTAAAGTGTTTTTCCCCTCGTGAGACAATTAATAGAACAATAATGTATGATGTACACTGTTAGAAGTAATGTTGTCAATTGCACATTAGATTTTTGGCTTTTTAACTGTTCAGATGAAATATAATATCAATTGTAAAATTCAGACTCGAGCAACCGAAGACTGAACAATTATCATATCATTAACCGAAAATAAAAAGTCAAACCAATGTCACACAATGTCAAGCACAGAGGAATGCAGCAACTAAACAATGCTGAAAACAGCAGAGCATCTAAAATGTGCATGTTATAGTTCCGAAGGGACCATAATATTTAAACAACAGAGGGTGTAGGGACGTTATGTTGCCTAGCGATGGGGGTGGGTTCATAAATAGTGTTGTACTCTGACACACTGAGCTGGCTGAGGAGGTTTGCAAGGCTGCTGAACTTGGAAGCTCCTTAGTGAATGAAAGTTCATAAAGTGGTGAGGCCCGCCTCCACTCTGCGGCCCACACAGCCAGGCCTTCACACCATTTTATGTAACCGTAGATGTGGAAGAGAGGCAACAAGAGAGGCAGAGAGATAGAGAGGTGGTAAAAGAGGTAGGAAGAGACAAAGATGGAGTCACAAATAAAAGAGGCAAAAGTATATATAGAAACAATGAAAAATATAGCACAATGAAATCTTATTGTTGGGGTCTTTTTTCAGGAAAAATCACTTCAGAGGATCAGGCTTTCCTAAACCAGCTGGGTGCTGTAGTTTTAAGAAAAATTTAGTCAAAGAGGAGTCAATAGTGCATGTGTTGGGGACTATTTTCAGCTGCAGACTAATACACATTTGGTGCACTAATGAGTTTAAGATAGTATATGGGATTGGCTTGAATAAACAAGGGATTAGTTAATAATTTTTTCTTTAAAAAACAGCTGAATATCTAAGGCCTCATCTATTAAGATAAAAACAAATTTGAGAGATCAGATAAAAACCATTGGTAAATGTTTCCTGAAAGTGTCATGTGGATATGAGTTTGCCTTTCATGAGTACTTTTTGTTTTGTCAAGCTTCAAACCAACCGCAAAAGCCATTTGGAGAATAAGTATTCAGTCTGATTTAGTATAAATTAACAGAGCCAAGTGAGACATATATTATTTTCTATGCTCCCGGCTTTGTCTTAGTTAAAATTCAACAAACACTTTCAATATCACATCCACCTGCACATTCAGTTCAGAAAAAAAAAATAAGAGAACCCCACTGAAAACAAATAAAGTCACACAAACACAAAGACATCATAAAATAAAATATTTCACAGTTCATTGTCATATGATTTACATGACAATATCCCAAGTATTCCCTTTGTTTATTTGTTGTTGCTTCACTGACTCTCATGGTAGGTTAAAGAAATGGTGCAAAACCCTGCTGGTGCCACTTTATTATAAAATATAAAAACACTATCTGTCCTCTCCAAATGATCTATAGTGCATGGTCAGAAGAGCATTTAGGGCATTTCCAACTCAACTTCTGAGTTAAATGGTGCGTAATTTTGGTGCAAAGTAAGGCACAAGGCGCAAAGTGGTTGTACTTGGTCTCTGTGTCAAGTCCCATTCCCTTTAAAAGCCAGGTGCAGGCAATGCTATTTAAATAGCAGAATCGGAAAGGTGGAGAGGCACATGGTTAGGAAATGGATTCACTCGTGTACAAAGTGTAAGCACGTGAGCAGACCATCCACGAGAGCAGCAGGAGTCCACCAAAGATCCCTGAGGTGAGGCATGTGTGGGAGGAGGTAGCAGTGAGCGTGTCCTCTTCTTCTGGTATCACCACAACGACTGCACAATGCTGAAAGTGGTAAACTGCACAGTGTACATCCTTACTATAGGGTAACATATCTCATTTTCATCATAACATCACATTTCTAGAGCTTTTTAAAAAAAATTTTGGTAAAGAGTGACAGTGGAGAGTGACCGCAAGAGACAACATCAGACACAGCAGTCAAACCATCCTATATAACAACAGTGTCAGGATGTTGCATGCACTGACAGGCAGACTGCAAATACAGTATTCCATATAATAGCAGCCCCACTGACTATCTGCATGAGTGGTGAGTTGACAGTTCTCCACAACTCAACCTTCTAATGCACTGTAAGCTTCGTAAAATGGTTATGAAGAGCAGGAGTCATGGTTTCCAGTGCATTGAACAGAAACATTGTCTCCATGGAACCCCAAAAATAGGTCATGCTCTGCTCCCTGATCTACTCCGCACTGTTACATAAAATATACTCTGCTTTGTACCAAATCCCTGTTTCTTTCCCTCACACTCAAACAGACATCCAGGACACAAACAGAATCCATATGCAGCAATAATAATATACACACTGTCCTCTATTTATCGCTGGGCACTAATATATGTGAGGAATTTAGGACAGGACTGGACAAAAAAAAAACCCAAAACACCATTATGCTTTTAATATTAACGCTTAGTTAAGATCGATGTCATTATCCAGGCTATAAAGACATCAGGTATGTTTTATCTCGGATACCGTAGGTCACTGAAATGCACCACCTCTTTGTGCAAAGTTATGCAATAAATTTTTCATTTGAGGTAACTGGATAGTATCAAACATAGGCAGTAATGATGAATCATGCTAATAGCTACAGGATCATGATGTGAGGCGTTTCTGTGGACCACAACAAAGACAGAGTTGTCATACACCACTGCTCTTTATAATTGTCTGCCTTGTATTTTCTAAGACAGCCCTGTTTCCTTTCATTCAAATAAAGCTTATACACTAATAACAGCCATAATTGCTGATAATACCACTGTTTGTTTTCAGATGAAAGCGTGTGAGATGAGAGGCCAGCTTAATGCCACTGAGAAAAGATCATCTGAACCCTTCCAACCTTTTCTATTGATCCCTGAGCAACATGAAGCCTATTGACTATCAACACTCCGGTAAACAAACACAGATTGACGCCCCAGAACTGAAATACAGAGGAATTGTGTTTTCCATCACGAGTATAAAACTCTTGTGTATAGAGGTTCAATTAAAGATTGATCAAATAGTGATTAAAACACTGCCTTAGATTAGATGATTAAGGTTAAGAATACAAAGTCAACATACACACAGAATGAGTGGTTGCATATTTTAATACTTCCAGTGTAAATCATGCAACCTGCAGGGAAAAGTAACTAAACATAATAGAACACATCTAAACCCATGGAGCCAGATGTTCATATTATCTACCTTAAAACACAGATTTAAATTTGCTAAAATGTGGCATATTTTAAATTATTATTATACTTTAAAAAATACTATGGGGTAATGAAAAGAAAATGCAGTTACCTAACCATTTTTTGGGTTTTTTTTAATACCTATGTGTGTACAAAGATGAATATATTTTGTCCTTAATCTCAAAATAAGAAGTTGAGTATTTTAAACCTGCACCTTCCTATATGCTTTCCATGGTTTTATTAAACACACATGCTTCTAGCCAATCCTGATAAATAGATTTTTAAGAGCTTGAGTTATATAAATGCTTGTTGAAAAAAGGGTTCTCTTCCAGAAGTATAGAGCTGATTCAGGTGCTTCTTAGCTCTACAGAAACAAACTTCCAAAAGGGAAAAAAAAAGGAACTGGAGCACTGACAACATTTTGACACTATTCTGTCATCATCACGTCAAAACAGACAAAGATATGAGGCAAACACATACAGAATATTGTATGTAAGGCTCATGTTGATGAATCGGATATCTGATAACCCTCTCCAAGAGGTGGCAACATGCAGCTCACAGCTCTGCAGAGAGGCTTATTGGCTTCATACTCTTAACACGACTGAGTCTGTAGGCCCAAATAAAGAGCTGAATTTGTAATGTTTCCAAATGGATTACGAGTGATGGATGCATTTCTTGAACTTTTTGTATTTGATCTTTGTAACTTGAAGACATCTGTTTCCTTTTGTTTCTGATGTGATCATAGTGCGGTAAGGTGCGGCACTTGAACACAGTAGTGTTGGAAAACATTGTTTGCATTACAAAAGGCTGCAATCAACCGATGCTTTAGTCTGTTTTTCCCCTAAAGCTCATCCCTACATCAGATATGTGCAGGATATTCACTTTGTTACACATTGTCCTGTTAACCCAGAAGCTGCAGCATATCTGAGCCAGCTGACCCAGGATCCCCCTCCCAAACCCCTCTATTCTAACCCCAGGCAACCCCTCCCTCACCACTTCTCTCCCTCACTTCTCGCCACAGGTTCGATTAACAGCGTCCGCTTTGTTCTCATCCCTCGGGGCTATTCCTATTGCAGTGTACCTGTGTGTGTGTGTGTGTGTGTGTGTGTGTGTGTGTGTGTGTGTGTGTGTGTGTGTGTGTGTGTGTGTGTGT
>JBBPCS010000001.1:13645116-13659824 GCA_037974645.1 Hollardia meadi | reverse complement strand
CACACACACACACACACACACACACACACACACACACACACACACACACACACACACACACACACACACACAATATGATCCCTCTTGGCAATCTATGACCCAAATCCTTTATGAATCCCTCCCTCTTGGCTTCTCCAGTTGTGTTTTCTCTCAGTCTGTCTTTCTGGCAGACATGCACTTACGACTTTCTTCCCAATCAGTTTCAATTTCACATAAACAGACACACAAGCACACAAACAACTCTCAGCAAACAATGAACATTTTCTACATTTCCTCAGAAGAGAAATACACAGCTGTTGCACATGTAAAGATTTGTGTTTGTCTGCATAAGAGGGGCGTGTGAGACACTGATCAATGCATGATCAATCTTTATTCTTCTTAAGTATTAGATAAGGACCTTTCTTACATGGGCACCATTCTCTCTGCTCAATCAGTGAGGTAGGTCCTCTCTTTTTCTCTCTTCTTGTTCAGAAACATACTTTTTGTACCACATCACTGGTCTCACCTCGGAGTCAACAGCTGCCTCCCCATGTGAAAGAAGAACAGGTGTCCAGAAGGGAGAGAGGCTGCTGGGGCTACAGAGGGTTAAATGCGGACTCTGACCCCAACTGATCACCCTGCTGAGTCTATAATGTCACCTATAGACCAAGGGCTTGGAGAGACACACATGGCTCTGCACTGAGAATATAAACTAGGCAAGACTTCTGTAGGTTGCAAGGAGAACGGAGGGAAGGGATTTCAAAGAGAGTGTTCTTCTCCTCTGAGAGTTGCCATATGCTCAATAAGCCCTTTAACGCCTGCACTCTTTACCATATAAGCCCTGACTAGGATAATAGTCACAGAATGAACAGACACCTCGATCCCTCAGAACCTTGCTCTTTTTGACTGCTTTGTGTGCCTGCACAGAGTCTAATGCTTCCTTAAGCTTTGAAAAGCAAGATCTATTGCTTTTTTTTTTTCTTCCTAGAAATAGCTTGTTAGTTCAGGTGAGTATGTACCGGCAGTGGCAAAAGTACTCAGACCCTTTACTTGAGTAAAAATAACAAAAATTCCATTTGACATAAAAATCTTACATTCAAAAGTATATAAAAGTATTATCAGCATGCTTAATGGTCAGTGTATGTTTTGGTGGTGGTCAAGTGGTCATTTGATTTTTGTTTTAAAATAGAAAGATTTAAATTTCAATTTAAGGGACTTTTATTTTTCATGGTCAAAAAGGGAAAGGTGAAAAAAAATGGTTTGATTTTAGTTTGCTATTTTGTAAAACAAAAACTAAAGTCACTAGAAAACAGAAACAGGCCTGTTTTTTTCATATTTTGAGACCAGATGTGGTCATTTACAAGACAAGAGAGCCAAATGTAGGATTGTGTGCCAGACAGTGTGTCTTTAGCCCAGGCCACAATGTCTTTGGAGCCCGTCTCTTATATGATTTTAGACATGGCAAAACAAGGCCTACTATCTGCCAAAATCTCAATGTGGTCAAGTGAGCAGCTAGTTGAGCCAGGTTCCAAAGGCATTGGGGAAAATGTAATAAATGCCGAAAGTTTTATTTACAACCACAAAAAGCAAGCAAGCTAACTGAACTAAGTGACAAGGTCCCCTCCGCTCCGTTTCAGTACTTCAGACAGTGTTGCACCTACACATGCACCCCTAATTTAACCATACTCATCACACTATTTCACAGCACAAAAAACCCACTTGCTTAGCTGTGGGACTGTTCCAGCAGGATCCGGCACAAATTAAGCCCTGGACATCTGGAACATGACAAGAAGTCCCAATTATTTTATGTCAGGGGGTAACAAGCCAAAATGCTTGGGAACTGGTTTAGTCTTTAACAATGTATTTTATAAACTCGTCACTCCTCATGTTCTTGTAAAACCTCAATCTGAAAAAAAAAACAGTAACTAAACCTGTCATATAAATGTACTGCAGCAAAAAGTGCAATAATATCCTCTGAAATTAGATTTGGTTCCATTTACAAACTAAAATTGAATTTGAATTAAACAGGTTAACCCTTTATTATTGCAAACAAAGGCTACATATCTTCAAGCACCTGGTGACCTGTCAGGACTTACATCTACATCATGCATCAACATAAAGGCATCCAGCGTTGCCAACTTGGGGACTTTCTCGCTAGATTTAAAAAAATTATTTATACCCTCTTAGTGATTTAATTTCTAAAAAGCAATTTGAGACAAATATAGCAACTTATTCAGCCCAACAGGGAAAAGGCAAGAAATATATTCAAATATATTATATTGTAATTAATTCCCATGCATGCTGTTCTTCTGTCAACGTGCCGTGGTCTCTTCCTCTCCTCTTCTACTGTGCAATAGATGTGACGTGTGGGGCAGGCAGGAGAAAACTGCTCTGCAGGAGTGGGAGTTCAGTTTTAGTGTGTTTCTATGGTTATGTTGACGGTTTCACTCTGAAACTATAAATACTATATATGAAAACTATATATGCTTCCTTTGAGCATCTCACTCTCTCTCTCTCTCTGAATCTCTGGATTAGGGTGTTCTTATAGATTGTATAACTGGAGCTGACTCCGAATACGGTATTCTGCCGAATGTTTATTTTGTTAAAAAAAATAGTGTTTGGAAAGAAAATAAGTACTCCAGTACTTGCAACAAAAAAAGAAAAAAAATCTAAAAACACCCAAGCAGAAATGTGTGTAGGCGTTGCACAAACTGTAGGGATCAGTAAATATTCTATATCTATACTTTCAACAGCCATTAACTGCAGGTATTGGTGAGGTTTGCTCGACTTCTCCCTTCTTTTCCCTTCAGATGTTTATTATTATTGTGTAGAAACAGAATACAAATAATTAATCTTTAGTTTGTGTATTATTAGGTGAGAATATATAAGTTAAAAACTTTGAATTGGCTTATTTGAATGAAACAACAAAAGTAAACTCTTAAAAGAAAAGATGTACTTGCTGTTCAAACATTTGCCCCCCTTTATGCCTTATTGTTATCGAAACAGGGAATCGATAAAAGTCAAAATTGTATCAAAATTGGAATCAATAAAATTCAAACATTACCCAGCCCTGAAGTACTCAACTAAAGAACAATACTTGTATGCACACTGGTGTGTACACACACTACACTGTACTACTTGTGCCTGGTCCTAACTTTAGTGACTGAACAAGACAATGTTGACAAATAGGCCACAGCAGATCGCTCTGTCAACAGAAATGATGGCAAAAAGGATCATACAAACACATAACAGCCAAAAACAAAGCTCTAATCAGCTGCTGCTGCTGCTCAGCCTTTCTGGAAATTACAGCATTACATGGGCAGCACTCTGATGAAGTCAGGAGACAAGCAGCAGAGAGTTAATACACACTTGCACGCTGTTGCGGGGTTACTAATATCCACTCTGGACTGGCAGTGATGAATGAGATGCCTGGGCTATGTGGAGGAGTATTGAGCGCAAGGTAAGAGAGTAAAGGATGCATAGAATGGAAGAAGGCAGTTGGGTGATTAACCAAAGGTTGCATGAATGGCCCCTCTGATAGTTATTTCAAACGTGTATTGTTACACTGGTGCTCTACAGTGTTTGAATGTGTGTTATTATTATTCTCATGGCAGATATCCAGATACTCCAGGAGAGGAGAGTGTATTCTTTATGCAGACATTGCTTCACCAGGCAATTTTTTCACACTCTGCTTCAGTATTAAGTTTTCATTGTGGGTTCAACAAAGGTGTTTGTTTTATATATCCACTCAGTGGCAATCAATATGTTATCACTCATCTGATTTAAACTAATTAAAATCTGCGTAAGGCTATTGAGAGTTGAAACACCAACATTTTGTGGTAAGATCAAGCCCACAGAGTAATATGGTACAACATAATATCATTTACACAACAAGCCAGGAAATGTAACTAAGTACTGTTTCTTGAATGTGGTATTCAGGTTGAAGTGTGAGGTACTACTTGTGCTTTCGTACTTAAAGGAGCAATTTGTAAGATGTTGAGTCTCATTCTCAGGTCGTCAAATACTGATGCTTTGGGTTGGTAGGTCGGGCTGGCCATGAGACTCAACAATCAACTATCTTTGACATTAAACCTTTAAGTATTTCAACTTTATGCTCTACTTCCAGTCCTCTACATCTCAGAGGGATTAAATGTACTTCTTCTTTCTTTTTTTTTTAACTCCACTACATTTGTCTGACAGCTGTAGTTGTTTGTTATTTTTCAGATTTAGATTTTCATAAAAAAAAAAAAAATTGAAAAAAACATTGCTGAAACCTATAGTACTTTTTGGCTTTTGACCACTAAACAAAATAGCAGTGTGTGATGCATTTCTATCCACTTATGTGAGTTGTTAGCAGTTGCACCAAAGAGAGATTTCCCCCTGTAAACTTCTTAAAAGTTTGTACTTCAGTATTATCAAAAGTGACAGGGGACATTTTTCTACATGTCCTTTTGAACTTCTGATACTTTCAGTACATTTTTCAGATATTCTATAGGTTTACTTGAGTGTCTTTAACTTGTGATTGCATATGTTTACATTGTTGTTTTGGCACTACTTTATTTAAGTATCTGAGTAATTTTGCACCACTTCCTGCCCAGTTTAAGCAGTTTAAACTCTTCAGTGATGAAGGTAGACGTGCAGAGCAGAAGGGAAGAGAAGTAGGAAGAAGAGAGCCAACACGTAACTTGCTACACCTATGAACGACATGTATCACCTGCTATCTGCTTCACAAACAACTCAAACACAGGGCTACTAATTAATAATTTTGTCAAAAAAAGACTCAAATATATTCCATTTTCAATCCATTTCCAAATTGTGAAAAGCAACACAATTTACATTTGAGAAGCGTCAAAGATTATTTATAGCCATATAATACTCAATAATACATCTCATTGATAATTTAATAAGGTACACAGCTCATTGCAGCTCTTGGAGAAATAAATCAAAGGACCTCCCAAATACCTTCAGCAAGTGAGTAATACATAGTACAGTAGGATGGTAAATTATAAAGTCTTTCAAGACACAAATGTTCGTGTATTACAAAGAAGACAAAACATACTGTGTCAAGTGCTGCACATGTCAGACTTGTGCCTGGCACACTTCTGGCTGTTTAAAGTAAAGCACTTCTCAATTTGACCTCATGGCTATTCTGAGGATGTGAGAGCACCTTCTCAGATCTATAAATGGGTGTCTCATAATGAGTATGATGACACCAAGCAGAAATACTCCTCTGTTTCATCAGGGAACTCACACAATCTGAAGTATTCTATTCATGTGTGGCAGATCCACTATAGGAATGTCCTTTGTTCGAGAGGACTGTTAAATCAAAACTCAGGAACTCATGTGGGAAAGTCAGCCTTTGAGCAGTTACATGCAAAGAAATGGATTTCTAAAGCGATGTTACTCTAAGATGTTGCATCTTTCAGATTTAGAGGATGTTACATCATGTGTGACTGAAAAGACAGATGTTGTGTTTACCTGAATGCCACACAGCTACAGAGGTAATACTCTCTAGCTGAAGCTGACCTCTAACCATGCTGAAGGAAAAGAGCTGAGACCTCTATGGGAGAAAAAAAAATGCTGTTAGCTTGCTATAATTGCATGTGCTGCGGTAATGAGTTGATGTTTCTGCTGCAGGTATGACTGCACTTCTGATGCATGATGTCAGTGGGAGGAGAAGTACAATAATGTAAAATTATAGCTGCTGAGTCAGGACCGGGCATTTTGAGGAGGAAGATGATAAAAGGAAGAGGATAAAGACAAATACAGGAGGATCCATCAGCAGAACTGTCTGGACCAAAAGCATCACTAAACCCTGAAGTCATGTCTCTAATTCACACAGAAGGATTCCTGATTTTCATTCTGCATCACCTGGGTTTTGATCTCGCAACCTTTGCCACCAACATCACGTCACGTGATTATTATGAGGAGGCTTCACGCATGGTTTTGACAAATACACGATGGCCTGTCAGCAACAGCCCAGATCATAATAATTTAAAACTTATTAAATGACAAAGTTGTTTGAAATCATGTGTCTCTAATCAGTGCTTCCTCAGTCCTGGTCCTGGGGACACCCTGCCCTGCATGTTTTAGATGTTTCTCTGCTCCAACACACCTGATTCAAATTAATGGCTCGTTATGTGGCTTGATGACAAGCTGATCATTTGAATCAGGTGTGTTGGAGCAGAGAAAGCACAATGCACAATGCCTGATAAGGTATAAAATGTTCATACTTCATCACCAAGGGCTCAAAATCACAACCTAAGCCACCGAGGGTCATGATCTCACTGAGCTACCTGCAGAGTGAGAAACCAGATGGCTTCAGACTAAAAGATGCTATAATTCCCATTGACCGCAATTGTTTACTTGAAGATAGAATGCAAATGTCAAAAATAAATTTTTTGAGATAAAATTCAGAAATTTACCACACTTCATCTACCATGATATCAAAATGTATCAATTCGTTTTCATGAACATTTAAGATTTATTATGTGAGAATTAGCAGTATCTGTTTACGTCATACTGTTACAGACAAACATTTTGATGCACTGTGGGCCCAATTTTTATATTTTAAAAAATCTGTCTAGATCGTTTGTTGAGGACAGTCTGAAGATGCTGTGTAGCAAGTTTGGTCTTAATTGAGCAAAAAAATTAGGAGGAGATAGGTTTAAAGAGTTTTACAGTTTTTGAGGAAAAACAAAGTGATGGACTTCATCATTCCTGCCAGCGCAACGTATATGAAAATTTCTGCTCAATTTAACCTACATTTTGGTGAAAGTTGCAAAGTCATAGCGCAAACTTACTTTGTTATGAATTTTCAAAGTTTTAAACTTTAGGCGGTTGCTGTAGTGCCACCATGAGGACTATTAGCACACAAAGCCAGCTGAGGAAGTTTGGCATAGGAGTGGACCTGTGTGCAAAGTTTGGTAAATTTTAAAAAGTAGAAGAACATTGGCGATTCCAAGAGGGCCTTGGTAGCTCTGCTGCCTGGTCCCTGAATACTCCATTCCATGCAAAAGTCCTGCAAAATAATAATAATAAAAATATAGTTCATCAAATGTAAAAGCAATCATTATGCAAGATGTGGTCCCTGTTAGAATTTTTATTATATATAATATAATATATCTAATAATGTATTGCATTGCATTACTGGCTTTTAACTACTGTATACTGTTACTGGAGATTTGAACAACTTAATACTTTTAGGTGGTTTCATTTACAACAATACATCATATTTCCAAACTTATTTGAAATTAAATTAAATCATATTTCTGTGTAATATCTTTATATGTAAAGTATGGGTCTATAATGAACAATTGAAAAGCTGGAACTAGAATGTTTGGCTTATAGAAGTATTGTATTCCTCCTCCTCTCTCTATCTGGATTACAACATTTAAAACAAATATATTTATAATGACCTACAAAAGACAGAACAGAACAGAAAACTAAGTGTTCATTGCAAAGCTCCCAGAGATCCTGCTAGTGATGAACTAAATGAGTAACAGTTATCGATAGATTTTGTCTTGGTGAATGAGCATCAGAGAGTGTTTTATTTTCATTACTGCAGTTTGTGCATGGAGGGAGGTTATGATGATTAATATTGCCTCTGCACAAGCCTGAGTGATGGAGCTTGAGAAACAGAAAGACAAGGACAGGACATGAATGCTCCACTGCACGCTGGCCCTGGTTAACCCTTCAGCGACAGGTTGTGACAGAGATAAATAAATAGAAATGGCTAATAGGCCCCTCCAATGCATTGTTTTCCAGGTTTTCCCCTTCTCCTGTCAAATACAGTATATATTGCACCAGGACAAGCTGTTATGCACTTATATTGAAGGGTACAATCCACAGTTTTAAAACCCATAAAAAAAATGTATGGACTGGCATTGATAAAGACAAGATGAAATAAAGGCTGATGGACATTGCCTTTAAGGATAAACAATGACACTGCAGGATCTGCTTTTGCTTCCTCTTCTGCAGACACAGCATCACGTCATGCTTTCCGCAATTACACCACCACTTCAATAAATCACTAATACTAATAAAGAAAACATGCAGTGGTGGAAAGTAACTAAACACGCTAACGCGGTAGAGGGGTTTGCATGTTCCTGTGATCCTGTGAGCTGTGTTGTCGGGGGCAATAGCCCCTGGTAGGGTCTCCCAAGGCAAATTGGTCTAAGGGGAGGGGCCAGACGAAGAGTAATTCAAAGACCCCAATGAATCCAGATCCACTGAGCCATGGAGCCTCACCCGGAATAGATAGACCTGATCCAATCAGACCTAATCAACTCCCTAGTGGGGAAGGACCTGGAGCTGGTGCAGGAGTGAAGCAGGACCAGCTAGGAACCAAACTCGGGGGGCAGGGTCTGGACTCTCTCCTTTTCCAGAGTTGCCCAGGGTGAGAGGTGCCAGGCGGGAGTGGTGATACTCACAAGCCCCCAGCTGAGTCCCAATGTGAGAACAAGAGGGTTGCCTCCATGCGACTGTGAGTCGCTGGCAGTAAGGCTCTGACTTTTGTGTGTGCTTATGTGCCAAACAGCAGCTCAGTGTACCCGGCAACCCGGTGTTGCCCTGGAAAGGGTACCATCTGGGGACTCCATAGTTCTGCTGGGGGACTCTCACGCTCACGTGGGCGAAGATGGAGAAATCTGGAGTGAAGTGATTGGGAGAAACGGCTTGCCTGATCTGAACTTGAGTGGTGTTTTGTCATTGGACTTCTGTGCTAGGCATGGTTTGGCCATAACAAACACTATGTTCAAATACCAAGTGGTTCAAAAGTGTACATGGTACCAGACCACCTTAAGCCAATAGATGAATGGTAGACTTTGTAGCCATATGTTTCAGACACTTGGGTAAAGAGGGGAGCAGAGCTGTCAGCTGGTTCGTTCGAACTGTTCGGCTGCTCAAGTAGGGAAAGCAGGGCTTGGCCCAGGCTGTGTTCAGTTGGGGAGAAGAACTGCTGACCCGGACTGAGGATATTGTCGAGCGGTCACACTTTGAGGAGTACCTGAGTAACACATCCTCTGTGAAGGAGGAACAGTCTAACCCTAACTCTAAGACTCGGGATAGACACTCACCCATATCCCTGGTCGAGGTTGCTGAGGTAGTCAAGAAGCTCCTCGGCGGCAAGGCACAGGTGTGGATGAGATACACCCTGAGATGCTGAGAGGCTGTCTTGGTTGACATGCTTCTTCAGTGTCGCGAACATCCACATTCAGCAGTTATGGAGTACAACATAATCTTTCATTTTGAGTTGTGTTTTTGCCCATCTGGCAAATGTAAGTTCATTATTCACTCTTTTTCATTCCATTTTTGGTATCTTCTACCCTCGGAGAGAAATGTTTAGCTGATCAGTGCTTCTATATGTTCACCAGCTAGTCGCTAACTTTGTCTGTTTGCCTTTGGTGTAGGTAGTTTACTGTACAGCTACCTGCTCAAAAACATTACTGCAATGAAAGTGGGAGTGAATCAAAACAGTAAAGTCGTGGGCCGGTATAAAGCTCTGTAAAGCTAAGTAGAGCTGCAGATTTGGGTGATAATTCTCTACAGGTTTATCTATGAGTGACCTTTTCTACATTGTCACATTGCTTTCGCATTGTCATTTGATATATTGATATTATAAAAAACATGTATTATAGGTGCAATAAGTTCCCAAGAGTATCCACAACTATTGTAGTCAACAACATGGGAATAGAAAGTAGAGGAAGGGTTGACACAATTTTAAATATCCTTCCTCAGACAATAATGTGTATAAAAGTCTGGTTATAGCATTTGTCATGTTATCTGCTCCTGCACATGTATGCCTCCATCATCCAGCGCTTACATGTCTCTCTCTCAATCCTTTCTTCTTAATGCATCCTCTTCCTCAGTCAACATTTCTCCTTCAGTCTCTCCATCTCTCGCATTGCAGTCGTTTGTTTCTGGCTGTCTTTGATCATGAGCTAATCTACTGGAAGCCAAGTGTTTATATCTAGGACAGCTGAGAATTAGGTCACACGTGGTTTCTGCAACCCTAGGCCCACATGGCTGCTACCTCAAAATTTCCTCACAATTGCCTCTCTCTACTGTTTAGTTTGTCAACAATGACTCAGCAGAATGGATGTAAATGTCCAGCCAAGTGTCAAGGTGACACCGTGATAAAAGACAGATGTCTTGCATAATACTCCGTGCTTTCACGCTATTTATATCAATAGTTTGGCAGCAGACCAAGGAGATTACAGTGATTTACCACATCCTCAAATTACACTCGAATCCTCTCTCCTAACATATTCAAAAATGCAAGAAAGGAGTTAGGAAGCAACGACTGGGGTCAAGGGGCACAGGGAAACTGACTGACCATGGCTCATTGATAGGGATGTGTGTAACCATCATGCTGGCTAACAAGCCATTATAACCTACTGTTGGACTCTCTGTGTCTCCTTCGGAAAGACAAGAAGACTGGTGGGTCTTTGACGGTCACTTGAAGCACATTTATGGCCTTTTTACTGAGTCACTGTTTGGGTACCAGTGTTGAAGCTCAGCGGGTGGCTCTATTATAAGAGGAGTGTGCGTCTATGGCCCAGTGTCAGTAGGCCTACAGTGCCATAGCCATGCTGTTTATCAAAGCTAACGTTAAGAGTATAATTCCACTGCAGAGGAATAAATCTAGTTCACGTCATCTCTCCATTGGCGCATGTGAAGGCTTGCAAACGATAGCAGCAGCTATGTATGAGAGGCATAAACTGGGGCTACGATCAACCATTGATCTGTTATTTATACGTGATGCGGCAGCTGCTACTACAGCTGCGGGTCAATATACAAAATAGACAAGAATTTGGATGAATCAAACTTTCAAAACCAGGCACATAAAACTTCACACACTTTTGTGTATTAACATAATATGCCATTACACAATGACCATGTGTACAAAAACCTATCGAGTTATTGAGTGGGAAGTTCCTTATTACTTTCTACATCTGGTTTACATTATACTGTATATAAAGCAGGTGTTTTCAAAGTTTTGATGAGTGCTAATTTAGGGAGATGGCATATGATAGAGGGCTGCACGGGAAAACCCATGAATTTGATTTGTGATTGGTCTCATAATGGCGTTAATAACATCAACCTATCAAGTCGTTCACTGAAATAAAGCACGAACATTGATTACATGAAATTCCCACAACACTCATGAGGTGCCACTAGTTGCCATGCAACCAGTAGCTTTCTAGTTGTCATTCTTAACCTGACAGGCACTTGTTAGGGGGGAGCAGTTTGACACAGTAGCCAAGTAGTGTAGAAAACACACAGCATGTTTCTGCTCCTATAGGCGTCTCTCAATACAAAACAAAAGAAGTAGCATGGAATCATGGCACTGCAAAATCTCTCTGACGTGACTCAAAAAGAGCAGAAATGTTCAAGGACGATGTAATCTTTTCAAGTTTCATTCATGTTACGTTTAATGATGTTCATGGACTTCCTTTCTTTCTCTCTGACTCGCTAATTAAAATTACAGATTTCTCTGGGTTTGATCATTGTTGGAAACATTTGAGATAATGTAAGGACACAACTTAACAAAATATATAACGGAGGCACAGCCGTTTTAAGACAATTTAAAGCAAAAATGCTACATGTTATATCTTTAAAATTATGCTATTGAAAGTAAAATGAAAGCATTGAAATGGAATAAACAACACATGCATTTCACGTCAAGTCACAAGGCTGCATGAAAATACCCAATTTTTGCACTATGAAAAGAAATTATATTGGCTATGATGGGGTTTTTCATACGTGCATGTACACATAATTAATAGGTTGTTGTGAAAGTCACAACAACTTGTGGGCTTAAACTATGCATCTAAGGTTTCTTCAGTTTATAGTTTATTTTATATTTTATTCTATTAAGTGCAGATTGATCGTACACATTGCATATACATTTAGATGCTATATAGTTTCGTCCCTCTAGTGACTGACAACTTGCCTTTTCAAAGTAAACAGAAAGTACTATTAAAAGTAATATTTAAAAAAAAACTTTGCTGAGTCTCATCAAAGACCACACTAAAGCAGAAGAGTGTTGCCATTACCCTCTCTACATGTTTTGTCACATTTACAAAATAAAGTAGTGCTTTGAAATTTGCCTGCAGGCACAAAGCAGCAGGATGCCTGGTTTGCATCTTTGAAAAGGTAATACCGCTGCTGATCAGTAGTGTGCAGAGACATACAGAGGCTTGGAAGGAGTGCAGTTTAGGACTTTTGTAAAGAAAAGCTATAATATCATCTTTAAATGTTTCTGCCTGCACAGTTACACATAACGCTGCTCTTCCTTCACTCCATCAGGCAGACCACTATAGCAGGACGTTGGCCAGACAGACTGCACAGTGATGTCAGAGAGGACCGAGGCACGTGTGCTCCCACAGATGTGCCGGTAATTATGGGGGAAAGAATTGTGATGTTTTAAGAGGCGATCAGGGACAATTACAGTGATTTAAAGCAATGAAGCCAGGCTCTGAACATACATCTTCTAATTACCACGCATGATCTCAGATCTCACTGCAAGCACGACAGTTTTTGCATGTTTGCATAATCAAACAAAGGCTTCTGCATGATGTTTATCTTTCAATATTTAAAGGTCTTGATTCTGCTCGTGCTCGTTAGTGAATTACCTCTGTGATGTGTTCTCTTCTGCCGCCGTTGTTGTCGCCGTTAATGACTTTGAAGGAGCTTGGTGATATATTTAGCTGCTAATCACACAAAATTAATCTAAAGTCGTTTAGAAGTTTTGTTCCAATAGCTTGTGGGAATGTGTTAGGAGTGTCTGTGAGGGGGTATCCACAAGAGGCCAAAACGGGGATATAATTTCATTTGATTGCCACACTCATCAAGTCCAAATGAAGATTAATGAACACATGATGGAGGATTGAAAATAATAATATTCCCGTTGTCTTTAGGCCCTTAATTTGTTTGAGAACATGCTGTCACGCTACAGAGGGCTTATTGGCATTTGCTAATGGACTGCTCATTGTAATGGAGACGAGGAGGGGTGCATCTTTATACACTAGTAAGGCTGCAAGCTATAAAAAGTAAGAATAGAAAGTGATGAAGTAATGTATGTGTTTTATAAGTGCTATTTGATGTGATGAAGAGAAACTTAAACATAAGAGTGTGTGAGCAGGAATGAGGAGGAGGAGGGGTGCCCAATTCCCCAAATAACGTGTTCATTGATCGCAGCAAGTAGATGCAGTATTGATACTGTGGTTCGCCCAAAGGACCCAAATGCACTAATAATTAATTGCAATAGAATAGGGAGGCAGGGCATCTATACTGCATTGCAGCTCTGCACAGCACAGTGGAGTTACAGTATATAATGTGTTCAATCCTGTCTCCTATATCATATTAACAGCAAATACATTTTTAGGGAATAATCCTGCCTGTTGTTTATCAATGGAATAAGGAGATGTTTTTGAGTTTTGAGTCTCACGAGAGTCAAGTCACGAAATGTACTTACTGAACATAAAGCATGATAAAACTTTTCTGAGGCTATAGCCATAGGCACTCACAATACAAAACTGACTTGAACCACGAGACATGATGTATTCACAGTATTAACATATATAACCTAACCTTGATTTTCTTTGATGTTGTGTGTTTGCCTAAACCAAATCACCCCCGGGACCCAGGATGTGAACACCAGTATCTCCAATGTCTCCTCCCACATCTATAAATTATTTTCATACAAGAACATAACACTTCATTCCCTGGGGAAAAAAAAGATTAGAACACAAAGTGGACTTTACTGCATCAAAGCTGCATGTGTGCATTGTCTGCATATCTGACAAACTGTGGAGTAGAAGGAGAGAATGGGACATTTAGTGAGCCTTTCCCTGCATGATGGTTTATTTTACTAATGTGTTAGCTTCATGCACATCTGCTCAGTTAATGTACTCTCTAATCTAATCTACATTCCATATAGCTTGATTACACTTATCAATAAAGAAGTGATAACTGTATCTGATCCTCCTGTGTGTTCTGTTCAACACCCCAAAGTGAACATCTTTTTAATCCAGTGGTGAAATTTACTCAATACTGTTCTTACAAATTTGAGGTACTATTTATATTTTATTTAAGTATTTTCTTTTCATGCTACTTTATACTCAATTACATTTCAGAGGGAAATATTGTACTTTTTACTCTTCTACCATTATTTGACTTTTTTTTGTACACAAAATTAACAAGTACAGTTGAAAGAATTAGTTGATTAATTGATTGGCAGAAAATTAATTGGCAACTATTTGAATCATCATTTAAGTAAGTAATTCAGTCTTGACTGAATACATTTTCCATATCCACAGCACATAATGGTGGCACCAATTACATAAGCATAATTTCTATAGGAGAAGGTTGCGTGTTGACTGATTTCCAAACAATAATCTCTGGTATTAAAAAAAAGTATTTCCTTAAAGGCTAAAAAAGTCCCACTGTGCCAGACTTCGCCTTAGATTCTCAGTTATATTTACAGTATAATATGAAGTTTCAGCTTCCATAGACTCCAGCCTCCAGACGTGTTCCACTGCAGAGTGTACAGCTTGCTTGTTCTCTGCCCACACAGAGTGATAGGTGATCTATACTGTAGATAGAGAGCACACTGAAATAGAATATTCACTTCAGCATGACACCCTGATGTTCAGTGTGTGTGTGTGTGTGTGTGTGTGTGTGTGTGTGTGTGTGTGTGTGTGTGTGTGTGTGTGTGTGTGTGT
>JBBPCS010000001.1:13626866-13645016 GCA_037974645.1 Hollardia meadi | reverse complement strand
CACACACACACACACACACACACACACACACACACACACACACACACACACACACACACACACACACACTCAAGCACGCATTAAATAAATGTGTGACCATAACATAATGCTACCATATTAAATATGTTTGTCCAAGAAGGTACGCAGTAATAAAGTATAGTCAGACGTAAAGTACACATACTGTCTTGTTTATTATCAGCTGATTGGAGCTGCCATGTCAGCCAAAGGGAATGAAAGCTATAAAAGCGTTTCAGCCATAGGCCTATGTGCTTTCTGTGGCACATATGCTTTCTTGCTGTCCATCCCATTGTTGGCAAACACCGGCTGTAACATGGCAGCCGTGGAGCATAAGGCCAGGAAACTGAGAAATGGAGTCTGTGTTATCCAAGACCCCCTTCTTTTCCAGGGGGAGTTCTAACCTTCTGTAAGCCTCCCAGATCCACACACAGATGGACCTCCACCTCCCTCTCTCGCTATTCTCCCAGACGGAGTCATTCATCCTGCCCGGGGGAACATATGTGCTGCTTCTTCTAGGAGGATCTATATACACACACTGTATACTATACTATATACAGAGTAGTATATGATATACTGTAGTATACAGTGTATATAAGAGTATTAATTTGTACCATGAGTAATACTCAGCATACCGTCCACGTCAATATCAGACAACTTGAAGAGATGGCGTAGTGCGACGTATTTCCAAAGTGTTAAAGTGCCAATAGGGCTGGAGGTCGAGGTCGAGTGGAGGGTCACACACTCGACCTTCACCCAGGAGGCCGAAGTTCACGTCCCATTTGAAACCGAGCGTCACCAGTCATTTCCTAAACCATAACCAAGTAGGTTTTTTTTGCCTAAACATAACCAAACGCCCCCCATGTTTTGTGCCTAAACTTAACCAAAGTAATGGAGACCTTATGCGTCACCTTATGAGCCTTGGCCTTTTCAGATTTGTGTTTAAAGCCAATTACCTCATCCGATATGCCTTTCACTTTTACAACAGATGAGGATGATTAAATGCAGTTTTCATGTTGGCAGTGGACTATTAAGTGTCCCCACCTCTGTACTCTAATGAGCAATTAAATTTTTCTAAAGAACTGTAAATGTAAGATAACTGTGAGGCACTTGCAAAGGTAATAATGAAGTTAACCTCAGATTCACTTTTGTGCTATTACAGAGTAGTAGCAGTGTAGTCATTGTGCCTCATTCTTTCTTTTGGAAAACTTTCTAATGCAGCTAATATAGATGGTCTTGTTTCATAGACGCAGCTTTCATAAACATCAATACACTATGATGAATGTTTGTTGTCTTCACTCTAGCAGCAGCAGTAATATTATATTTAATGTACAGTATGCTGATTATATTACCACACTAAATCTGTGGCCAATAATTATGTTCCGTTAGTCAAAAATACTGACAGAAGACCGAGAAAATCAGTGGATAACAGGATGTCAGTCACCAAAACCGATTGACGTGTGACACTCATTCAACAATTACAAAAATTGATTGCACATTTAACATAATGCGATACACTAAAAATCTAAAAAGCTGTCAAGAGAAGCACTTGTAACTGGAAGAAATGAACAGAAACTTGATGGTATTTATTTTTTAGGTAAATGGTGGTTTGATATATTTCACTGTAAGTAAATTTACACAGTATATACACCATAAACACGTTAATGTGGTGGATGAATCTTCATCATGGAAACCATTGTTCAGTCAGATGACTGATGATTGATTACAGCAGCAGAACATAGAGTTTGATGTCGAGGCTCCGACCTCATCACTCCCCCCGCAGATACGTTTACAGGAGTACTGATGCAGAGATGAGATGGGACATTTCTGCAGCCTAAATTGGGCCAAACTGGGAGGGTGTGTTTAGTAGATGGTTTAGCAGAGTGAGGTATGTTGTATATGTATAACGGTGCAGCTGGAGTTGACTGCCTGAACTAGTTTGCAGGCTTCCCTCCATTTCTGAATCATGAGATATCTGCAGCTCTAAAAATAAGATTTAAAAGTTTTTGGGTGTAAAGCATCTTTCAAAGTGAGTGACCACATATCATACAAGTCATCATGGTTCATGACTGAGCGTGATACTAAGAGAGAGCATGGAAAATTACCACACAGCAAATTAACTCAGCAGTGTGATTAACAATAATTTTTGTGAAACTAATTTGCACTTACTGTAGCATAAAATTAAGGTTGCGTTGGACCAGTTGGTTCAATTTTCAGAGGACCATCAGCACTTTTGAAAATTTAATGAGGATTCAAATTGCCTCTTTTTTCTCCCGTTCACATCATGTATTTGTGACAACCTAATGCTGTCTTTGTCATTCAAACATAGGTGGATCTGGTTTGGCAGAGTTTAGGAAATTACCTTTTTTATTTCTAAATTTGACTGCTGTAGTCTGAAATATGTTGGGAATCCAGAGGAGAGGATCTCAGGGAAATAATTGAAAATAAAGTGATTAAAAAGGCAACCATATCACCATGTCAAGAGAAGAGCTCTATTTTAGAGGGCAGAGGTGACAGGTCAGTGAAGGGTTAAACAGATGACCTTTAAACTCTTGACCACAGAGGGCAATTTATTTTGTTTAGAAGTCAAATCACTGCGTTGTCCCATCCCAAAAAATCCATATCAAATGTACTTATTTTGAATATGTATGCAAATGAAGCTTGGCAGTACAATTCTCAGTCATCAGATTTTAAGTTTTTGTTGTTCTTGGTTTTTGTTTATTTATATTTTAACTGACATTCATGTTTGGTGATCCACCAGCCTGGCACTTAGTGTGTCTGTATAGTACCATTCTCTCATGTGGCTGACACATAGATTGGCCTACTTGAAGGGAAGGGAGCCAATGTTTATGAGCTCCTCATGGTAAGGCAGGGAGACATTAGGGTGATGGGTGTTCTAACCCATCCTCCTCTTTGTCGTTGTGTGGAAGAGAAATGTTAGGAGATGACAGCTGAGCTCAGACCGCCAAATCACCTCTCGCAGCTCAGATTTGTGCAGCAGTTAAAATAGGTCTCGTGTCTGTAACCAATTGATGCCTTTTCTCATTGGATGGAGAAACACTTGACCAATCAGAGCTCAGAAGGTGGCTTTAAGAATGGGAACATGATAGCATAGAAAATTAAATATTTATGTGAAACTGCAACATAAAATGGCAACAAACTTGGATTCGCTAGATTCAAATCTACAAGCTGTTGTAAGTACATTATGTGTTAACCACACTACATAGTAAGTACATAGTTCTTTCAACAACATAAAATGATAAGTCAAACCTGCAAAAACTGATTTTTGGCTCCGTGAGGGCAGGGAAAACGAACCTGAGAACACAATACTAACACATTATCAACTTTGAAGTTGATATGGCAAACTTGATTTAAAAAAAGCTGCCCCTATTTGCACATAAAGCAGACATGGCGCAACTTTAGCAGTGATTCATTGTGAGAGTGAACCAAAGCAGTAAAGACAATGAGCTGAAAGACACTATAGCTTCTGTAAAGCAAAGGGGAGTCACTTAAAGATCTGTTGGTTTGTCACTACAAACAAGTCATTTCACATAAAAGCTGGCATTTGATGTATTGTTAATATAAAAATATTATATCATATATATCTGCTTAAACTTCCGGCAACTGCTAACACAGCTTTTCTGTCAACTGATGCTCATTTCATGTATTTTTAAAGCGTTCCAGAATATGTAACCTGCACAGTGGCATTCTTAGGTGAAAGAGGTCTTTGTGAAGTCCTCTCTTACTCATAGCTGAAAATCTTGCAGCAGGATCAGAAAGAGCTGATCCCAGATCTGTGTAGCCTTGTACCTACAGTACAGTGAGTGAGCCAAAGGAGGGCATGTTTCTGCCTCAGGCTGGACACCTGTAGTTGAAAGATCTGTCTTAGAGCGATGGATATGAAAGGACTGAGCTTCGATGACAAAGAAAGAACTGTGTCAGAGGGAGCAGACTGCAAGGAGGGAAGGTGGATTTTAAGCATTAATTGGGCTTTTATAATTCTACCGTTACCAGATATATCTTGCTAATGTTATAACATATTTTGTCAATGTTCAAACTCAAAAAGCACTTGATTTTCTTTCTTTGTCAGATTTTGAAAAAATACACAACCTTGACCTGACTTTCTGTCAATGTTCATCACTCTACATTTCAGCTTATTGATGTTCTGAAGTTGTGAATGTGAATTTTTGACTGCACAGATGCAAGTGGTACCCTTGTTTTTTGATAAATCTAGAGGGTCATTTTCATCTTCTAGCCTTGTTTGCGTCTCTTGATCTGATTTGCTTTGCTTTAATTCATTTCTCCATAACAGAAAACATTGTGTTGTGTTAAATAATAACTCTAATTTAGTTAGTGTGGTGAAAGGAACAGAAAAGGGCCACTGGTCACAATTAAAATTATGGTAAATGTAAATTGAGCAAAATACGCTCAGATATACTTTTCTCTGAGGCTGTGAATGCCTCGGCTGTATAAAAACTGCATTCCTCTCAATGAGACCACAGAGTGCTTTGGCAAAAATAGGATCAAGTCAACTTTCGCCACAACACAGGATGTAGGCCAAAGAAATATGTGCAAGCCATATTCCAGGTAGAATAACATGAACAATGTACTTCTGCTGTTTACCTTGCAATCATCAAGAGGTGGTACAGTATAATCTGATTGCTGCTGGTTGTAAAATCCTGATAAGCCTCACTCATGAATGTATCACTTGGACTCAGAATGGACTTGGATGCACAATGGGCATGTTGTCCACACCCATGCCTATCCTTGTTCTTCTTTCAATAAAAATAAGCTCTTCATTATCCAAAGGCTGGTTCCTGAATTGTTTCTTCTCAGGGATTTTGTACCCTATGGTTAACTGTTATCGAAAAAGGTGTTCCCCAAGGTTCAATCCTTGGACCATTTTTATTTTGTATGTCCATCAATAATCAATAATGAACCATAACCATTCATTATATTACTAATTTGCATGCAGATGACACAGTTATTTATAAAACAAAATCATATATTAATCAATTTGGTCCTACAATCTAGTTGTACATTTGATATTGAGCTTGTGCAGATTGACACCCTCGAATTGCTCGATTGATTGCTGAGAATTAAAATGTCCAGTTACTGATGGCTATACAACAATTTGTAGTGTGTTATTGAATTAAATTAGATTAGATTATTGTTTTTACTATTTTTACTTTTGTACCCTATATGGCTTTTTGAAAGGAACATAAACCTTTTATTGAAATTAATGAATTTCTCATAATAAAGCATTTTGATTTCATCCAAACTTTTGCACAAACACATTATTTTGCTGTATATAGCTCTTTTATGCTTTGGCATATGGACAGATGGAGCCATGGATCGAGCCACTAACAATGAGATTAGAGATCAACCCACTCCACCAGCTGAGCCATATAAAAAATACAGAACACAAAATAGTGTTTCGTTGTTCTGTTTTGTTTTTTTTGTCAGTCAGTTTGATTTTGAATGCCACCATCTTTTGTTCATTGCATCCAGGGTCAATGTGGCCACAAAAAGTCCTGTGAGAGAACCTAAGAGCTTTGTTCATGCCACACTGGTCACTCCCTAGGCCTCAGAGCTACAGGCCTGGCTGATCTCAGCTTGCACTCTCTTTCTCCTCTGTGACTAAGTCTCTTCCACCCAAAGTTAATTTTTAATGACACACTTTGTTATGTGGGTCCATAGGGGGCCCTTAGTGGCTGCGCTTTAATAAAGAGAGTCTCACTGCTTGCTCCCTTCTGAGAAGGCTTCATTAAAACTGGTGACAGAAAAAAAGGTTTTTGAAGTCCAAGATTTGAGCCTATCTAAACTTTATATTTCTCTGTCCATCTGTCTATCTGGTATTTTATGAGTTTACTTTCATTTTTACGTCAATGGTCGCAATAAACAAATAAGATATTGAAGGACAAATGATGTGACCCCCTAAGGGCCACTTCATAACTGTAGTGAAGTGATTGTGTGGGTTATGTGGGTCCATGGGGTTTTGGTTGGAGAGACAAGGTAGACAAACACCATCAATCTTCATCAATAATCCTACATCGTCATCTCGCCATGTGTCTACTGACAAATGATGACGATGACGATGCTTTTAAAACTGAACTCCTGTGGAAGTTTTATTTTTATTAAAGTTTTAATTTTATTGTTTCATTACAAAGTCACAATGTTTGTAGGGATGCAGGATATGTATTTTTAAACCAATAACTGATCATTAGCTTCTTCTTGTGGTCGATACCGATAAGAGAACCAATAACTTCACATTTTTGTGTAGTTTATGCACACCTAATGGTAAGAAAGGCTAAGATGAAGTGAGCAAAGATGGATGACTCGACTTTTTCCCTCCTCTCTGAATCCTTTCGGAGCAAAGCAACTTGGCTTTGTATTATTGGCTCAATTTATTGGCCATTAGCCAATAATATAAATTTCCTATTATCTGGCCAATAATATCTGTTCGATATATCTTGTGAATCCCTAAACGTTTGTATACATTAGAATGGCAATTCACCAATATCATCATCAGATAGGAAATAGTGATTCAGGATATCACCATATATTTTTTTTACTTGTCAAAATTCTTTAAATGTTTTAATGTTTATGAAGTAATATTTTTTTACATTTTAATTAATCGAATAACAAATTGGTTTTGATACTACCTATACTATTGCACGTCAGTCGCATTCACCTCATTGTTGTTTGCTGCTGGTCAGTGTTGTTGAGTCCAAGTTTAGATGAAGCCTGATACTGTTACACAAAGATCTGTAGACTGGTCTGAAACGCCAGTCTTAGTTTGGTCCAGCTAATTTACAGTTGCGTAAAAATAGCCTGATTAATTCAGTCACTGAGCCAGCAAAACTTTCCACTGTAACAAATTATAACACAAAGAATAAACCATGGCTCAGAGTTTGGTTTGCAAATAGTGTTTTTGAGTGGGCACTGATAAAGGGAAACAGTTTCATCTGCTAATGTTGGCAATCAACTCTTTTCCAACATATGAAAGTACTGTATGTGGGAATGTTGAAGTCCTTCAGTCTCAATTGGTTATGACACTTTTGGGAAAGATATAACATATCACTTTTAGTTTTTAGCCAATAACAGCATAGCAAATGTGGTTTGGGATGATTTGCAGGTAAAATTGTTTTTTAAAATGAAGTTTTATTTTAATTGACTTCCCATGACTACATTTTCAACATGTAACAGATACTCCGAAATGCCCTGGGCATAATTATTAGCAAATGTGGTTGTAGTAAAATTAAATACAAAGTTATTGCACAGGTTTACAAGATGCCACCAACATAATGGTGGCTTGTTTACTTCTGCCCACAACCCTGATTAAACTGCTAGTATAATCCATCAGAACCGTTTATCAGAATGTCGAATACCTTCAGAAACCCCCTTTCTTAAAACGATGGTCCGACACTACTTCACACTCTGATTGGCTAGATGTGTGGGGGTGAGAATTTCCAATGTGGTCAGACAACACGTCGTTCACCCCTTAGTCTATAAAGATAGGCCAGATTAAGTATTGTTATTGTCACACAGATTCAGATTTGTTGGCATTTAGACGTTGATTATTCATTTCATTCATTTAGATGTTTGCAAATTTTTACAATTATTGTATAGTGTAATAATTGTCTCTTAAGAATCTGATAACTCTATGAAATAGTTGATGCTTTAAATAGCACATTAGGTGGAAAAGGAATGATTACAGTTAAGTGAACCCTCCAGGACCTGCAGGAACTTCATTGTGTGCTGCTATGGAAACAAGTGGCCTTCAGTTTCAGTGAGAATTGGTCAGACGGGGTGAGGCATCGCCGCTGTTTTAAATGAAGTGAAGTGCCAATTGAAAGACAAACTAGCCTCTGTGCGTGTTTATCTGCCACAACACAACGCTTTCTGACAGCCTTTTCCACCAAGTCAGTGCAATCTACCACTACCGAATGTAGTAGGGTCATGTAAATTGTAGATGAAAGTTTTCATCTACAGTGGGGTAGCTCACAAAATAAGATACAGGTTGCAGTAACTGTTTTAATGATGTAGAGAGAATTTTGAAGTTGAGTGGAGCTGCTAGTAATTGTTCTCTATTGCTGTGAAGACTTCTGTTCCCTGCCAGAATGAACACCTGGCTCTTGGTGCGTTGCTAAAATAACCAAGGAGGGAAAAAAGACTGCAGCTGTGCCATATTTGAATTTAGCCCATAAATTAATAAATATCTTCCAAAGGCTACAACTGCCTTTAATTGCTGAAATTGATTAGACAGTTTATTGGATGTGTCTCCTTCCTGTTCCCCATCTGTGAAAAGGTGTAATTTTCTTTCCCCCCCCCACACTTCTCCATCAAGAAAATAATTAGGTCTACAGAACAGAGTGATGAGAAAACTAAATGAATGCTATCATTAAGCTTTGGGAGTAAATGTCATTATTTCAGGATTTAACAACTGAGTGGTGAACTACATTATATGGGACTAGTTAATGTTGGTAAGAAGCTAGCAATGTTGGAGCACATGATTCTTCATTAGCCCTTGGTAGACTTTTTTATAATCTCCTATAAATCTCCTGCATGGCCAAAAAGGAAACTACAGCATAATTAAGGAAACAATAGATGTTGTTTTAGGTGGCAGTTACACAGCAATGCCATATTTCTGCTCTGATTTGGAGACATAGTGAATAACATTGGAATGAAAATTGGAAAAAAGAAAAATCAGTTTAAATCAAAGACTTGGTATGCAAAACATCCCAACCCTCTAATGAGATGCAATAAATTTAACATACAACAGTTCTTACAGTTACATTTGGGTGTTGTACACATCTGTGCCATGCAGAAAGTAAGAAATTTTAAATTATGCTTTTGGTATGAGATCACAGACAGACAGACACAGACAGAATTTTACTGGTGAAATCTCTGTATGTAGCTGCTGTACTTCAGAGGAGAGAATATCACACATGGAAATTCATACCAACACAAGAAATGACAGAACTTTTGCGCTATGTAGCAGGATTTCTACAGAAAGATGTTTACATCTTTCTGCTTGATAGACACGCCCAAAGAATAATTTCTGGTCCAATTTTGAGCCTGACTTTGACAGAAATAGAACAGACTTGAAGAAAATGGTAATTTCACTACGATTTTCCAGTAGCTCTTTAAAGAGTGAGATCAAACTAGTCTTCTTCTAAGAAGCTTTTTAAACATGGATGCATTTATGTCAATTATAATAATTTCTATTCTGCTGGAGACTTTTTAATTTTTAATTCTTGATCTTCCAGAAGGTCGCCCTCCTGTTACTGCTCATTGATTAATATAAGTGGGTATTTTGTAGCAGATAAGATCAGTTGTGGGTCATTATTTAACAGGAGCATCCTTTGAATGATACTTGTGTGCAGTGGCAGCATCCTGTGTACTCTCCATTTGTTCCATATGATTTTGCACTCCCTCCTCACAGGAGGGGAAGAGCTGATTGCAGTGTTCTCCCTGTCTTTTTCAATAAGCCCGACACTGTCGACTCCTCTTTGACTCAAACTCATGTGTGGAGTGACTGTCAACCCGCCAAGGCCCATTCACTCCAGCGCACACCACATCAAAACTCCCTGTGCTCTGTCTGCATCAAAGCTCCTCCCCAGCTCACTCTCCGCTCACAGTCACATTCTGCAGCTTTAAGCTTGAATTCAGCTCACCTCCAGCCTCTACTCCACAAGCCCTTTTCACTTCCCCATTCCCACTCTTCTCCCAATCTTATAGCCTGTTCCCCCCCGCCCCCCATCCCTCCAGCTCCACTCGGGGCTACATGATAACACACTTTGGAGGGAACCGCTTTCCCCCAGAGCAGCCAAAACTGTGAGCATTCGCTCCATCATAACAGCACTGTAGCAAAACTGCTGTCACGCCGAGTTTGCCATGCTAATGTGGCTCTAGGCGCTACTACCCTTCCCTTAAAGTACTGTGATGGAGGTGTGTGGAGTCTTTTGTGGGTGCTGAAGGGAAGGAGGGTTGTTTTGAGAGGTTAAATAGTACAATGCATGGTTTCTGGAACAAGTCAGTGAATGTATGGGGGAGTGGGTGGAGAGAGGCTATGAATATAGTTCACAGCATTTTACTCTTATAGCTGGAAGCAGTTTAATTCCCATCTACCCTATGAGAGGGGTAAGATAACACGCTTCAAAGGGCTCAACTGTCACCTGGTAATGCTTTGAACTATGTCCTTGGACTGTCATATAGGGAGACATACACTCCCTTTAATCACCCACTTCATGTATGAAGACAGATAGCTCCAACATGTCAACATTGCCTCATTCTTATCCTAGTACACATGTATACGCACACACACGCACACACAGATGCACACAATATTCTCTGCTGCAGCTACAGCGAAGGATTGATGGGAGTAGCAAAGATCTTACCTTCTTCCAAATCAGCATAAACTTCCTACTGGCAACACGTTGCAGTCGTCAGCAAAATCATTGCAACACCAAGGAGGGCAATCAGGTAATTACTGTTACCAGATTTTTCCAGATTACAGGCTCCCATTTATTCAAAGACACGCGTGGGACACATGAAACTGATTCCTCCTATGTCTGTTTGCTTCAACTTTAATGTTTTATTAAAGCTGGGAGCTGCATGTGTTAAATGGATGGTAGCTTCTTTGTTTCTCATGTATGGACTTCAGGGAAGGTAACTAAATCTGTCTACTAGGACCTCTCAAGCGCACTAATAAACATGTTACATCTCATTTGTTTTGACTATTCCTATTTTTTGCAGTGACTTCCTGGAGTCTGTGCTGGTTGCCTGGCAACACTGCAATGACAACAAGACTCGAGGCAATTACTGTACCCATGGCCAGGAAATAACATGGCACATACTCACCTGTAAAACTACAACTTGCCTGTTTTACACTTCGGTTTTTTAACTACATAATTGCCCTTCATGTTTATTTCACATGTGGCTACTCACCATTGCAATTCACTGTGCCCTTGGTTAATCAGTCAATTTCTTTCTGAAGCCACACCTAAACCAATAACATATTTGATTTCAGAAAGGAGAGACTAATCAAGAAATAGTCTTAAAGCATGATTAAATAAATGTATTTTACACAGTGTGCAATAAAAGGAAAAATTAAAGAAACGTGAGGAGTCTTTGGCAATCACACCCCATTGTGACATCACCATTTTGTAGGGTTATTTATGATATGAGCCATAGAGGAATATCCCCCAATGAAGTCTAGAGATTGGTGGTGATGAGAGAGTGAAAAACAATAGCTGAAGATCTGGATGGATGGGATATGGGGCGGGATTTTTTTCATCAAACCTGGAGTTGGGTCGCACAAATGTGAAAGTGAAATGACAGCAGCAGAACAGGGGAAAGTTGGATCTTTTTGAGAAATCTGATTGGCTAAAGTGAAAAATCTGTGCCCTCAGTAAGCTGGTCGATTGGGAAATAAGAAAAAAATCTGAATCCGTAGAATAAGCATAAAGAACTTTGAATTTTTATTTAGTTTTTCACAAAAACTTTCAATGTATTTCAGTGGGCCACAATACTCCTCGTCTTTAATAACAGCATGGAGGACGTCGAGTGGCTCAACATCAGAGGCCTCAACCAATCTTCCATTTTATCTGTTCACCCTCAGTTCTTCATTTCCACTCTGCCACTGAAACATTTGAGAGAGTGTTGGTGTTAATGCCAACAGTCTTTGTCTGCTCCTCTTAAACTGTAGAGATGTAGAGCAACAGTATGAAGACTGTGGACTTACATTTTGCATTCTGGGTCACCCAGTTCATTTTGTTCTCCCTCCGTCTGTATGTTAAAATACTGAGGTTCTCGCTTCCCATGTGCTGTCTTATGTGTTTGCGTGATATACAAGTAAAAACCGAAGCAGGTCAGGAGTGAACTCAACCATCAGGTTGTTGGTGTGATGGAAAATAGACGATTGTTAATTCATGCCGCTGATGAATAAATGATTGGCTCCAGCATTGGGGGCCAGGCTTAAAGGCATGGGGCATATGGGGAATGAGGAGGGGCACAGATGCTCCTTGGGGCCAGAGGGCTGATAGGCAAACTTAAGAGGGACATAGAAAGGGGAGAGGAGACACTGGGGCAAGCATGAGAGGGGAAGATAAAAAATGAGGCAAAGGCAGAGAGAAAAGATAGACATGCTTACCATGCCTCAAAAGCCAACTCTGGTCCCACTGTGCAGAACTAACCCCCTAACTCAGTCCTCGAACCCGGCATCTGAAGTGCCAGTTAACCACAGGGGCCTGAAGATACGCTGCTTTAAGCAGTCTGCCTCTGAGCATCAGGTCCTGTCCTACTCTGACCTCCAACAAAAGTAAACAGCTCAAAGAGGAAAGCGTCTGCACCCCTGCATCCAACAAGACAGACGGGCCTCATGGGAGTGAAACAGAGAAACTACAAAAAAAATACTGACAACTCAGATGCTGAAATTAAACTTCCCATCCACCCTTTATAATGCCTTTAAAAAATATCCATGTTCATAATCACACGCATGCAGGAGACCCACACAAATGCACACATTTTGCAGAGCAACCCCGGGAGCACTGAGAGGATCTCAGCACCATCTACTGGTGGCATTGTGAATAAGCTACTCCACTGTGGCCGAGGGGAAATAAACACCAACTCAGTTCCCTAAAATAATTTTCTCCACCGCCTTTGCCAGGACTCCCTTTCCATTTGCACCTCCTTCAAGCCAAGAAACTAATCTGACATGATTAGTTACAGTTTGCCAGTGCAGCAGCACGGTATCTTTTATCATCCATAAAGACCTTCTTTTACACAAAAGGAGGAGGAAGGTAGTTTGTGATTTGTTATGAATCGAAATTTGATATCAGAAAGTATTTCACGGTGATGCCTGCTTATAAAAAAAGAAAATAATGCTTTATTGTGTAAAAAAAAATGTAATTAAACTTAAACCTGCAATAGTTGATATTTTGACACATGGGGGCAGCAAAAACAACCTTTGAACACAACATTGACATACCATCACTTTTCACCATCACAACTTGTCAACAAGTTGTTTATTGCATAACACTCGTTATGAAGCATCATTATCATTCATCTGGAGTCGTGTTTCTGTCCACCTGTCCTCTCTTTTAGCTCTGTTTTTGGTCTCTACCAAGTCCTGTGGGTGATATCTGGCTCTAATGGTGCTAAATGCTCCACAATGTTAACCAGATAGTCTCTAGTCTGTCTGCTGTTTGGTACTAAGCAGGTAACAGACAGTGGGTTGTTTTAGCTTTTATGCTGACACTCCCGAAAGCTGAAATCTGCCTATAAAGTCACTGGCTCCCTTTAAAGCTCTGTAAAGCCGAGGGGATTGTCAGACTCAGGGTGATAATTCTTTGTAGGTTCAATTGTTGCCTTTGATTTTGTCATTATAAAACTATTATAATTCTAAATTCTATTACTGTCATTTTAAGTCCTGGTTTGAAAAAGTTCTGATTTCCTATATTTTCAACGTACTGAATACTGTGCATCACATGACTTTTTACTTGCATCAATGTATATTTTCAATTCTTCCTCTATAATTTATATGTAGGAGGAAATCATGCTATTACTTGCTGCAATTTGTCCCTCTCCCTCCAGAGGGTTTGTCAGGGTATACTGAAAGGTGTGTTCCGTGTATCCGTATCATGATTTTTAGTATCAGGTATAAGTCAAGCCTCAAAAACATTGCGTTCTGCATTAACCATCATGCAACTCTTTCGTTAGAGTCTTCCTGTCTGGTAAATAGACCCAATCACTGTTTGTTTCATACTTCAGGGTAGAAAACCCCTGCATCACGTGGCTTCCATACAATTTTATTTTCTTTTTTCATTATGTCATTTTAACATGTATATATCTCGAGAGTGCATGTTTGATGCTTTCATGTAATAACAAAATAACAAAGTAATGTTAGGTTGGAGACCTAATGAAAACTTGTTTATTTCAGCTGTCACTTTTAACTGTAACTGTTATTTAAAGATATATTAAACACAGTGTCCTATCTGATGTTTTGTTGTATGTTGTAACATTTTTAAAATTACATCAGTGAATGAAATAATGAATGAAATGGATGAAATGATGAAATAATACGGAGAAAATCTTGCTACAATAACATAATGATATATCCACTCTGGTAGATTTTAATGGTAGCTATTGCTTTTTGTATATTCACAAAGTAATCCTCTTAAACTTTGTTAAAACACAAAGGTTTTAAACTTGAAATAGTAAGTGGATATCACAGAATATGGAAATTTATCTGCAGGAACATTTCACATTTCACACCGATGAGAGATTGCATTGAGGTCATATAAAATATTTATTAGCTTGTGGGAGATTAATGTGGTAAATGCACATCAAACAAAACAACAGAGCTACAGTCATTTGGGGAGGCTTGAAGTGCTATTTCAATTATTTTGACAACACTATGCAGAAGTAGCACCGTTAGATTCTGCTGGGAGTGTGCTTTTCCTCTTATCACTGCCGACAGCAGAACAGCAGAATAATATAATCCATTGTGTAGGTACTTGTAAAATACCCCTCCCAACAGCAAGAGCTTGTGGGCCATTTCCTCAGATTAAGTTTTCAGTTGATGTGGAAAAAATATTACGTGACATTCCCAGAATATTTACACAGGTAAAGTGGGGACGAGATAACTGTCTCTCCGAATCAGCAAATAGCGAGTCTGTACATGTCTGCATGCATTCAGGCTCTCCCATCATCTTACAATTACAGACAAATACATCACGTTGTTATCAATGGAAACAGCTGCTCAAGGACTGATTGTAAAATGGTAATAAGCTGCGGGGACCTGCAGAGAACAGTGACAAGACAAATCTTCCTCTTAGGAACGTCTTTTTAGAAACCACAACATGGTCCCTCGCAGTCACTATATCTCCACCTAGATCAGAAAAATGAATTGCTACAAAGAGTAAAGTAACACACTAGTCTTCTTTATTTTACATGATATACAGTTCAACAGTGCAACATGCCAGTATTTTGTTTAAGGAAGTTCGTTTATTTGTGTGCCAATTTGAGTCAGTTTTTTTGTTTTGCGATGATGAGAACATGATGTACCGGTGGAACAGAGTTTTCCTTGATACCCTCTGATTCTGACATCACACACACACACACACACAACAGGGGGAGGAAGTGAGGGCCTAATAGCTTCTCTAAGGACGACATTCAACCTAATTTGCACCGTGAAAATTCCCTGTGGTGACTGCACCTACAAGACAAACATATTAATGTTCAGTGTGCGTCTGTGACCTCGTGAAAAAATTTACAGTATATGCATGTTGCTCTCAGGGACAGAAAGAGACGACTATGTGTGTGTAAATGAATGAGAGAGAAATAAAAAAAGATGTGAGGAGGGAGAGATGTGATTCAGTGTTACTAATCTATTTTGATATCCACACTGTGACGTTCTGTACCAGGCAGCGAAACTGTCAAATGATTCTTTTCGTCTTTTATTCACTACCTGCGGGACATCCTGACTTACCCTCTTACTGCTTTGCGCCCGCTCTCTGCTCCTCTCTTGCATTGTGCTCATCCTTTCATTTCCCGTCTTATCGTCCCCCGTGTGTGATAGGCTATCTCACTACGCTCATGCATTCATGAGTGATGGCTTATTTACATAAAGTTTATAGTGCAGTATTGGGGGTGGGGTTAAGAGGCAGCCATAAGAGCATTAGCATGTACCGGTATGTTTTGTTCAATAATAATATTCACTTGAGAAATTAACTATGCAAAAAATTTTATTTTATGACGAGTTAATAGGTTGCTTCCATTACATTATATAAAGACATTTAGTCTATGATTATTTGTCCTCTCCTCTTATCCTAAAGTTACCGATTAACTTTTAAATGTATTCTGTGCAAGCTTAATTAGTCAGAAGATGTAGGTTTAAAATATGTTTTGTGAAATCATTATTATTTGTTATTAGCAAACTTATTTGCAATGTCCATGCAATACTTATGTACTGCATGGGATTTAGTTGTTGTTTTTTAAATTCAAATATAGATTATCATTGGTTAAATAGAGTGAAAGCTGTCTTTTTTCCAGGCAGAGGAGATATATTTGACCTCAGAATCTTGTGTTACTAAAAGTTTTGTGTCATCGTGCTGTTTTCAGTCCAGACTTTGAGGTGAAAGACGACTTTTACCCACAGTGTGAATCCAGCTTCTGGGGAAATAAATCACCTTGACCCACAACTGCACACCATGAAATAGATGCGATAGACATATTTCTCAGGAAGGATATCTTCTGGCTATGTTCCTATTGACTAGAAAAAGTGAAAACATGTTTCATATCAATTTGCACAGTGATAGCTGTCTGAATATTGTAAGCTATTGTTTGACATACATGAACATTTCTTGGACTTGGAGAACATTTGTTTACTGCTTATTGCCATCTGCTTTTGTGCAATAAATGTAGGATATTTTGAACTTTCCAGAGTTTTATAAATTAGACTTCAGTGATGATGTTCAGAAAACAGTCAGGACCACTTTAGTCTAAGAAACTTACATTGCAGTAGTTACATTTGGTGGTATGGCTCTGTTCTGGGAGCATCCATGGGAAGCCTGAGGCAGCAGCAGCAAGACCCCGTACAGAACAGAGCAGGCATCAATGACAACAGAAATTACATTGATTAAGTCAGACACATCATACATAAGTCAGACGTAAAAGGAGGAGCTGGGTGGAGGTGGGTTACAAAAGCAGGAAGAGTAGCCAGCTAAAGCAGCTTAAATAGCGCGCCCTGCTTGAAATTTGCCAATGTTTGCATAGAAGAGAATCAGCTGAGCCATCAGCTGATGTGGGCTGCCTTTTGATCAGCTGATGTGTATAGATTTAAGAGCTGGGCTTGACTTCGTGGCCTGACAGAACTAACGCTATGCTCAATTTTGTTGCTGTTCACATCACATGATCTCAATGAGCAGATCGAGTTTGCTCAAGTCTCATCAAAACTGTAGATATCCAAATTTCCCCTTTTCTGAGCACTTCTCATCCATGTTGGCTAAAACCTTCACATTTGACCTCGGAAAAAGCAGCTGAGAAAACACCTGAGGGAGGTTTCATAGAGACATCTCATGGATTCATCTAGGGAAATTTTGTTTTATAAAGCCAAGCGTGGCCAGGAAACCAGGAAAAACCTGAAAAATTAATCTAGCCAAGTCTCACCAGTTTTCAAGCTTAGCTTCATACCTCTGGCTGAGCCAGTGTTACAATCAATCCACCAGACTGAAACACAATGATTCTCCAAGGTTCCTCCCTACAGGTTCCTCTTTATTGCTGCTCTTTGAATATGATATTGAATATTCCAGCACAAATTTATCACATTTTGACACATGGTTTTAGTGGTTTTTCACTTTTTTGGCAGCATTTTTTAATTCAATGTTTCATAGGCGTACATGTTGCTGTATTTGATCTGAATATGAAGGTTTTTGGATGTGTGTGCCTCTTTATTAAAGTTGTATTGGGCAAACACTAATATAACTCCAACACTGAACGAAGGCCATGGTATTGTTTGCAAAGTAAAAGTCTGATGAATATCTTTAGAAGTTATGTTTCATAATGAAGGTTGTGAATTTATTCTATGTTTTGTTATTGTTGTCTGTTGATGGGCTGCTGAAGGTTTTGGTTGGAGGATGGTATTGCAACCCTCTTTTCTTGGTTGGAAGCGTTCTCCAGTCCCACTGGCCTGTGGATAATAAGCAGGCTAACATTACTTTTGGAATAATCTTCTTTAATTAACACCAACATGGCAAAACACCCAACTTAATTTTCTCCAGGTTCACAACTGATCCCCCAGTCTACTGCTGCACATATCACCTCGAATCTGTTACACTCACAACGGTCCCTCATAAAACAATGGCAGGCAAATAAAATGAGACTTGGGCAACATGAAATAACAACTTCACCATTGCGGATATAAATATATAGGCTAAATAAAATAATAGTTGAAGTGATAATGGAATAACTGTAATGTTAAAACCTAATTCTGCAAGTCAGGTCACAACATTAAAACCACTGACAGTTGAAATGAATAACATTGACCATCTTGCTGAGGAATGTGACAAAGAGCTTAAGGCGTCCACCTGGCCTCAAAATGCCCCAGATCCAAATCTGATTGAGCTACAT
>JBBPCS010000001.1:13609915-13626766 GCA_037974645.1 Hollardia meadi | reverse complement strand
ATTGTACTGTAGCCATGATCAATGTCATTCACTTCATCTGTCAGTGGTTTTAATGTTGTGGCTGATCGGTGTATACTAGAAGTCTCATCTCATTCAGCCAACAACACAGGTGTTTGTTCGTTTTCCAACTGTCCTGGCCTTCCTCTGCTGGGTCACATAAACACCACACCAGCAGGAAGGTCCTATTTGACAGGTGCATTAAGCAGAGATCCCCTCTCACCTTGTTTTGTGCTTCTGTGTCCCTTCGGTGATGTGCGTGTTGAGGCAAAAATATGTACGTGCTGCTAGTCTGCCAGCTGTGTGAGTGGCCCTCAGCCCTTTAACGCTGTCACTTCTGCAGCTAACAACAATCACTCTCGTCACTTACCATAATTAGAGGGGGGACAAGATGTCATGTCACTCTGCTCGCTATAGAGTCTCTGCTGTCTGCAGCCGTCAACAAGCTGCGTCCATACATTAAGAGGTCTCACACTTGATGACTAATATTTTTTTTCTATCTGCTGGCAATAAAGGATAGACTAAAACGACAAATGTGGCGTTAATATGTATGATGTCTTGAGAACAAAGGTCAATTTTGGCAACAATTGTGCTCCACTGTTGAAAGTTCTGACAGCATCGTTATTATCCTTTTTCATTTTCTCAAAAACGATTTGTGCCAGATGCTTGCACACAATGGGCCTAAGCCTGATTTTATTTTTTATTTTTATTTTTTTTGGACTACAATTCTGAAATTTATTTTCAATATACAATAGTTTAGGGGAAAAAATCTGAATACAATTAAAGGATTTCTTCCAGCAGAATTACATACTGTACCTGACAGAGCAGAGGGATTGAAATGACATTTAGACTATAAATTAGAAAGATACCTTTTTACAGAAAATACAATCAGTTTAATTAATAAATAAATGTTACACTTTCATTCCTTTCAAATACCAGAATTTGCTCGGTGGCTCATCAAATTTCTTTGGGCCTTAATTATGTTACATTTATTCGTAAGGGACAATTAACGACTTCTCCACATATTTAGCACTGAACTCCCATAACATTGTCAGTATCATGATGGACTGTTTTTTTAAAATGAAGATCCAGTTGGTCAAGTGACATCACTTGAGGCAGTTTATCAGACTTCACACAGCTCTCCATGGAGCCACAATGCTTTATTAAACTTTCTCCACACATGCTGTAGTACTCCCCAAGACCGATATTGATGTGTAAAATTGGTAGACTTTCTCAAACAATCTCAGACAAAAGAGGAGAAGAGACACTTTGTACCAGGTTAATAATTGCATAACCTAAGCAGTTCCTGGGCAGAAAAACCTCCAAAATCCAGCCTACGACTCTGCTTGCACTTGGTCACATCAACATTGAAGTGTTTAGGAAAACAGGCCCCTAATATGCAGATTCACCTGGACATCATGTCATGATGTAACGTCTCAGATGTTGAGAGGTTATATTATGACATGTTGTCATCTGTCATTTCTTCTCCAGGACAGTTTGCAATGTGTTATTTCCATCAGGTGCAGCCTGACCCATGTGGTTAGACAGTTGGTGAGGTTGACAGTAACTGGGACCTTCGCCATAACAATGTCTGTTCAGTGATACCTTCTGTCTTACCTTTACCCCCCTGACGCATCGACTGGACGACATTCACTTGTTAATCTCAACTGTGGACACATGGACAAATTGATACTCACAGGAAAACGTCTACTATCATATAGAAATATATTTGGCTCACATTGTAGTATTTTAAAGAAGTTGCAGTATATTTATATGTTCTAATATATCATGTTTTTTAAATATCTTTTAGGAAAAAAAACATAACAGAAAGAGCAACAAATTAATATTTGCCAAGTGTTTAGAATGCAGCACATCTCCAAGCAGGTCAGGCTCAGCCAGATGCTCATGAATACAGTTGTAACTTGGAGACCTGCACAGGAAGTTATGTGTGGTAAAGTTTTGGAAAGCTCAAGGTCACTTCCTGTTTATTTGCACTTGGCCACATACTTGCTGTCAAGCCACTGACTACCTTGCTGACCCCACGTTCTAGCTTTGGCATATCAACATGACAGTTAGTGTATTTCATTTTATATTCATTTGAATCATCATTTTTGTGTTTCAGCTCTCATTAAAATTTAGAGGGCTATTGTAGTTAACTTAAATGCTTAATTCACCTTGGAATGTCAACCACTAATTAGACCCGGTTATCACACAATTAGGCATGTAATAAAATCATTTTCTGTCATTTAAGTAATCATTTAATCCCCATAGACTATAAAAAAAACAACTTGGCCTCCTCAATCCTTCAACAATTGTAATCTGTTAGCTGGTTTGGAAAAAACAAGGCATGCAATTTCAGTTCTGCTCGGTGTGGCAAAAACAAATGAGTTAAAACTTAGTTGTATCTTCTTCAGTGGATAAAACAAAGGAGAATTCAAAGAGTCACTTTTCAGATCCTACGTAATTAAGAAAAGCTGCTCTTTTATCACAGTGGAATAGCAGCATAGCATGAGAATAGGTTGTAAATAGATACCTTTGTGGATGTGTAGTAATTAGCACTGAACTTTTCCAAAGCCATAATTAGTCTGTGTCCATTCTCACTTGATGTATCCTCCCTATCTTTCTTCATGTTCAGCAGGGGAAAAAAGTAAGTAAAAAGAGGAGAATACATCCAAAAATAACACATCTTCTTGTGATCATTAAAATGAGAAAGTGGAGGAACAGCTGCTTACAACAAAATAAACACATCAACTCCAGTGCTCCACAGTGTGCAGTCAGAAAGGCCTGAAGAGACAGCTGTCCACCTTTAATTACAAAGACGCTCATCTCTTTCAGCATTCTCACAGCTTTCTTCCTGCACATCTAAACATCAGCTTTACTCAAATATAAATGTAATACCTTCAACCTCATGAGAAGGATCTGCTCAGCATAGGTCAGTTCAGGCAATTTATGCCGTAATAATGTTAGTGAAGATGAAATGAATAATTGAATATTTGGGGAATACACTTACTATATTTCTCGCCAAGAGTTAGATGAGAAGATTGATGCCTATCGATCTTCTCATCTTACTCTTGGTGTGAAAGTGAATATGTCTATCTCTCCCAAATTTGAAAACAAACTTAAATGCATTCTAAATAAGTTAAATATTTTCCGTGTTTTATTTCCCATCAGCATAGCAATCTCTACGACAACCTCTCCCTCCCACTGAGAGTCATTTCCATCTTATCTCTACAACCTCTTCTTTGTGGTCAAACATGTTGGGCTAAGGTCATTTTATGAGGATTTTAACATAAAGTAAGTGAATTCCAATGTGCAGTTTGCTCCCTTTTAAAGAGTGCTTTCTATTTTACACACAGGCTGGCAGAAAATACTGATTTTAAAGTTTCACAAGTTTCCCTGGGGTCTAGAATAAAAGGATTGTGTTTTTGCACTGAGTGAAAATGCAGCCAAACGATGAACAGACAGAATGACAAATGAGGAAGGGGCCTGTGTTTTACAGCAATGATGCTTAATTGCATACATAGCTGCCATTCAGAGTCCAATTGTACTGCCTGAATGTTGGCAGACCTCACCACAATGTGTTGACTCATCCTTCCTTTCTCTTACTTGATTTGTTTTGTTTTTCCATTTTGAGGGTTACATGGCATTAACCATTCTGAACCCTTGATAATTTCCCCAGTAATCAGTCGGTTCTTTTTTTGTGGCAAAGCTTTAATCAAGCATCTTAAAGCCTCTGCAGCCAGAAATGTGAAACACAAAAAAGCATGCAATTACTCCCAGAAGACCTGTCCCTCCTCTCCGCTACAGCTGCAGAAAAGAGGGCACTATTACAAACACGTCCTCCTCCTCCTCCTCTCTCTTCTCCTTCCTTTCTTCTGTGTTGTAAAATAACATCACCCAGCTCAAACCATAATGACAGAAGATGTAAAGACGTGTATTGGAATAGTATTTAGAAACATTTAGTTGAACAGTGCAGGTTCAACACCTGAGAAAACCTGCCAAATGCGGAGTCCGCTTCTCGTGACCACACCAGCCTCTCCGGTGTGTACCCCTGCACAGGAGTACACTCTCTCCCTCTATGGAAACATCACCTTGTGATAAATATTATCCTTTATCCTAATTGCAGATGTCATCTTAAAAAAAGGTTAATATTTGAGGTTTATAACCTAATAAAAACTTTTATTGGGCATATAATTAAGTGTCAGAGAGACTAAGGTAGGTTAATTGAAGCAAACGAATGTGCCTTTATTCCTGTGGTGGAGAGGTTGGGGGTATTATATACTTGCAAAACTAAAATGATTACCTTAACCTGAGACTACTGATTTAATGTACAATTATTATACCCACAACTTCCTGCAGTAACTATAACATTGTAACAACGTTGTAACAAGCCATTTTAAGGCAACTAAAAAGCATAAGTGAATGTGTCCTGATGGTACTGCATCAAAATTGCCTCTGGTATAAAATGATTTCTTCTTAAAAAATGTCCTCATTACATTCAACATCAAACACAGTCAGGCCTCCAAACAACCCAGGCAGTAAAACAACAAAGAAGATGCTTCAGCATTGCTTGCTGTTGGTTCTTGTTCTAACACAACATGCTCTTTGTGAGCTGTTGTGGATTTGTGCACCTAAGCCCCAGTAAGCCCTTTGACTTTTTGCAATCATGTGGCTGTACCAGATGATAGACAGTTTATCAACCATGAATGTCTCTATCCCGGCATAAGGCAAAAATCTCAAACATATTGAACTTGTCACAAATGTAAATAATGTGACATTTTAATGACAACTCATCGAGCCAATTAAAGAGACTACAGTGAATGTTACATTTAGTGCTGTGACATCAGAAAAGCAGGGTGACTAATCATGAAATGAATGTAATGTTATGTCAAGGCCGTAGTCATGGAGTCAACATCTTTTCTTGATTCCTTGTGCGTGATGGTAGAGATTATGGATTAACAAAGTGCAATCATATAAACAGAAATCTATGCATTGTTATATGAAGACAAGTCCAGGTATTGTGGCCAAAGTTTAGCAAATTTTCAAGTCAAAAAAAGAAAAAGAAAAAAAAGTCAAGTGAAATTTTATTTATATACACACAGAGATGCATGACAACTACAATATTAACAGCTATAGAAATATTACTACTGTTGGTAATAGTAGTAGCTTTAGTAACTATTATTTTGAAATATGATAGGAGATATTAAGAATAATAATAACTGGAGGCCAGCCTGATCCATCCCTTACTATAAGCTTTATCAAAAAGGAAAGTTTTAAGCTTTCTCTTCAACATAGAGAGGGTGTCTGCCCCTGGACGGTATGTTTTATTTATTTGTATGTTTTATTTACAAGTACACTTGGGTGTGCAGCAGGAGCATTTGGTCTGCTCTCCTCTCACTTTCTCCTCTTGTCTTATCCTTTTTAACCTCTCTGGTCCAATATTCTCCTCTCCAGTCATCTCTTTTCCTCGCCTCTCCTCTCCTTAACTATTCATAAATTTCATAACACTATACTAAAACTCGTATTACATATTAGTTTTCCACTTTTAAAAAATAAATTTGAAAGCAATTCAATAGAGATAGTAGCCTACTGTCAGTCAAGCATCAGTCAAGCAACGGTTTCAGTTCTGCTAGAGTAGCTACGGCAACCCCACTTGGACAAACTGCATAAAACTCCAGTACACCGTGATACAAGAACTGGCAGTAATAATGGCAGTTTGTTATGTTTAGTTGTGATTATTATCAAATTTGTTAATGATTATTTCAGATGATGTTTCGTAGTAGCACTTTTTATTTATATTTTTATATCAATTTACTGTGGGAGCCAATTTGAATATTGGTGTATTCTGCATTATATATAAGTTAAGTTAAGTTAAGTTATATTATATATAATGAGGGGAATGTGTCCCCATCCAAAGAGATATTATAATTACTGCCTTGCGTTATTTATATCTACCATAACCCTATGCGGTGAGGTCAAAGCTCTTGGTGTATTCTGCATGGTGTATGTTTTAAACGTGCTGCCTTTGAACACACCCCTAGCTTGGTCTCTCAGCGGTAGATTTGGATTGGACGGACTACTTGTGGAGGAAAATGGGTGACGACTTGGGTGACGAGTGGTGGACGCACGAGGGTAATCCAGGTATCTTCTAGATTAAATCTAGTATCTATTTTAGTGTTTGTGAGACTTGTGGTCCGGAAGGTTTTGGTGTATTCTGGTAGGAAGACTCTTAGTGTTAGCTTGTAGCTGACGCAAGAAATGTCGGTTAGTTGTTAGGTCACTGTAAGCTAACGTTAGCTAAACAGCCAGTGAGTTGCTTCAGCTACATTCTGTGAATCATAATGTCATTTACCGTAACGACAAAAGTAAAATACAAAATGCCAATAGGTTTTTGTATGGCATACATCTGATTTGTTTGGACAGGGAAGGGTGGCGTTGTTAGCATGAGTTGTTCGAGCAAAAAGCGTGTAAACACACGCGTGTGTGTGTGTGAGTGAGTGAGTGAGTGAGTGAGAGAGAGAGTAAAGTTATGTGTATTCTGCGTGTGGGTCATCACAGAAAGTAATTTTGGTAACGTTTTGTCGTTTGTGTCCCGTGCCTTCCCTTGAACCTCTCATTTAGCTACTCTTCTACATAGAACTTTCTGCACACATTCTCAATTATTTGAGGGTGGACATATATATATATATATATATATGGCATATATATATATATATATGGCATATATATGCGGCTGTTCCTGGCATAGCTTACATGCACTCTGCATACCAATAGAGGGCAGTCATGGATTATTAACCTGATTGCTTTGGACAGTAAAGTGTTGCTGCGTTACTCAGATGAATAAGAAAGTGTATTTTCAGGAGGAATTGCAATGAAACATTTGTATTTAGCTTATTCATACACATTTATAGACGTATTCCCTTTGCTATTCCTCCTCTTTGTCTGCCCCTCGCTTACAGACACAAATACATGCACAAATAATACACAATAATCTCTATGTGTGCTTTATGTGCAGTTCCTAGCAAGTATATCCTCATACTGTATGAATGCAGTGCAAAAATTAATCATAAAGCTATTGTGAGCCTGTCCTGGTTACAGTCTGTTGTGCATGCATACATATACCTGTTAGTACCTGGGCTAATGGAGCAGTGAATCAAGTGTAAAAGTAGCAAGTGTCTGGAAATGGCTATGTGTTTCAAATTGTGTCTTAAGTGCAGCTGCTTTTGTATGTGACAGAACTTAAAATAACTATGGATGAACAGGTTTTACAGATTTGTAAATGTGTATAAATTTGTTTTTATACAGAAGGAGAAAGTGATGCACATTAAAATTCTGGTTAATAGAATATGTTTAGCAATTTACCCTTGTTGGCCCCAACTACAATAGTTTAGTCATATGTATAATGATATTACAGCCTCTGGCAATGTTATTAAATTTTTCCCATTGTTCTTCACCAAACTGCAGAGTAGAACAGTTTACTATACCAAGTTTGCAGTTTTAATGATGTGTATAGCACTGTTTGTACAGTGACTGACAAAACAACCAACGTTACCTTTTGAAACAGCAGAGTTAAATTGACAGATTTTTGATTGGTGTCTGGCTTTACTTTCTTTTCATACAAGAGAACAAATAATTTGCAACACAATGTGGAATCATATGTATTTTTACCATAGTCATTTAATTTTTCAGTCAGTTGATGACAAATTCAAATGATAGATGTGTATTTTATTGAACTGAGTATTTAATTGTGCTTGTTCATGTTTTTTTGTTGTAATATCCTCCTGATACTGCCTAGACAGTCAGTGTATTTTGCATATTTTTATTATGAAATTATGTTCTAACATAAGGCTGCAGTGCTAAACATGCTGTAGTTGCCAATTTGAAGATTATACTGATAATGACTGAAGCCTGAAGAACCACACAGTTCATTAGCTAAACTGCTGAATATAGTTTCACACAAAAATAGAATAACATAAGAATAACATTTAACTGTGCAAACATGGCTTGATTTAGAATATATTTATAAAAACAAGTATACAAAACAACATCCTAGGCTAAATGTGACCATTTCCCACTGACTGCTTCTTCCTCTGTTGCACCAGTAGTTTTTCTGAACTGCATAGGTAAAGTACGCCCCCTTGTGGTATAAAAGTGAATATACGAGAGCTCAGGAGAAATGGTGCATATAACACATTGTTTGTTAATACATTTTTAATCGGTTATATTCTTAACAGCGATTAATAAATTAATCAGTAACATCCCTACCACCGACTAATGACATATTTTGCTGACTGTCTTAATATCTAAACCACTTCCATATACCCGAAATTGTGTTACCTTTTTTCTCAACAATTTCATGGTTCACAAGTTCATGGTCATCACTTTATGAGAGCGAGCTCTGTATAAAACTAACTGGGTGTGAATTAGGAAGGGCAGTGAATTAGGAAGGGCAGCAAATTGCTGCAGGCAGAGTAGCCAATAGATGTTCTGTAAGTTTGTGTTCTGCTTGTTTAAAGGCGTTTGATAAACTGATCATACTGTCTCTTTTGTTGCACTTACGTGTAATGAGCGTTGTTGTTGTTGCTGACGCCAGTAAAATATATCCTATAGTCGTTTCATCATCTCCCCTGTGAGCTCTGCTCTAAGCTGCTGTTCATTGCCTGTGTGAGCATAACCCTGTCTGCCTCCCATGCAGTGCAGGCAAAAAGCAGTGAGAGCAGAGAAAAAGAGGCAGCACATTGACTACATGCTATTGTCATGTTTTGTCTGTTGTGTGACGGGCTGTTAGATCTATCCATATTGAGGAAAAATAAAGTTTATCATCGTTATTGACATACATTTTTTTATAAGATCCCCTATCAAGATTGTTTTATCGTCCAGCCCTAAGTTCAAAGTGGCGATTATTGTTCCACCGCAGATTTTTGATTGGTGTCTGGCTTTACTTTCTTTTCATACAAGAGAACAAATAATTTACAACACAATGTGGAATCATATGTATTTTTGGTGGTAGCATAGCCAAATCGACATCTGAGTAAAAAGTGTAAGCCGCCGTGGCGGGACACACGTCACGTTTGTTACACGTCACACTGCTTTTGCTTATGTAACATTGGCATGCCATCTAAAATCACATACTGCGCCAGCAGCATACCACCATTGTTTGGTTCAGTGTCAAAAAAAAACAAAGCCAGTGTAATAATGGGTCTTCTTTACGGCAGTATTGCAGGATCTCTAGAGCTACTCTTTTCCTTGTTTGGCCTCTGACTAACATCCCATCCTTACTCGCATTTGTATCACAGAGATACTTGACAGAAGAGGCTGTGCGGCTGCCTGAAAATTGACAAGACAGAAAAAAAGAGTTGAAGTCTGATTGATGGCGCATGGGACTGACTTTGAAGTCTTAAGAGGGAGCAGGAGATTCATGAGAGGCACTATGACTTATGGTGATGTGTCTTGTGGGTAAACGCACACTAATGACACGATTCAGATGAGGTATTTGATGACAGACTGTAGCTTGACAGAGGCCTCTTTCCAACTTGCCAACCAGTGATGTCAGTGTGGTTAAAGTTTATCCATATTTGTCATCATATACCTGCTATGTTGACTCTCTACCAGCCTCTCCAACCACAGGAAGCCATATGGTGTCCAAAAATACTGTAAGCTAGTTTCTTATTTAGATGACCCTGACTCATCACAATGTTGGCAACTAGATGGACTTTATTAAAGCTATTATACAGCCAATTTTTTTAATTTTTTATCTTAGGCCATTTATTTCTGCCACACTATGTAACCATCTGATGTTTGTTGTTGTGTTCACTTTCACCATGAATGTTTAGATTAAGGTTTTATGGTTGATACTATGGTTGATATTTAAAGGAACTGGCTGACCTAGGCACAGGTAGTAGTCATGTTTATTTATAGGGCACCGTTTAAAAACAACAAATGTTGACCAAATTGCTTTACAGAAAGATGATTTCTGGCAGATTTGTTTATTCTAACAAAAAAAAACCAGACATGCATGTAAATAATTCTGGAATCGTTTTAAAATTATTGATAATTTAGTTCTGTTGTTTAACTTTCAGAAGGCTCCCACATCTTGTAAAAGTCATCCTTTAGTTGTTTGAGCGTGTGTATGTGTGTCATTGTGGAAGTTGGCTACACTGAGAGAATATATTTCTCCACAAAAAATAATAATAATACTGCTCCTTATTAGTGTGCTCACTTTTAGTGATTCAAACTCATACTCTTGTTTCAAATTTGTCACACATTTTTATTTTCCAGTATATTTGGCAACCATATCTCTGTTACCTTTTTAATCTTCTGACGTCTTGTTTCCCCTGTGTGCCTTAAAGAGCAGTTTAAGCAGTGGAAGCCTTTTTTCTTTCAAATGAACTTGTAAAAAAAGGCTATTTTGTGTTTTGTATGGGATTAAGTGACACCACAGACCAGACTCTGGGACAGAAAGAAAACAGGGAATATTCATAAAGTAAGCGTATCAACAACCATTTATGACTTAACCTGTCGTAAAATGATGCTGCAAGAAACTGTCTTATTGTTTATCTGTTAAACGATAAGATACTTAAAGATCCTCTCCACACATGTATTAAGGCATACACAAAAATTCACCCAAAAAAACCCCAAACATAATTACTACATTAAAATCCTTAAAATGGCACCTTTTCCTTTTCCCCCATTAAAAAAAATCCAGAATATATGAATATGCAAATATTTTTTATTTCACAAGTTCAACTGCTAGACACAAGATGTCTCCTACTTCACTCTCCATTCTCAGTGTATGTGCACTGGAGGCTTCAAGTTTCCACATTACACTATGCGGAATATCGGACCAGGATTGGTTTCCAAGTTATTTGTAATGTCACAAATCATGCTCGTAGGTCAGCCTCTTAAAATCAGATTTTGAATTAGCACAGAGAAAATTTACATTTTCAGCAATGAATTTGAAAACAGCCTTTTGTGTCAGATTCTTCACAGTGAAGCGCAAACATTCAACTGACTGGAGGGGGACCTCAATGATTAGTCCCACTAAGTAATTGCTGGTGTTTGTTTACATTGTGACTTTAAAGGCGTTACCATTTGATTATAATTTTTTGAAATGAAATGTATTCATGCAAAAGTTGAAAAACAATTTCATGATATAACATTTAATTTCAAACATGTTAAGACTGATAATTGCAATTTTTTAAAGTTTATAATTTGTACTCGTAATAGCAAAAGCTTTTAGCAGTCCATCCACACTAACCCCTGAACAACCCCACCAGCACTCAGTGTTCCAGTTTTTATTGTGTCAGAAAAACATGAGCTGACTTTTCTTGTGCATATTTGAAGGAGGTTTCACACTTGAGATTTACACACATAGAATTATGAGGGATTTTGTTGTGGTTAAAATAATGGGTGACTCAATATGGCATTTTCTATCCCAGCAATTCTTAGTTTTCTCTGTTCATTTTGTGGCAAAAGATTTGGCTAATTAACAGATGAAAGTCCATTATTTCCCAATAGTCCAATATTTTTGGAGGTGCTTGATGTGTTGTGCTTGGTGCAGTGTGGAGTTGGCCTTGGTCTTTTCTGATTCCAAGTGTTATTGCATTTAAATTGGCTGATGCTTGTGTTGATGCCACCCCCTTCTCAAAAGTTTTCAAAGTGAGTAAATAAAAACGACACACAACTTTTAATGAACAAAGAAAAAAACATTACTGAAACGGAATTATATAAAGCACATCAAACATTTGGTTGCAATGATGTCTCACTTAAATCAAATACAGGCACTAAACAAATGCATCATGCGTTCAGAAAAGGGTTGTCAGTAATTCTAGGGAAAGACTAATCGGATAAAGAAAAAAGGCTCTTGTCGGAAAAAATACCACAGAGCATGGTGATTTACAAAATATAACAAACTGGGTTCTCATTAGAGGAAGTGTATTTTTTTTGTTGTCTAGTCCGGGAATGTGGCTGAGAACATAATACTCTATGTTCAGAATATATATACATATATGTTCACCTAATCACAAAGGCCACTTACTGTAATATTGGAGGAATGTGATGCTGAAGAGGTATCAGGGGATATAGTAATGCTACTTGTAATCTTGCCAACACCTGTGACATGACAGCCATTGGCCAGCACTTGAGTTCTTTGCTCATGTCGGAGATAGTATGGCCTTACAGGCTGTGGGATGCTGTGTGTCATACCATTCAGAGACTGGATATATGGGCTGCCCAGATGGATATGGATCTTGTTATCCTCTGTGGTGATGATACTAGGATTAGTGTCTGTGCTGTTGGACCTTTGCCAGCTGTTCTGTCGCTCTGGAGTCTTGCACAAGACAGTCTGATTGGCAACCTCTGTTGGCTCTGGAGAACCATTACTGACAGTTACGATCTGAATTGGGGGGCTGATGTGGTCAGGTGTGACAGAGCGTGATGAATTTGGACTTAACACCTGAGAGATGGGTGATCCGTTAAGTGGGGAGACGGTGCGGTCAGGGCTTGAAGGGGGAGTTTTAGTATTAACTGCTGACAGAGCTGAGTTCTGGATGATGGTAATTCTCTGCTTAGGTGAGGCACCGCTTGTTGGAATGACAGCTGTGCTGGTGTAGGATGTAGCCGTGTCTCCAGTAGGGCTGCTAATCTCGAGTGTGGCTGTGTTGAGTATATGATGTGGTGTTACTTTGATGTGTAAGGGCTGCCCTGGTGTGTGTGTTACCATCATCACGTCTCCATTAACTGTTTGGTGCATATCTATGCTATTAGCTGAATGGCTGCTGTATTGGCTCATGTTATTGTTTGCACTGTTCAAGCAGTTAAGGTTGTTTACAAGAGAGCTTCTTCTGTTTATCACTTCTGCATTGTGCTTTTGGTCTTCATACTTACATTCTGCATCTACTTTCTCACTGTACTCACTGTAGTCAGGTGGCAGACTGCTTTTCTCCTCAGTCTGAACCTCTTTGGTGGTCTGAAGGGCAGAAAAGTGTTGTTTACTTGCACCAGGTGTAAGATTCTTGATTTTTCTATACCTGTCTAGCTCACTAGTCAGTTCCTTCATCTCTCTGGCCAGTTCTCTGTTCCTGGTTTCCTGCTGGGCCAGTTTTCTCTGCAGGGTGAAGTGATCTGTCTGAACCCTGCAGATGGACTCCTCGGTTCCCATCAGCTTCTGGAGCTTCTCCTTCAAGGCATCTACCTCTCTGCTTAACAGTCTGGACTTGACCTGCTCCTTCTGAAGATGGCAAAGGAGAAGATGTTCCTGGTTGACCTCCTGCTTCTCTACCTGGTCATACCTGGAAAGCTCCCTCTTTGCCACCTCTAGCTCCTCTGTTAGAGCCTGGGACCTCTTCTGTTCCTCTTTGAACCTCTTTTCCAGGGACTCAAAGTCCTCTTCTACCTTCATTAGTTCTCCCTCCAACATCTCTTTGTCCTGTAGTCTCTTTCGCAGCCTATCTAGCTCCTTGGTCAATTCTTTGACTTTGTTGTCCTCTGTTTGGCAGCGATGGTTAGGGTTATTTGGAATGGAGTTGTGTGTGTACTTTTCCTCTTTTTCTTTCCTGTTTTCCAGGACCTGTAATCTTTTCTTCATTATTGTTATTTTACTCTGTAGCCCTATATTCCTCTCCTCCTCTGTTTGTAGCCTGTCTTGGAGCTCATCTTTTTCCTTTACAATGCCCTTAATCCTTTCCTCTAAATCTGCCTTAGACCTCAGTGTAGTCTGCCTCTCGTCTCTCAGTTTTTCTGTCATTGATGCCAAATTGCTTTGCTCAGTTCTTTTGCTTTCCTTCCTGTTGAGTTTTTCTTCAGCCTGTCGAAGCCTCTCGGCCATGGTCTTCCTGTCCTCCACCAAAGCTACAGTCAGTGACCTGAACTTGGCCAGGTCCTGTCTAATCATCACTTCACTCTTTTCAAGTTGGCCCTCTTTTGCCTCTAGCTCTCTCACCCTAACTTTCAGGGTGGCGAGCTCATCTGACAGAATCTTGCTAACCTCTCTCTCTTGCTCCAAGCTGCCCTTCAGAATACTGCAGTCCAGTTTGCTCTTACCTAAAGCCTGCTCTATCCTATCCAATTCACTAATTCTGCCATTGAGTTTATCTACCTCAGCTCTCAAACTACGGCAGTGGCTGGTCTCTTGCGCTAGTCTGCGGTCTAGGTCTCGACACTGGTTCCACATGCGTAACAGCTCCTCGTCCTTTCCCTCCATTTCCACAACCCTTCTCCTCAGTACCTCAACCTCTGATGGCAGGCTTGGGGCTGTCATGGGTATCTGGCTTTGGTTGAAGATGGAAACTTGGTGATGCAGGGATTTGAACTCCTCCTTTTTTGCACGGGGGGGAGCAGCAATGACGTCCTGCTGGATGTGGTCAGTGATGGCGGTTAGTTCTTTAATACAGCACTTCTGTTCCTCCAGCAGCTTTCTCAGACACTGTTGCTCCTTTACAACCAGCAGTGCAAAAGCCTTCAGCTTGGTCAGCTCGTCCTTTAGAGTTGATACTTTTCTTTCACTTCTTTTTTCCTTTTTCTCCTGATATTCGCTCTCCTTTGCAATCAGGAGCTTGAGTCTGTCAAGAAAAGCACATGATGTTGATGTCAAAGAGGATGTTGTGGACTGGTTTTATTGTGTAACTAACTCTTAACACCTGTTAAAATGCAGTCTGTATCCGGATAGGGGAAAATGCATGTTAATACATGATTGAAATGTGTCGTGATCAGATATGCCTGACCACATGTAGAGGTAGTCTGGCTTGCATTGTGTTCAGATCTTAGGTAGGTTTAAATCCAATCTGTACAATGTGCTGGCATTATATGTTGTTAGCTAAAATAGAGGTTCTTGTTCAAATTTAGAGATTGAACATTTGAGAAGAGTGAAAGAGACACACCTCTACACTACTGATCACATCTAGTCTGTACCCTGAAAAGATGCATTATTCAACAGAACTGCATGGAAAAAAGCAATAGGGGTGGCAAACTAATTATATACGGTTAGAAATAACTCTGTGGTGATAGTGTGCTTTGCTCTCATCAGTGCAGCTGATCTGCTGTTAACAAGGCATATAATTTACATAGTCACCAAGTTGCCTATAGCCGGTACTGCAACACACAAACGCACACTATTTTTTATCCAAAGAAAGGAATAACATATTACATCTGTCAAATTTAAAAGAGGGGACAAATAATTCATAATTCGTCATAGACACTTCACAAAGTTTATAAAATTTCCCCTAACTCAACAAATCACAGAACTTCATGATTTTTTTTCAAGGGAGTTTGGGGCTGATTTGCTGCCACCTGAAATTACTCACAATGTAGGTTTTCCTCTGAAGGATAGAGATCCTATCTCAATGAGAATAATGATAATGCATTAAAACACCAGTTGTAAATGCACAGGAAAGATTGTATTGTTTCTTACATGAGGTATTATGTCAGCCTCCAAGTCCACTTTTTCATAGTTGTGTATTTCCAGTATACACATTAGTGTGTGTTTGTGTGTGTGTGTGTGTGTGTGTGCACGTGTTTGTGTACGTTTGTATCTGTGTGTCTAATTTGTGCGTGTGCCTACCTGTAAACCCTAAAACATGTGGACACGTCCCTGTATTCCATGTTCTTTTGCACTTCTTTCAAGGCAGCATGCGTTCTCTAGGATGTTTTGACTATCATGGCAGATGGTCCCTTGGCAGGGAGTGTTTGTTAATTAAGAAGTTCCTCTACCCTTGAGTACCCTTAACACTGCATGCAATCACCCTCCTTCTGCGCACATCGAATTCTACCCCATTTCCCACTAGGAGAGGTAGGAATTTCCTCAGTGCCATAAGTAGGTCTAATTATAGTCAGGCTACATTTACAGAGTCCTGTCACACCTCACATTTCCCCAAATGCATACCAGCAATATACAAGTGGATTTAATACACACTGTACATTTTATGTAATCTTATTGCAAGTGAGGCACACTTCAAAGTGATTTCTCACCAGTTGATTTTTACTATTTAGAATCAATCTGTTCACAAGTGAGTGGACTGTTTGCTACAACTGTTGCACACTGGACGATCCAGAGTGCTGACATTTAGGTCTATTTGCTTTTATGTTCAAAGTCTACACATCGTATTTGTGTGGATGCATGTTTTCCTATTTGTCGATGTTGAAAATATTTATTACTGCACACATTGTTTCAAAGATTTTGTTTTGTGAACATCATCTAGAAATGCAACATTTAGAGCTATTCAGAGTTATACTTAGTTTACTGTCAAAATATACAAGTTATAAACTGTTTGAAGTGCACTTTTGTTATTCGATCGCAAACTTGGCATTGTCAGACGTATCTGTTGAAACTATGCAGAACTGGCCAATATAGGACTATATGTTGTCTATAACCTCAACGTTCAGTTAAAAAGCAAGCTTTTAAATGACACACATTCCTTAAAGCAAATTAAATCTTCCCGCTGTTTGCAAGTTATTTGACTGTTCCTACCTGTGCTGTGTGGCTGGCCTCTGTCCTGTTAAAATCCTTAGAGAATAAATTGTCTCTACAATTTCACCTCTCCCTTTCCCGGAGATCCCAGTGATGTGGACATTCCATCCGGAAAATCAAACATTATGAGAAGTACTCTGTGCACTGAGACTTGCTCACAGTCAGTGGCGCCCATTACATCATCAGCAAGTCCTTATATGGGACTCTACAGTCTCTACTGCTGTGTGTGTGTGTGTGTGTCTGTGTGTGTGTGTGTGTGTCTGTGTGTGTCTGTGTGTGTGTGTGTGTGTGTGTGTGTTGTTACTGGAGTTCAGCCCATTCCAGATGAGGTCATTGTTTAGCCATGCCAAAGAGGCTAATGGGAAGAAGTGTGTGTGTGAGAGAGAGAGAGA
>JBBPCS010000001.1:13566780-13604668 GCA_037974645.1 Hollardia meadi | reverse complement strand
CCACCGCTCGCCCGCAGACAGCTGCTGAGCTCCGGGGAGCTTTCGGACAGAGGGGCGGGGGCAGAGCGGAGCTTCTCAAGGAATAAACATAACGAGTCACTGTTCGGATCCGATGTACTTTACTTTGTGAACATACGGTCCAGCCAAAATCGTCATTGTTTTACACACCGAAAGTGCTTTTTTTGCTATTTTTTGCCGAACAATTTCGGTTGCCGAACAATCGGTGCATCCCTAATATACGGTATCAAATGCACTCAGTAGCTATGTTATTAGGTACACCTAGGTAATTCTAGTGCAGTCTAATACAACAGTCCTGCAATAAATCCTACCTTCATCAGGGTTCTAATTGTTCAGTCCCATTTTAGAGAGGTATTGACTCTCTTTTTATTCTTAGTTTAGAGGCTATAGTTTATGGTGCTATTAAATTATGTTGTATCGTACTGAGAGGTGTTTGTAATACTATGCCCAGCCTATTTATATCAATAAGTCAGCTTTATGTAATAAACTCGCAGTCGAGTGAATGGTTCTTAGTGATCTAACCCTTTAAAGGTGCAATTTGTAAAATATAGCCAGAATTTAAATGTATCTCCAAATATTTTATCCAGATAGCCCATTCCCAACATAACACCAAATCAAATACATGCCGAGTCAGCAACTCATCACCAATAGAGCGTTGCTGAATGACTTCTTGACCAATCTGTTGGGCTTGTATTTGACCCATTGGTGAGAATGAGAGGCTAGACATTTTACTTTGCTACTTTGAACTAAATTAAGGCAAACTATAATGCTACATGTTTTTAAATATTCAATAACTGGTTCCAATCTCTTTATCCCCCTCTTACTCAAAGCTGCATCCATGATGATCTTTTTGTCTTTAGAACAGATGGATCAATTTCATGTTATTACAAAGCATCCTTTCTCTTTGAACAGAAGTAACCCAAAGCCAAATCCTTCTGTTAAAACACCAACAGTGAATAAAAACACTTACCTACTGCTGTGCCGCTCACTTGTCATATAGGCCTGGACTTTGATTATGATACATTTATCTCTAATATCTTTGCATGACGTCTACCTTTGTAATTAGCCTTCTTTCTTCTTCTTGTCCTCTGTCCCTGGTCTTTGGTACCTGTGTATCCTCACTTTCCTTCTAACAGTCCAGCATGAGAGTGAGAAAGGGATAGGTACTAGCACATGGAGAGAGAGGGGAATGGTTGCTTTGGCCCATCAATGGTGGGGGTGGTCTTTCAGCAGACAGCTTGTATGACTGTAACAAATAGGGATGGAGGTCTTGGAGTAAGAGATTAAGTGGAAAGGGGTGTGGTTATGGAAAAGATAAAAAAAAAAGACCTCGGAAGAATGAGAGGGTAAGAGTGGACTAAGATCCCTCATCCTTCCATCACATAGTTTTTGAATCCCACAGATTTATTGTCAAGTTCCCGCTGGCATCTGTTTTTAAAGCCAAGTTATTTTTTAACAAGCATGCATATATGCCAGAGGGTCTAAACAAGACCTCATAACAGGAGATGAGAGGTATCCACAGGGAAGTGGCAACAACGGAGAGGCTGATAATCAGTTGTGTGGATTTAGGTCTGCTGCATTGTTTTTATCTCAGGGAAAGTTTGTGCATTTATGCTTTTCTGTAGTGACTGAAATGTGCTGCCTGGACTCCCACACTTGACTCCCAGCAACCCAAGTTGGAGAATTTATATAAAAAACTATTGACATAAACTCCATATGCTTGTATCCATAGAGAGTATGTCTGTTTCTTGGATTGCATGGTGGTTCGGCATTTCTGTTAAAAACAAAACCTTAGGATTTATGCTGACCTGAAATGTGTTCTCAGTTCTGTATTGCATTTTTATTTTTTTCAGATTCATCTGAGGAGGAGGAGACACAAGAGAAACAGCCAACAGAAAAACCAAACACACCGACAAAACCAGAGAAGAGGAAGAGGGTAACGGAGAAAACAAGTAAATCCAAAAAGAAGAAAAAGAGTGAGCAGGTATGATAACGTTATGGCCTTCAGAGGGGTTTTAAAATAGACTTACTTAGAAGACCGTTTACTTTCAACCCACTCTGATGTAACTGCCAGGACGTTATTCTTTAAGATTGAATAGATATCAGGAAATGCATTTAATTGATAGCACAAAATCTGCCTGTAATGCTATATATCATGAATAGAAAAGTAGTAAAATCAATCACGGTTAAATATACCAATGTGATGTACTGACTAGACGACAATAAATTAATTGCCAACCATTTTGATAATTAATTGAGTCATTTTCAAGCAGAATTGTCAAACGTTCTCTGGTTCCAGCGTCCCCATTGTGAGGGTTTGTTGCCTTTTTCTGTTTTATATGAAAATATCTTTGACATTTGGACTGTTGCTTGGACAAAACACAGCACTGTAGACATCATCTTGTGCTCTGGAAAATTGCAAACATTAAATAGACAAAAAGATTAATCGAGAAAATATTAGTTGATAGTAGAAATAATCAGTAATTGCAGCCTGTGTATTGTAGATCTGCTGATCTGCTCATAGCATGTTGAAGGATTTTAAATCAGGTATTATACAATACATATTGCACAGATTTGAACATATTTATGATATAAGGACTCCACTTTTTTTTCTTTTTTTTTTTACCCCTCAGGATTATTCAGAATTCATCTCTTGAGTCCATAATTTAATATACATCATATATAACTACTTTGCCTGAAATGTGTGTTCTGCCTGTATTGTTTTCACAGAAAGAGTGTATCATTCCTCTGAAGAAGGAGACCGAGGATGACAAGTCAACTAAGCTCAAAAAAAAGAGGAAGGTGAGTGTGGTGACACCTGCTGTTTCAAAGAGGAACAACAGTCACTCGGCTTTGTCTGTGAATATTACTCTACATGACTACATTTTGTTTACCAGAAGAAAAAGAAGACTATTACAGATGTCTTGTCCTCATCTGAGCCAAAACCTGGCTGTGCGGCAGACCTGCAGAACCTGGTGACGCAGTACTTCTCAGACAAACTGTCTGTGATCGAGCAGGAGGAGCTCAAATTGCTGGGTGAGTCAGGACAGGTCCCCCTTTATCTCACAAGGTCAGTCATAATCTTCTGATGTGTTGCTTCACTAAGGTGACTGTCTGCGCTCCTGCGCCTTTCAGACTCCTGCTTCCTGTCCAGTAATGACTTGACGCACACCCTCTCCTCATATTTGAAACAAGGTGAGTGGTGTTCAAAATTAAGATCTTCTATTAGCTCTGTACTTTTGAACACTCTTTTATTTCCTCTTTCCCCTGTTATTCCTAGTTTGTCCCAAGTGGGCCAAAATCCAAAAGCAGCATACAGAAAAGAGTTCTGTGGTTCTGCTTATCATCTGTAGTTCAGCCCTCCGAACCATTGAGCTCATCAAGTAAGCGACACAACACTGGTGTTTGTTGAATTTCCTACGTTAGAACTTTTTAAATATATTTACATGAGTGCTATTTGTTTTGTGTTATTCAGGCAGCTGACGACCTTCAAAGGTGCAGCCAAAGCAATTAAACTTTTTGCAAAACACATCAAGGTACTTGAAGTGATTTACATTATGATGCACAAGGATTATGCACAATAACTTGTTTTCTAAACAGTCCTCTTTTTGCCTGTACAGATAGAGGAGCAGGTGAAGCTGCTGCAGAAGGGAGTCACGCACATAGGAGTTGGGACACCTGGCAGGATCAGTGCCCTCATTGAGAAAGGTAGGACAGAAGTATTCCTATTGTTCAACTTCTAAGTGTTTGAGGTTTTATTATTATGTGAAACTCATTATCTTTGACCAGAGGGTTTGGACTTGCGGGCATTGCGATACTTGGTTTTGGACTGGAACTGGAGGGACCAGAAGCTCCGAAGGATGGTGGACATTCCTGAGGTGAGCTAGTGCCCCCTGCTGGGCTGAAGAGATAATTGGCTTGTTTTGACTGCATGATTTTAAGTATTTGATATTTTTAGGATATTTAAAAACCACTCCACTCAAATGTGTTTTTCCTATTTTTCACTTGGACATTTGTCTTCAAGAGTGTAACACTAGATGCTTTGTTTCTGCGCTTATCTTAATTCCCAGTTAAACATGTGTATCCACGAGCAAGATTTGTGGCATCACAACCAGTTTAGAGGCCAATCACTGTCCAATATGCATCCTGTGAGTGTGATGTGGAAACTTAAATCCTCCAGCTCACAAATGCTGAGAATGGACTTGTCAGTGAAGTTGGAAAAATATAGTGTCCAGCGGTCGAATGAGGGAGGATATGTAGATGTAATTTTAAGAATGATTTTTAACAATTATTGAGCTTTCCATATCAGACAAAAGTTGTTATTTAAACCTTTTTTTCTAATGGCTATACATTTCTGTGTTAAACTTCATATGTGCATGTCTATTTCAGGTCAAACTGGACTTTATGAAGTTGTTGGAGAGTGGTATTCTGAATGGTTGCAAAGAAGACAAAGTCAAAATCGGACTATTTTAAGTGCACATTGTAAATTTTACTGTGCACTGATAATCCATACAAGGCCTTGATGTTTGAAGCTACATACTGATGTTCCTCACAACATGGTGAATGGGCCTCATCCTGTTTGTTTTCCCTTTGTGTCACAGTGTGAAATCTGCGCTGTGCTTTTACTATTTTCAGAGGCCGTGTCAAATGTGCAGTGTTGTTTGTTCACTCTTGTAGTCCAATGCAATGTCCCAGTGTGATGGATTGAATAAACGGACTCAGAATGAAACCAGCATCCTTCTGTTTGTTTAGTCTGACCTTGGGAAGTCCCTCCTACTGAGAATCTGAGGTCATGAGTTTACTTGCCCACTAGGAAGCCCCATTTATCATAACATCCTTTTGATAAAGCATTTTAAAGCAACATAAATGGGGGAACAGAGCTAGCAGAATAGCCACCCATTGAAAGTTAGCATAAAGATATAACATACACTTCTGCAACATTTCAATGTGAGTAAACCGCAACCTGTGATTGTCTTGTAGCAAGGAAGTAGTTAAAAATAAAACAATATCACTAGAAAAATGACAGTAACAGAAAACAGGAAGAGGTAGTTGTGGTTAATAAGTAACAGGCCACAACGGTCCCCCCCCTCCCTGCAAGGCCTGTTGGGAAAGTCTCTTGGCAAGCAGAGCGACAGAGCAGTGTGTGTGCATAGAGATATCGCTGAAATAAAGAACAGCTTAGAAGATAGAGCAGCGCTTTCTTTGACACATTTTTAAGCTCTCCAGCTGTCCAACTTCCTCTTGTGTCCGTAACCGAAGGTCCCTCTAATGGGTAAAGAGAAGGGCAAGGCTGGCCCCTTAGCTCGGAGGCCAGACAACTCGGCTTTCAAACAGCAGAGGCTACCTGCCTGGTCTCCCATGCTAACAGCGAACACTGTGCTGCCTTTCTTTTACTTAATGGCTTTGATATGCATGCTGCTGGGAGTATGGCTGCTTCTCACAGTGCGGAGCACACGGGAAATAAAGGTGAGTGTGTGTTTCTGAAAATGTATCATGATCATTTTGTAGTTTTTCTTTTTTATCTGGATATATTGTAATAAAGTACACAAGGTGTATGTTTGTGTGAAAAAGACGAGAAGACTGATTGCCCTTGTGGGCAATAAAAAAGGGAGTGACGGTGGAAAGATAAAAGGTTATGATTTGGGTTGGTTGAACAGGAACAGTTTATTTACTATGTATTCTCATCTTTAATGAACTCTCCTGTCTTCTCAGCTGGACTACACAGAGGCTGGGACATGTAATAAATGCTTTGAAAAGCGTAAAAATGTGAGCAACGCAGCTGAAGAATGCAGCTGCACGGTGGTGTTTCCCATTGAGAAAGAATTCAAGGTAACAATAAGTTAGACAGTCTCCACTTAAGGTCCACTTAAAAGCTTTTTCTAGAGATCCAAGTTGTTTGAACGCTCTGAAAATGCTTATAAGTAGACCTTGAGTTAAGATTATTTTGTACTTTTTCCAAAACTTTAACATAAAATATCCAACATGCCCATTTCCAGTGCTTTAATTTCTTGTCCATGCTGTAAAGCTTTAGGTCAGTCAAAGACAGGTCAGCCTAGCAAGTTTCAGCATTTCTGTTTGTACACCTCCGTTGATTCTTTGTTTTCTGCTGCTGTTCCAGGGAGATGTCTTTTTCTACTATGGCTTACGAAACTTCCACCAGAACCTCCGCAGATACATGGACTCCAGAGATGACACACAGATGACTGGCAGGAAGGCAAACTTAAAGGTAGTTCCACAATATTTTGTATTCATTTATGACAACAACAAATACAAAACACATCACAACAAATGCCCCTTTTCGTCCCTGGATAGCTTGTTTGAAACTACAATGGTGCACTACTGTTTAAACCTTTTTGATGCAGTGGTAGACAAAGTACCAGATCTTTTACTTAAGCTAAGTAGCTATACTACAGTGTAAAAGTGAGCTTTTACAAGTAAGTTCCGCATAAGTAGTAAAAGTAAAAGTAGTACTTATGCAACAGAATAACTTAAGTGTTAAAGTAGTGCATATTCAAATATTGTTGAATTATCACTGATTAATTACTGTGTTGGCAGCATTTTAATGTTGCACAACCCATATTTTTTAAAAAGTTGTCTAAAACACATAAACAGAATGCAGTCATTTGCAAACAAACTGTGTTTACGACAGAGGTTTCACAAAGTTTTGCCGAACTCATGTAGTAATATCCTTTTTATGCAATCAAAGATTTCACAAAGTGGTGAACCTCGCCCCGTCCTTGCTTGTGAACGACTGAGCCTTTTGAGGATGCCCCTTTCATACTCAATCATGATACTATCACCTGTTACCAATGAACCTGTTTACCTGTGGAATGTTCCAAACAGGTGTTTTTGAGCATTCCACAACATTCCCGGTCATTTGTTGCCCCTGTCTCAACGAGTTTAAAATATATTGCTTTCCCCTTGAGATTAACTAAAATTGTTGTATGAAATTTTATGCAAGTTTATAAACTATGCAACTTAGGTAGAAGTATGTATTAAGTACTGTGCTTGATTACACTTGCATTGTTAAATAATCTTCCTGAGTTTCTCTATTAACCTTGTTTCCTGACCCCAGAACCCCAGTTCATACTGCAAGCCGTTTACAAAAGACCAAAATGGACTTCCTATTGCCCCTTGTGGTGCTGTGGCCAACAGTATCTTCAATGGTAAGCACCACTCATAAAACACATCATTAATCATCACGTCCACCCTCCACCTTCCTCTCACTGGCCTCTTAACTCACATCTGTTCTCCCAGACTCCTTCACTCTGATCTATCGTGACCCCAAATCTAGTGCTGGATTTAAGGTCCCTCTGCTGCGGTGGGGCATCACCTGGTATACGGACAAAAATGTCAAGTACCGCAACCCAAAGACGGACAACTTGACACTGGCTCAAGTGTTTGAAGGTAGCCTCAAACAAACACAGAATCAATTTGTAAGTCAGTACTCCAGTATTTCAGATATCATTCAACGTTTCTGATTTGTGATTACTACATAGGCACAGCAAAGCCTCTGTACTGGCAGAAGCCCATTTATGACCTTGATCCCTTTGACCCAAACAACAATGGCTTCATCAATGATGACCTGATCATATGGATGAGAGAGGCAGCCTTTCCCAACTTCAAGAAGCTCTATGGGGTTTTAAACCGTGCCAACAAACCATTTACTAAGGGTCTTCCAGCAGGGAATTACAGCATCGAGATATCCTACAGTATCCTTTCACTGCTGTATTTTTCATGCATGGGTTGCATGTGTCCCATCGTGTGCACTTGTTTCCTGTTTCATCTGCTGTTAAACACAAGTATATAGACAGAGACTACTTTTAGCCTACAGGCTGAGTATTTTCCATTCAGCTCTTCTTTGTGATCACCTTTTTTCAGCCTTGACCTCTGCCTTTCCAGACTTCCCTGTGCAGTACTTCCGAGGCAGAAAGGAAGTGGTCCTGACCACGCTGACCTGGTTTGGAGGTCAGAACCATTTCCTGCCCATTGCTTATCTAGTAACCAGCAGCCTGATCCTACTGATAGCCGTCATTCTCACTGTGCTCTGGTGGAAGTTTGGGAAGAATGGGAAGAACATGGAGGAATGAAGGGTAAAACGTGCTCTGGGATGGTGGAAAACAAGCACCTGGAAAGTGATAATCAATGTGCTGCTGAGGAGCGGCTTAAAAGAGACAATCAATCTGAAATGATGAGAACATTAATGCCAGCAAATGTAGGTTAAGAAGAATGGTTAGAAAAAGATGTTCATTTGGTGCAATACCTCAGCAACATGTGTTGGAAAACCAATCAACAATTATGTTTGACATCTGGAAAATAGGGCTGCCACTACAGATTATTTTAATTATAGATTCATTTTCCGTCATTTCTCGCGATTAATCATGTAATCTGTGAAATGACAAAAAATTCTCAACACAATTTCCCAGAGTCCAAAGTGACATCTTCAAACTGCTTTCTTTGTCCACCCAACAGTCCAAACTCCAGACTCTATTATTATCATAAATGAAAAAAACCCAGCAAATTCTTACATTTAAGAAGCTGGAACCAGCAAATGTTTGACATTTTTCTTGAAAAATGACTGAAACAATTCATTGATTATCAAAAATAGTTGGCAACTAATGTTTTTTCGATTGACTTATCTACTAATCGTGGCAGCTCTACTAGAGAACCCCCATGTGTTATAGCTTTTATTGTGATGATGCACTGAACAACGCCCTGAACGCTGGGAGAGTCAGCACTCGCTTCAAACCTTTTTTACATGTTGATTTTACTTGATGAACTTTTGCATTTTTAATACACACCATTTAGTTCATGTACTGTAAATATTTATGAATATATTCAGAATATTTGGTATGATATAATTGGAGTTACCAAAGTTGACTCTATGGTGTTGAGGCTGAATTTCATGTCTCAGTCTACACTTAATTGTATCATAGAATTAAGAAGGACACCAACTGTCAGACAAACCCTGAAATACTGAAACCCTGCTACTTTATAAAACTGAATAATGGTGTAACTTTGTGGATAAGGTTTTTAATTACAGCACTATGGCAAGCCCCTTTTAATATTGAATCAGTATGGTTGACTAATGGAAATGCAGATAATTTAATATTGACATGCACAAATTCCAAGTCGACATATCCAAAATGTAATTTTGACTAGCCGCAATTGTGATTAATATCACAACTCAATTCTCACTAGTCAAAATGTTAATTGTCAACAATTCAATTCTCTCTAGTGGAAAAGTCAAATGTTGAGATCAACAATACAGTTCTTACTTTTGGAAAGCTCCATTGTAGATATCTACACTTGTTCTTACATACATACAAATATTGTAATTGTAACTAGTGAATATTGTTTGTACTAGTTTGAACAATTATATTTGAGATATCTACATTTTTAAAGACTAAGTCTGCACCGAGGCAGAACACTGCTTTCAACTTAATTCTAAAGTGTCTGTATGCCAACATGTTGATCAAGAATAATGTTTAAACTCTTAGTTTAGCATGTTGGCTTGCTAACATTTGCCAATTATGCTTAACACGAAGTACAGCTGAGGCTGATGGGAATGCCATTGGTTTGCAGCTTGTATGTAGTCATAAAATGAGATTTGTTAGATAGTAGACAAAAATCACTAAAGTTATAACAATTCATCCTGGGTTTACATGAATATCTGTTCAAACTTTGATTTTTAGCCATGTTAGCTGCATGGCTGAAGCCAAACACCATCCTAAGAACTGAATGCTGGCAAGGAAAAAAATAATTCATTATCAAACTATAACTTACCGTGCTTTAAATATGTGTGTGAACAAATTAAACGGAATATTTTTTACCATCTCTGTTGTAGCCTGTAATGTTGTTTTGATGACAGCTGAAGACTTTCATTTTAAAACTCTTTATTTCTCTATATACAATCAGTGGGAGCCACCTAAACACAATCCCTCTGTGACCAGGGAGCACCAAAACTGTATGTAGACTGCCTTGGTTATTGAGCATAATCAAAGCATGATTGGTGGCACAGCTGTGTGAATAACACCTTCAGGTGAAGTTGCTATTCTGTAATGTTATAAAGCAGCTCGTTCCTTTTTGTTTTTTCCATCTGCACTCCTGTCACAGAGCGATTGGTCAGATTAGTACCACAGGTGGACAGGAGAGGAATGCAGTCTACTGGTGCAACAGAATCACTGAACACATTAAAACCAGTCCAAAAGACAAAAATGCACAGGACTGAAATGTCGAAACAGCTTACCACACATACAGATCTTAATGCACATAGATACAAGGAAGGAACAAGTCACACTTGAGTGCATTAGGAGAGATCAAACACCCATTTCAACAGGAGACAATCACCACAATGCACAAATAAAATTTTAAAGTTCAGGACAAACAGAGGAAACTATGAAATTATCAGCTGTAACAGATTTACCCATCTACCTCTTTTCTCTGTACCTTTTTGCTCAGACATCAACTATGACTTTAAAAAAGGTTTTTCTTACATTAAGACTGATTTAATGTTTGTCTAAACTTGCACTGTTGGCACAATTGTGAAAGTTGGTTCTGTTGTGAATCATTGCATAGACACAGAAAATGGCAACATTTGGTCAGACTGAATTGTTTGAAGTGGGGCGGGGGGTTCCTTAGATCGATTCTCCCAATTGGCCTTTTCAAGGTAACATGCAACATCTCCGGCATGGTTAATCAAAAAACTACTTTCTGTCACTAAGGTGTCCACAACAGTGCAACCACAATTCATTGATCTGTAATCAGTGACAGAAGTGATGGGCTATTTTTAATCAAGAGTTTTTCCTCATCAGCAGGATGTGAAATAAAAATAAATATCAGTAAATAATCTGAGAGTTTTAACAGGTTAGCAGTTATGGCATTACTAGAGCTATACACAATTTCAAGTCATGCTTTTAAACAAAGTAAGACAAAACGTACCATGGTGAGCTAGAATTTCCAGAAAGGAGGAATTCTTTGACCTTGGATTTGGGGTACAATGCAACATGCAATCAATTCAGTGAAAGAACCCTTAGATTTCCCAAATGTAAATCATCAGGTATAGTTCAGTTCCCGTATGTAACAGAACAACAATGAAATAATGGTAATCACAGTTTCACAGAATGCAAGAACTACGAAGGATCACAGAACAGGGACAAAGTCTTTTTCAAATAGTAGTCAGCTTTCTCCTTTTCATCCTCCCTCCACCCACCCACCCACCCATCTCCGCCTCTCACACCTGGCACGAACACATTCATCGTTGTGGTTTCAGTGATAGGACTGTAAAGGCACTACACAAGCAGATTGTGGCCATGCAGAAACATTTAGGCGATACAGACATCTCCAGATGAATCTAAAGCTAAGGTAGTGTTCATTCAAGATTCACGCCCAGACTCTGAGGCTCACAGGTTCACACCTCCTCCTCCGTTAACAACCCCTCTATCTTTGTCCATTGGGTTGTGTTGGCAGTGAGGTGCAGGTCAAGGCCATGTGCATCCAGACTCTTCAGCTCTGTCCTGTGGGCTTCTGAGTGCCATTCTGAGGTACCTGATAGGTCAGGTCCTCAGTGGGTGTGACCTGTCCAGTGGCGTTCTTGGGCGTATCATAAGCCGACCTCCCTGAATGGCTACTGTCCGTCCGCGTGAGCAGGGAAGCTGGGAAGCCCCCTGACGGGTGGCAGCCCATATCAACCACAATGGGGGTTGCGTATTCAGATCCTGAAGCTGGCAGGGGTTCTGCATAGGCGTGGTACACGCTCACCATCTCTGGTGAGATTGGAGCGTCGTACAGGTCAGGATCTGAATATCCCGGGTCAGGCCCCTCGTCTGGTTTAAAGGTTGACCGGGCACCTAATGTTGTAACACCACTCACCAGGGGCTGAGCGTATTCTGAAAAGAGAGCACATCATAGTGTATTAATAACCACTCTTACAGTTTACCTGGTGTCCACACAATCGGCACTTCTGAGCAACTAACGAATGCCACAGCCAGTCAGTTTAGTTTGATTGTTTGACATTCTGAATACAACTATTGGTAGCTGTAATGTCCAATTAAAAGGAAGAACCCTAAAACCATGTTATCAGTCGTTATTTATACAACCTTACTTTGACGTGGAAATTATCTTATCCTTAAGTTAGGGGTTTTTTTTCAGTTTAGGATGCACATGCATCTGAGACTATGGTTGGTTGCATGAGCTTTATGAACTGTGTGCAGGCGTGACACGTTTGGCTTCGTCAACCAAATATTTACTCCACTGAATAATAAATGTTCCCTGGCTTAAATCTCTTCTACCATCACCATGATCTTATCATTCAAAAAGTTAAATTTTTCTCTTTTGGTCCATGGCTATTCCCCACTAAACCCGTATTTATGCTGGAATTATGTAAGAGGAAATCTCAAGGCAGGGCTGTCATTTAAGTTGATGATCAAATGTGCACAAGTTACAAATGGGATTCTTAGAACCTGCTTAAGCAAGGTTTTTTATGCTATCTTTTATGAATCAAATGTGAGCACGTCGTCGGAAATTATCTTAAGATTTACGTTAACGTATAAATCTAAGAATATTTTTATAAATGAGGCCTTTGGTGTAAAAAAGGTTGATTTTACAACATTAAAATTAACAGTTTTGCAAGGAAGGAAACTTGTTGCATACCTGCATTGCATTTTGAAGTTATTTTAAGAATTGAATCTCCACAGGTCGCATGTTGAACACTATTTACCTGCAGGTTCAGCATGTAGTCTGGGTACAGCACCTCTCCCTGTTAGCCGGCCCACCTCACTGCTGCTGTACCGAACTGAATCCTCCGTCTCCACCATCTTGGAGGGCAACAGCTGCTTCATGCTTTTCCACCAGTCTGCAGCAGAAGCACAATGAGAAACACAGTCAGTTGCACCAGCAAATTCTCACGAAACACAGACCTATCAGCCTGTACTGCAGAGAAATTACATACCTGTGCGATCCCAGTGAGGGAGGTCATATGTTCCTTCAGAGCTCTTTTTCCTTTTTAGAGAGAAAAATACGGTAATGGAGGACAATTTTCAAAGGGACTTTTCTTTGCATGAGAATGAGAATACATACCTGCTCCTCCAGTGCCAAGCACAAACCACAATCAAGATGAGAGCAGTCAGAACCATGACCAATACAGGCACCAGAACTGCTGCCAGCGCCACATCTAAGAGCAAAAATACTACTATTACTACTACTGCTACCAATACTACTATACTACTAATTGCCTATTAACATCAGATGACAAAAGTCTCAATTAGCAATCAAATAACCTTTTTTTTAATTAAAAAAAATCTGACTCGCCTTGGCCAGTGTGAGGAGGCATAGTAGTATTTCGAATGTCTGGGGTGTGTGTGGTCTGGCCAAGGTGAGGTGGGCGTTTTGTACCCACAGGAGGTGGAGTATGACGAGAGCGGGTTAATATCCTTGGCCTCACTGTCAAAAAAAGAGAGAAAGTTTAGAACAGAGTTCGAAAATCGTTTCATACAGGATACTTGTTTATTTACAAATCAACCACGTCCACCTACCAGCAGGAATTTGGCAGCCAAGCAGCTCCAACTTGAGTGCGATTCTTTGGTGCCATCGGGTTGGATTTATCCTCAGAAAGCGGGCCTCGATTGGAGGAATGAAATTATTCCTCACCTCATGCAGGTAGTTGATGTTGCCTTGAAAAACCTACCATGAAATGAGAACAAACTCATTTGTGCCAAAAAATTTAAACCTAACTGTAGCCCAGTAGTAGTAGTTCAGAAGAAAATAAGTCCAGCAGAGCAATTCTTATTTCTGTTTGTGAACAAATGCATTAGAAGCCATTAAGTTAATTACTTTCCAACTTGGTGAGCTAATAACTACTTTCCTCTACAGTGCCTGAGAGAATCCCAGCAGAGAGCAGCTCATAGACAGCAGTCCCAGTCGAACAATCCAGCCACTAAATCCATATCCATTCATTATTAATGCCCCAGTGTCCTGACTTGTCTACCACAGCACTTAACTCAAACCACTGACTGCCTTCACTTCCTGCCATAAACATCTCTTAGGCAATACCAGTTGCTATGGAAACAGTCCAAGTGCATGTCCCTAAAGCCCTCTACAGTGACATTTCTGTCCATTTGCGCTAATTTGAAGGAAAAAAACAAAAACATTAAAGTCAATGATGCCAATGACGTAACTGTTGAGCAAGCAGGGTTTATTGACTTGGTGCTTGTTTTACCTTGTCTTGTGTAGCATTTGCTTCCCTGTAGATGTACCACTGCTGGCCATCGTTACTGTACAGGACCCGGTATGCTGATACATAGTACTGGTATTCTCTTAGGGTAGAGCCGGTGGTGGTGATGCCTAGATGAACAAACGGCAGAAACAAGAACAAGGTGTGATGTACAGCTAGCTGTAATTAAAGTTTAATCATGATTAAGAGTGTGCAGCCATGCTTGTGGCTCTGTGAGGTTGTACTTAGACAACAAACTCCAAATGACATGACAACGCTAGTCTGCTGCTACCAGGTGTAATGTAACCAAGTATTTGTTGTACTTTACTTTTTCATTTGATGCAACTTTATCCTTCTAAAACTTGAGGGAACATTTTGCAGGAGAGGCCTTATTAAATTAAAGGATGTATATAAGTGTATACAGCTGTGTACCTGTGATCCAACGCTTCTCCCTCTTGAGATCGATCTGCAGCCACTGCTGTTGGTCACTCAGAGAAGGTGCCCAGGGCGGTCCCGCCTTTTTAAGCCGTGCCCCTGATGTCGCCCACTCACTGTGCTGACCAATGATGTTGCTCCACTCCCACACTGAGGAAGCAGAGAGCTGAGTGTCCGCCACACCACCAGACTCTAAACCCAGCGTTCCATAGCAGCCTGCAAGTACATGGAGGCTGTTACAATCATTAATATCAATCTCAAATAGGGAAACAGGATGAGAGATGTGATCATGTCTTAAAACAGCAGGTAATTCACTCCAGATTTTGTGCTGCAGACTAATAAAAATTATGGATATGGCAAGATTTACATTCAATTAAAATTACAGATGCTGACAGTAATAATTACTTAGCAAAACTATTACAGCTCCTAATGGTGCTTCAGAAAAAAGAAACTCACCGTTGGTCCTGAAGGTGAAAAGGCTGTTTGACAAAGTTCCTCTGAGGAGAGAAGAGTGGAATTAGAGGATCATGTAAACATAGGTACATCTCAAGCTTATTGATTCTTTTTACAAAGTAATCACTGACTGATACAAGGGAGTAGTCGAGCAGAATACCCAAAGGAAATGAAGAACAGATTGAGGCATGTTACCTGCCTAAAGGTCTTACCCAGTGGAAGTGACATTGTTAGCCAATGTGGCCTCATAGTGAGGGATGCCTTTGCTGCTGACCACACTGATCCTCCCTCCCATAACGTTGGACACCACACCTGCATGGATGGCTGCCACACACAGAGGTGAGGACTGCAGGATGAAAGGAAAGAAAGATGACATTAAGGGATTAAGGGACACTTACACCTACTTTCATTCCAACCAACAAACTGTGACAGTAACTCAAGCAAATTTCCACCACATCTGATCAACTCACAAAACACAAACACCATCACTGTGTTGATCTTTACTTTTGTGTGACTGTGCGATGTTTGATTGGAGACGGACAGCGATAGAATGGGAGATCAACAAAAAAGAAAGATATTTCTGGTCATTTGTCCACTTCAGATTGTACTGTAACCACTATGCAACAATCGGCAGATTAAGTTCACTGGAGTTTCTTTTGCCCACACACTTCTTCTTATCTCACTCTGTTGTCAGACTAGTCGGCTGCATAACTTTGCTTTAATATCAACAACATTAAAAGAAATTCCCATCCAAATTCTAATATTGACACCAGTGCTTGTGCATGTTGTAGCATGTGGGTCTGTGTTGGACCATTGTGTGCAATGTTGTAAATTAGGCCTGCGTAATGGTCATATTGGATTTTATATGATTTTTGCATTAATGTGATTAAATACAGTACATTGATTTGCATTTAATGAGCTCGATTTGCCAAAACAAACATGGATATCTTTTGAGCTAGATCAATAATTTGCCTAATATTAGTTTATTACAGATACATTGCTAACAGTGTATATGTTAAATGTATCCATTATAGAGTTTGTCCACCAGAGAGCACTGACATTGCAAAATATGGTGGTTATTTTGAGTATTTGTCACGATTATTTAAAAAAAGAAAGTAAGAGATCTGTATCAAGGCTGTTTTTATGTTCATGTTTAAAAAAGTACTATTTATACTATTTTTGTTTTTTTTTTCAATATACAAAAATATCAAACATCTATTTCAGTATCAAACTCAGAAATCAAGTATGGGTCAGGCTGTAAGTATTTTACTCATTAACACTAATTGAATTTTCCAGAAAATGGAATATCTATGTTGACATCTATAAAATAACATATATTGTGATTGACAATCGCTCAACCTTAACCCTTCAAAGAGAACTACTTTGGGAATGAGGACTTCTTTGGGTTAAAATATTCAGCCCATAAAAAGTTTTATGGAAGTAATTAAAACTGGAGCCTAAAAACAGTTCCTGGAAAAAAAAAATCCTGAAAAGAGTCAACAGGTAGTGATGCTTCATTAAACTCTAACACTACATATAGTTTGGCACATTTTACAAACTAGGACCGTTTGCAGGTAAGTCAGCAGCAATAGGCAGAGCTGACTGATCACAGAAAACAAGCTCTTAACCTTCAGACTGTGGCAGATAAAGGCTGATGAGTCAGCATGATGTCACTTCTCTGTAGAGGATACTGAGAGGCACTGATGGCAATGATTCACTGCTGGCAGCATTCCTGTCCAAACCTGCTGCCACATCACTGAGAAATGGACAAAATTCCACTCTGGTCACAAGCTCCTTCCTATGAACAGCTGGTGGAGTGAGCTGGGATTTTATTACTGGAAAAGAGCCGGCAAGATTGTGGGAAAGCCCTGGTGACCCACAGAGTGACAAGCACATGTACACATGTATTCACTCACACACACACATGCATGCATGCATGGCAGTGAAATGCTGCCACAAGCAATCAACACTTGCCCTGTGAGTCTTAAACTCTCCAAAAACACACACACACCACATCCTTAAGAGCGCCATACCAAACCACTAACACAAACACAAATCAGTGATCCAAACCACCACGCCCTGCCTCCAACAGAGGAAACCACACGAACATGAAATGACACACACCAGGGCTGCCACTCACAATAATTTTTATTATTGATTAATCTGCTGATTATTTTCACGATTAGTCTATTAAATGTAAAAAATTTGACAAGCAGCACGTTCTTACATTTAAGATGCTGGAACCAGCAAATGTTTGACATTTTTGCTTGGGAAAAAAAATGACTGGATGTGGACATATGGAAACAAGTACGTGGATAACAGTACGAAAGTGAGCTGTGGGGTCTCGTCTGGGTGGGGCAGCTGATCCCTGTATGGATGCCTCCACAATCTCCATATTACAGCCCAGTGATAGACACACACCCCAAAAACACAAGGACAAATTAATCACTTTGTACATATATAAAAACCATCAGCACGCACACACACAGATGTTTTCTCCAACTCCTCACTCACACTGACTCACTCTCCAGAACACACACTCAACACACAGCTCTGCTCAGCACCCTCTAGCAGCTGGACTGGATTAAAGGGTTATTATTTTCGGCCAAACTATTATCTCACCTCCCTTTCACCCGCTGACCCTGCCCCTCCTCTGTTCCTGTGGGGCACCTCACTCCCTGAAGCACACCCCAACGCTCCTCCCTGTCCTCCCATCAGCCAGCAACACACCTCCCACTTCCCCTCCCTCCTTTAACAAACCCCAAGCTCCGAGCATGAGGTCATCAGCCAGAGACTCGCCACCCATGACCTCACACGCAGCGGGGGTGCTGTGAGGTCATCAGCCCAGGACTTGCATACCACTGAGCAGGGGGCCTGTTTACACAAGGAAGAGAAAGAGGATCTTGCTGAATCAAACAAGAGAGATGTGCAGGCTTGCAGCACAGTAATGGGTGGCGGCAGCACAAGGCCATGAAAACATGAGTAAACTAATGCTGATGGTCTGATGGTTTCTGTGGGGTAACAGTGGGGTTGGTGACCAAACAGCAGGAGACCACTCGGCACCATGACTTCCCTAAAATTGTAATGCCGCGGTGAGCAACTACCACAAAAAAAAAAAAAAAATCACCTGCTGTGTGTATGATCATATACTGCATGTACTCGCCTCTCTGTATCCATTAGGTACAGTTCCAGAGATCTCCTCCGTAGATGTCAAGCAGCCTGCTGGACAGTATTTACTGAGAAGAGAGAAACATACACACACACAATGAATATCAGACAGCTTGATCGCTGCACAAACATCCGCACAAAGCCAGCGTTATTTACCTGAACTCTGCCTCAGGGAAATCAGTTCCTTTGTCCAGGCAGGTGATTAGATCTGCAAAAAGGCAAACACACGGTGTCAGAGCTCATTTCTCTGCACGTCCCTCCTCACCCGTCACCCCTTTTTCTTTCTCTGTCTGGCGAGACGACAACCACCAACCTCTTCCAGGCAATCCATCCATTTAATTATCTTTCTTTTCTTTTCTTTTTTTTTACAATTTAAAGCACTACAGAAAGATTTTACAGTTGGCTAGATTGAAGGTGACACTCCAAACCAAGGCTGTAACCAACAGTAATTTTCATACTGATTAATCTGGTAATTTTTAATTAAACGTTTGACAATAAAATGTCAAAAAACAGTGAATAAAAAAAACACCCAGCGCAACATCCCATTGATCTTGATCTTTAACTATTTTTGCTTGAAAAATTTGTGAAACTGTTTTAGTGTATTATAAAATATATGCTGATTATTTTTCCGTCAATCGATTTATTGATTAATCCCTTCGGAAATTATAGATGATGAATTAATTCACTCAAAAGAAACTTAGCAATTAATTAAATTTAAAAAAAGTCAAATATATAGGGTTCCAAGTTCTAAAATCCTCAAAGTTTAGAACCTGGAGCCTTGTATATTTGACATTTTTTGATTAAGTTATTTAAAAAATTAATGGGGTTATCAAAGTCGTTGCTAGTAAAGTTTCTTTTGAGTGAATTAATTTTAAAAACCAACAGTTTTGGCGGCGGTGATCAGCACAGCGTAAACTCCTTTGGCAACACGGATGTTCGTCTATATACAGTCTAAGAAGTGCCACGTTCGAGGTTTAACGATTTCAGATCAACTCCAAAAACATCATGTGTGTATGAGTGTTTCAGTGATGAGGCAACACCACATATATCAAACAGGATGATGTGGACTGCTGGGAATTCTGTGTAAACCCAGTGGGGGTGGTCCGTCTCGAAAAGTCTTGACCACATAATCAAAAAACCCATTTATCTGGTAAACCAACCAGTGAGTAAAACAGACAAAATACCCCCCAACTACCACAAGTCGCCATGGTGCCTGATTTACTTAGCTGTGCAAACTGTCCTCCCACGCTCATCTGCATGATTGGCTACATTGTCACCCAGTTGACATTATTAGTCTACTGCACACACGTCACCGTCTTTTTCAATTATCTGTATCTGAAGTCACTAGAAATGGTCCACATGACAAAGCACAGCCTTCTAATAGCTACAGTATTCTTTATCAGTTAAATTATGTCTATACAATCGATTATCAAGCTGTCATGTACAAACACGTGGTGGGGACTTATTCAAAGGAATCTTTTTGACTTATTCTTTATCAGAGTTCCTTTAAAAAAAGATTTCTCTTTTCCTCACACACACCTACACCTCCAGTCTCTGATTGCACACACACACCGGCTTGCCCCGCCCCTCCTTGGGTTGATTGGCCAATAATTAATCGATCACAAATACCGTTCTCTCGGACAAATGTAATATATAAATATAAAATGTGTCACTTCCGCATATGTTAATATAACATGGGTGGCCCATCCGAGCAACTTCTATGTGGGGTGGGGGCAGTGCTGATTATAAAATAAGAAATTAAATTAACGTTTGGATAACACCAGACAAGGGCACTGATGATTACAGAAGTCTGGCTAACACACAAATAACTTTGTTATTAGTGCCACAACTCTGATGATGTATTGGCACTTTATAGTTGTTTTATGAAGTGTACTGTGGCTGCAGAGGGATCTGTGGAAAATATGTAAAGTATGCAAATGATGCTAGTAGCAGGGCTGGGACGTTATGGATTTTAATGCTTCTAAAATAACACACCAGCCCTAGCATTAACCTGAGCATTCAATTCAGACTTGTGTTGCGTTGAAAGTGATATGGAAATATTACAAGGCCCAACCATTGTGTCTTTTACGTAAAATGAAACGGACACTGCTTCAGACACAGTCCAACAGGTAAATTTGCCATCAGATTAGGTTAATGTCTGAAAAATGCTTATTAGCACACTTCTTCAGTAATATGATATCACATCAGAGAGATGTTAGATCTTTACATATCTCTCAGTTACTCTCACTTCATCTTAGCCCTTGTTCCTGTTCTTTTCAAAATGTTGCATGGACATGGAGGGCTTTAAAAACGCGAAGTGACAAAACCCAGACTCTGAACACATTATTGAGTCTGGGTAGAGAAATCTTCTTGTACAGCTATACACACACATCTGCTGGTGCCCACTAGCATGATGACCATGCAGACCGCAGGCAGCTGGAATTCCAGATATGTAACTGATCAGAATATACCACTCACCGCAGAGCAGCTCCCTATCTCGCCTGTGTGTTTAACTACACTCGCAATGGTGAGCAAACACTACATCCTAAATGGCATGTGATGTGCTCCTCTCATTTGGCCTCAAGCAAAACTGCAGAGACAGTTCAACCCAACCCGTGTTTCTTCTTTTCTTTGTATCAACTGCAGACTCCAGTGATGTCGCTAGGTTTTCAATGTCTTGTGTCCCTGGTACCCACAGGTGGCCACTTGAGTGATACCCAATAAAATGTTTGCTGGATGACAATTTGTAGGTTTAAACTCCTGTTTAATATTATACGGTAATAATTATGCTTATATTCGTGTATGTTGAAAATGTATCTGAAAATTAGGCCTAAACGAATGATAATGATTTGTGTAGATGGGCCTGTTTTGTTCTTATTTAAAAGAAATGTCACAGTACATGATATTGTCTTCCAAGAAGCGCAGTCATTTGAATGTGGTGAGCCACTACTTAAGAAAGGTCTGTTTTTTGGAAAGAGGGTGGCAGAAGATGGCAGCTCATCTGCAGCAGTTAGTCCACTGGGCTCATTAGAAGCCCTAGGTACAGGCAACATAGAGGTGTTCCTGGTAAGCTGAGCAGAGTTGCGTTAGGGAGGAACGCATCAGAGGTAGTTTTGGAAGCAGAAAATATATTTGTATTCGGGAAAAGAATTTGCACAAGATATATGCGCACACGGTAAGAAAATGGCGGCTGGTAAATCTTGACACCAAGATTTATTTCTATGGTTTCAGTACAGCACATCTGCTTGACAGTAAAGCATTATCTGTCAGTAAATCCGTGAGTAAACACAGCATTGATCAGAGTTGATCATTCTTGACAGTGGCCATGTTAGTTTATTTGCCAATACATAGTCCGTGGCCTTGATTGTTGAAATAAAATCTGTGACGAGGATTGGTCATTACAAAAGAAGCACGTCGCGATGATTCAGACAACAAACACATCTGCACAAGACATATGCGCAGTCAGTAGAAAATGGTGACCGGTGGAATTGTTTTTGTTACAGCAACGTTTCAGCAGCCCTGACATGCAAGCGCAGCAACACAGGAAAAACCCATTAACAAAACAGAAAAGCCAACAGCATTTTATAAAGCACATGTTTCCTGAAATGTGGCTCTTAGGTGTCCAAAACACAATCCAAAATGGACCAGTTGAAAACCTACTTAAACACAACATTCATTTTGAAAAAGATATCTGAAGACAGTCAGACCTGGTTTGAATACACCCAAGAATAATCAGACCAGAACCATCATGTAGTCAACCCGAACAGATCCAAACAGATTGAGAACCCAGTTTAAATTCTGCATATCGCCAAAGCTAAAAAAACCCAGCATGGTTCTAGGCATTTATAACTGTAGAGACGAGACACAGACAGGTGAGAGTGGGTTACCTGTGTGTTCAGTGGTGGAGTAGGACAGGTAGAACCCACGTCCCCTGTGGTGGGTTCCACTCATGAACTGGACAGTGACCTGGTTGCTATTAGACTCGATGAGCTCTTTGACCTTCAGACCCAAACCGCAGTACTTCACTGTTAAACACAGGAGATACAGAACAAAGAGGCTCTGGTTAGTTATGCAAGCCTGTTTATTTTATCATCTATAACAACAAACGAGCACTACACTATACTATTAGTACAAATTTAGCAGTTGGTGCAACTACCTGGGCTATTCAACTGTCATATACATGAGGACACAGCAGACACAATACAACATAATATAATTGTGCCAATTGATTTGCAGATTCTATTATAATAAAAAAAAATTTTGACAACTGCCAATAGATGTTTACAATCCAGTTTTTAGGGAAGCAAACATTTCCCAGTTGCTGGAGACAGATTACTTTATCAGGGTGTCTGCAAAGTTAAATTCCAAACTTTTTTTAGTTGCACATACAATGCAGTCTGTTTCAGGATCATAACTGTACTTCAAAACAGTATAACAAATGCTAATAATATGATGAAATCAAAAGGACTCAATCAAAATTGATAGATGGATGAATAAAGCAACTTGCTCATCATCAGTTGATGAGCTTTCTGTCTACTGTGTCTAGCAATAGTGTCAGTGGTTGCTACAGGTCTGATGGTGCTGACTGAAGGTCCATGCAGAAGGATTGAAAGATCCCACATTTAGTTTATAAGAGTGTAATATTTCCCCAACAAATGACGAACATTACTGCTAACCACAGGCAAGAGAAAATACGCAAGACATTTATTAATCAAAATTATGAGTCTTTAGCCTTTGAGGGGACTAAATTGAACATTTTTTACAGACTTTTTAAGACCTTTGAACATCCTGAAGAATACTTTTAATCCCAGAGCATTTCGAGAAATCATTTTGGGTTGACCCATAACTGAAAAATGATATCATATTCTATTCATTCAAATCACCTCAAACAGACCAACTGTGAAGTGAGGTTTCCTGCAGTTCCAAACCACCTTTATTCCCCTATGTACATCTATAGGTTGAATATTTAACTACATTTTCATCACCAGCAACTGTCATTGGAAGTGTGCCAGCAGAACTTGTGAGACCAACTGTGAGTGTGGGCTTATTTGGCCGATGCATTGTCAGTCACTGCAATTACATAAACATGAGTAACCCAGTATTGTATATTTGATTTCTTAAACATCATGTAAACTAATACTTCAGACCGAGAAAGTATGGCAGTGAAAACAGTGCAAATGGGTGAAAGCAAACACTCTTTTTGTCCAAAATATTACACTTGAAAATTCTATGAGCAATAGGTTTGTGAAACCTCAACAGTCTGACTAATACTGAAGATAAAAGTTTAAGTCTTCTTCTCTTCAGGCTGCACAGTCATACATCTTTAATAGAGTTTAAAATATTCCAACCTTGGTTCAAAAACATTGTTGGGGTCAATGAAAAGTCTGAATCATGACCAGCTGTGTGAAATGCAAGTTTCACAGTAAAGAGGTAACTGCAGCACATGTTAATACATTCCCCAATTTTCTTGACATAAGCTTGGTTTCTTCTGTGCATGTAAACATAGACAGTGAAGAAGCTACAGGACGCAAGAGATGCATATAGATTCCTTCGCACTCAACGGCGGAATGAAAGAAGAATTCATCGACCAGAACATTTAGTCTACCTGTCCAAGGTAAGTGAAATGCTTCATTAGACTGACTGTGCTTCAGCTGACCAGACCAACCAGGTCGCTTGCAATCCATTTAGTTAGTTCAAAGCGTCTCAAAACCATATAAATGTTTTAACTTTTGTGAACATCTGCATTTCTGAAGCTCAGGCACAGGGGAGCCGTCTGCTAAGGTCTTAAATCAAACCTATAAGAATCAGTAAGTGGCGCCACTGCCTTACACAGACTTGTATATGTAGCCGGCAGATTCCTACATTGATTTTATATAAACTAGAGCTTAGTCTGTTAGCTTGACGCTAACACATAATAGGTATTACCATTAATGCGCTAACGGATAATAGCATCACGATCACAATATTATCTTAACAAACGACCCATTTGACTGCACAACCTTAACATAAAACAAGATGTGCTCATTCTTGCAGGCGTACTAATAAAAAACGAGTAGCTGCTGACTTCACATTGCTCAATCTGCTACTCTGCTACATTACTGACCAAACAAGCAAGCTCAAAGCATTAAAAAGTCAAACTCAAATCCCCAATGATTTTAAAAAATACAGCCAACACTGAGTGGAGACATTGCATGGTAGAAGAGGGCAGCACTAATTGTTTAATTTGGGATTTTTTTTCCCCCCCAAATCAGTTTAAGTTCAGTCTATTAGCGGCTTGTCACTCTCACCAATCTCACTCCTCTCGGGTCCAATGCCGTTGAAGAGGCGGAGGTAGTTGACCTGGCAGTCGTTGTCTTCTATGTCCAGCTCGGCGAAGCGAAAGTGGATCCTGTTGCCACGGGGCACACTGATCTCCCACTCACACACCGTGTTGTTTGGGTATGTCCCCGGGTAACCCAGAGAGGACAGAGTCCCACTGCTGGGGCCAAGCACACTGGGGCCACAGCCATCACCTGCAGGACAACACAAGCAGGAAAGACAAAGCTAGAGTTATGTTTAACTCAAGATTTATGAGACTAATTTGCACCAATATTATGTAAATTGTGAAACATGATGTTCCTTAACCTTTCAGTAAAATGCAGTGTGTCTACAGGTATAAAGAGGTTTAAGTATGAGGCTAGTGCTTTAGTGTATTTTTCTTATTGTTGACAAATCCCTTGAAAAGACCAACAGTGAATTGGTCCTAATTGACAAGTACTTGCATTGAATGTGTATCTGAAGTCTGATACCTTCTTTGTCTGTCCCATAGTTGTCAAAAACTATTAAAAAACATAATTTAGCCATGCTGTTTCACTGGGTGGCTGTAAATACCCCATATTACATGAAATGTGAGTTAATCCACTGGTTAAAATAGTCCCCAACAAATGCAATATTTCCTTCAGTTTCTACAAGTTACAGTCCCAAACTGTTTTGAGAAATGACTTAGCCTTTTTTTTAAAATGAAACTACATATTTTAATACATTTTAAAAGACATACATATTTTACACTAAGTGCTGCAGATAGGTAACTAAGGAAGTCAGACTAACTAAAGCAATGCTAATTGTGCTATTATTTTTTAAAGTTTCTTGTATTTTTTAAAATTGGGGGCTCCACTGAGACAACCATCTGTTGAGTGATCTATCTAACAGTATATATTGTTATAGTACATTTAGGAATGCTATATTAGTGACATTAGTTTATTTTCTTTAGCACATGCAGCAAGGGATTAGGCAGCTTAATAAATTTAAACATTACTTTTTTGTCCATTCAAACGGCTTGGAATGTTTAGGGGATTTGGTTACATTTCTTTCTGTAAATCTATGCAACTATTAAGTGCAGTATAAATCGGCCTTTTCTATCTGTTAAATGTACCATGTACCATTGTTGAGACTCAATAATCAACTATTTTTCTCCAGAATCGCTCACCCCACCTTTAAGCAAGACACTAAACCCCAAGTTGATTGTAAATGTTGCCTTGGATTACAGCTGAAATGATGAGTCGATTATTCACTTAGTCAATCAACAACAAATAATCCGAAATTATTTTGATAATTGGTTAGTCGTTATTTTAAATAAATAAATAAATATTCTGTAGTTCCAGCCTCTCAAAGAACAGCAGCTTTACTTTGTCTTGTGATAATAAACTGAATATCTTTGGGACTGTTGGTCAAACAAAACAAAGACATCAGAATGTTTTACAGACCACCAAACAATAAATTGAGAAAATAATTAGCAGATTAATCAATGATAAAAAAAAAACTTTTAGCTGCAGCCCTACTTTGAATACAAGCATCTGCCCGATGAATTTTTGAGCTGCAGCAATTAGTTGATCGAAGCAAAATTAGCAGCCAACTACTTTGATAATCGATCGACCCTTTCAGTCATTTTTCAGACAAAAATGTCAAACAGCTGGTTACAGCTTCTTAAATGTACGGATTTATTGCCTTGCATTGCCATTTATGATAGACTGTTGGTTGGACAAAAGAAGTAATGTGAAGACGTCACTTTGGGGTCTGGGAAATTGTCAATTTTAAAGACTAAACACGGATTAATTGATAATGAAATAGTTAGTTGCACCAATAGTTAATATAATGCATTGTAATTAGGTTAAGCAGATTATTTAGATTTGGGTTTTACAGACAATCAAAACGTTTTTCTGCTCCAACCTAACATAATTTAAGAAGCAGACTCAGATTTTATTAAGTATATTAAAAAACCACATACTTAGAATTTAAAACAATTACTGAATCTTGAAAAACAATTTTACAAAACCTATGAGGTCAGACTTTCTTTTTAAAGCAATTTGTGTGTCTTCGGAGCTGTCAGAAAGAGAGACACTGTGTCTGTTGATGCTGTGTGGACTCATGGCTCTGAGATACAGTCACGCTTCATGGTGCTAAGTGGATGTTCTGGAGTTACGTAAATGGACACTATCCAGATGAACAGGACAAAAACAAAGCTGCTTCCCTCGCTCTGACTCACAAACGCTGAACAACTGCATGGCATTCAACAAAAGTTCAGATTACCTTCCTGAAGATATACCCCTCATGCTCAAACACTAACTAGAATACAGCTTTATTCAACCAGAAACCCATTTTACTGCACACCTACAGAGAAGATTTAGACTGTCACACAAAACACTAAGAGATATAATGAAAAACTCAGTTATAATCCACGTGAAATGTAGAATTATGACAAACTGTGTCCACGTGTTTACACTCATACCCCTATTGCTACCCCACCCCCATTTTCTGGCCACCTGAGGTTGAGGCTCTAAAAAGCTAAGAAATACTCGTATTTAGGCCCAATGTGGGGTAAAAAATAAACCTACACCAGTCAAAACATATTGAGCTTGACGTGATTGTAGTTGTGGGAACAAGGTAAGTTCGAAATTTGGCTTCCTGGAACTAGAAACAAGGCCACAAGCTCCCAAATGTCCTGTTGTCTCGTACGGAGCACTTGCACCCAGACTCCATTAACAAATCCGGTCATTTAAAGGTAGGTAGCTCATCGGGAAACGAAAATAAGTACGAGACCGTAACTTTAATCTTTTAAACAACTCATTTAAAGCCACACGTTAGTTCCGCAAGCAACTGATCCACCAAGCCACAGTCATTACTTTACAATCTCAGTTCTTTTAGAACCGGTTCGCCTGGTTTTACTTGCACCAAACACGCCCGTCACGGTGTGTTTCACCAAACGCACCGTGACGGGCGGCGGCAAGCGGTGTAAACCAAGCGGAACTCCACGTACACACGGCCATGTAAGGTAGGTTTAAGTTCGGCGGACGATTAACGAGGCGCCGTGCCTCAAACTCATCTCTAAACATCTGAACGCCCTGTGACCACACTTTAAGAGCAGCATGGCCCCGCATGTCGCTGCGGTTACACTCGGCTCCTCCAGTTGTCACCGCAGCTGTGTGCCACCAACCTTTCTGCGCTCGACAGCCCTCCGCGGTGAGAATGATGAGAATCGACAGGACGAGAACCCCGGCCCCTGTCGGTCCCCTGCCCACCATTACCGCTCTGCCCATAGCAGCCTGCAGTCTGAATGCATAATGCTCGCTTCTGGACCGGCAGCACCGCTTCAACCTGTACCGAGGGGACAATACAAAACAAAAAAACCGAATCTTCGACTCCTCGAGAGCGAGTGCGCGTGTGGTTTCCTCGCGAGGATGTCTTCTCTTTTTTTTTTGCTTGTCGTTTAACAATCCGGTGGGTTGCGACAGTCTCACTATGGAGGTAACTGCTCCACACACATACACACACACGCGCACACACACATCCAAGCTGTGGAGCTACTTCCTCCACTGAGCTCCTCCTCCTGATCTGGAACTGGGATACCCGATTCCCCCAAGTGGTCTGATTGCAGACCTAAACAACACCCCTCTTCAAAGTCACTTTGTCACAATCTTATATTATAAAAACGAATCAAAACTCCGCCATGTCAACAACTACAATACAACAGAGCCCATAATGAAAGTTTTCTCCCCATCTGGGAATATTTTTGTCTCAACAATAGATGGACTGTACAACAAATCAGAAATATGTCAACAATTTTTTTGAGAAGTTGTAATATTTAGATTATATAGTTGTACTAGTAGAACAAACATGATAAGTGCTCTCATACATCAAGTTTTTTTTCACATCAAAGACCCCTAAACTGACACAAATTACTCCCCTTGTTTAATAAGATTTTGTCCCAGGGACCCCATCTTAAGAATTCAGTTTTTGGATGTTTTATTACAGAAAGTTAATCAAACCCATGACCAAAATAGTCATATATTCTGTCAATGTGTTACTTATGGTGAAAATAAATCATTGTCCTTTTTGCTGGGGACCCCCTGGAAGCCTGTTAAGGACACTGATCATACTGATAATAGCCTGATAAGATCATTTTCTGTTGAAACAACATAACTTCAGGTCATCCACACCTAGTTTTGTTTTTAGAATTTTCACTGATGTTTTTAGTGACACTTGTGCTTTCCCTACAATGACATGTCTCTACATGTCCGCTGTGACAAACAACTATCGTCCTATTGTGTTAATTTGGGTTTTAGAACTATCAAAACATTATGAAATAAACTAATTGGATAAATAAAGACAAAAATATATCATCTAACAATGAAATCATAATATAATCAAATCATTCTTTAAAACTCAGTTTATTATGATGAGATGCAATTTAATCTTGTTTATTTTCAGTTTATTCAGTCATACAGTTTAGAAAGTGTTCTATGCATTCATTTTCTTTTCATACTGTAGCCTATATGTCTATGCTCCTAATTGATAAGATAAGACAAAAACACTGAAACCATTAATTGTACCCTCATTTGTACATTGCACCACTTTTTTGTTTATTTTTTCTACTTTTGTTTTATTTTTATTGTAGGCTATATTTATTTACATTTATAAAGACAATACACATTAATCAACATTTCTGTAAATGTTTGCCCGCCTGCAAATTTTCAAACTATAGTGCTTTGGCAGGATATTCTAAAAACCAATGATGTGACACAGCTGCATATACTACCCACATTGTAATGATACACAGTTTCCCTTTAAGTGAGACTGTACAGAAAGGAGTTCAGTACATTAATGGGAAGAAAGTATTCGCTGATTGTTGATCTACTATACACCCCCACTTGGCAAAGAGCTTTGATATGATGCAACTGTCAGAGTAACCAATAGTAACATAGCAACAAATAGTTTTTAGCCTGTAGCCTATGAGTAATATGTCGGATGATTCAAAGTTTTTATTCTGGATAGATGTGTGTGAGTGAGTGAGTGAGTGAGTGAGTGAGTGAGTGAGTGAGTGAGTGAGTGAGTGAGTGAGACTGTAGGCAGATGTCCATGAGGGTGTTAGAAAGTAATATTTGCAGCCAGATAGTCACTCATGCTGAAATGGTCCCACACACGCCCTCAATCTCACTGTTTCTTTTTTACATTCCCTTTCTGTAGGCCTAAGACACATTTGAACAAAAGGAATTCTTATATATTCACTGCGACAGGCTTGCGTAGACTTCTCAGAGCCACTGAGGGAAATTCTTACAAATTCCCTTAAAAGTCATATATAGATGAGATACCATTATGCAATCCAGTGAAATATCCCTGCAGCAAATATTTATTTCTAAAGATCTTTAAAGGTTTTTTAACCCTTGTGTTTTGTTGATCTTAGATTTACTTCCTCATTATTTGTGGTCCCACAGATCCAAAAGCTATAAGTGTAAATAACAAAATGAATCATTTTCTTTCCTTCAAATGTTTGTTTTTCTTTGTTTCTGACCTTATTAAAATCTAGTATATAAAAGGGGCAACTTCTCCCTTTGCCACAAACTGGAGTTGCACATTTGAGAGGGGTGACAAAACACAAAAACAAACATAAAGCATTGTTATAACACCAAATAGGGAAATATGTTTTGTTGACCTTGTCAGAAATGTGTAAATTAATTTCTATGAGGTCCTAATTAAAGGTGGGGTTATATTGGAATACATAAGGAGAGTTTATAATTGTTTTGGTCTGTGCCAAAACAGTATAATTGAATCAAAACATCAATGACAGTGTCAAGAAACAGCAGAACAGTTGCATTTGACTGTATTAGATTGCACAAAATTATCCAATAAAGTGGCTACTGAGTGTATATATTTTCCCTTTGTTTGCCAAAAAGTAATTTACAAACAAAGAAATGCACAGAATGTAATGCTGCACAGAGACATGACTTATGTTGGGGTCAGTCAGACCACAAATAACCCCTCATTGATCCTCATGTGGATAAAGTGTTATAAAACCCCAATAACAAAAGTCCAAGTATATTGACACATTACCATGTTTCATGCAGCTGAAACAGAAGTAATGTGCCGTTTTCTTTTTAAACATGTCCTCATTTAAAAACCCTGTTTAGAAGTAATTCTCATAAAATTAGTAAAAAAAAAAAAAAAAAATGTATTATATGGTATTAAGCTGATTGTTTGTTTTTTAAGTATTAAGGAGAATACAAGAAGCACAATATTGGGGTTAAAACTGCCAGAGAGGTGTTGATTCAACTTTTTTATGTCGTCTTATTTTATAGTGATGTTGTATTGGACTCTATTACATTTTGTATTCATTTCAGGGTTATTGTATTATATGATACATAATGGATTAAATTGTTTATAACACAATGTCCAAACCGTGTGATAATGGATAGATATGCTAAGAATTCTCCCTTTACTTCAGACTTCATATTCTTCACAATTAACATTGATATATGTATAATGAGAACATCTTTCAGCCCTGGAGGTTTGCCAATACAAAGAATAGTTTTTGTTTAGTCCTTTGTATTGTTGCCTTGAGATTGCTTTGTAGATCTACCAACTAACAGCATAGTTGCATAGTTGCAGTGTTACAATAGGGACCTCTGCTGGACAGCTGCATATTTCATGAAACAGATTCTGAAGCAGTGCTGAAACGAGATTGTGCCACTTGGTGGTCACAAAGTATTATAACAAACCGACAACAGCAGGCTGTTTTTCTCACTCCCTCATTTTCTCACGGCTATTTTATTATCTGCCTATGTCACCTTCAGCATATACAGGAAATATTGTACCTGAACTCAGTCCTAATTAATTTCATGCATTTGTTTGAATGCAAGCCAAAGCGTCACTTGGCTCTGTGCTTGTTTAGAGTTTAGATAACTCTGTGTGTGTGTGCGTGCGTGCGTGCGTGCGTGTGTGTGCGCATGCGCGCGCGTGTGTGTTTGATAGTGGCAGTTAAGTATCAAGAGTTTCCCATGATAAATGATTTGATAAGGGCTTGGCACAGCCTTTTGGGGAAGAAAGGTGAGTCATCATGTTCCTGATCATGTCTGCACCTGCTAATTCCAGGTCAACAAACAACTTAGGTACCAATAGAAGAAACAGAAGGCACAACCAAGCTTCCCTGCAGTGTAGAATATAGAAGACACCCCAAAATCCAGCTGTAATCATTTAATGATTTTATTATTAAAACTGACTAACGTACAATCATGTATAGGGGAGAGCCATGAGTACTCTGTTATTGTCAAAGGGAAACAGTGTTACAGCAAATACTTCACCTAAATCACAAAAATGAGGTAGGGGATAAACAAGTACAATTAAAAGGCCAAATTTGAACAAAGAGAGCCAAAATAACTAAAATAGACTAAATAAAATATAAAATTATAAAACAGAATAAAATAAACTTAGAAACTTAAAGTGAAGACTGAGGATAGGACTAAAATATTAACTTTACTGAGTTACTGGTATGAATATAAGCTGCACAATAGTGTAATATAATGTACATTAGTGCAAGTCGAAAAGATATTGCTTAAAGCTGTACAGTAAGGTGCAGAATTGTCCAGACCACAGAGGAGTCCACTGTCCCGTCCCACAACAAACTGTTAAAAAAACTGCAACTTCTTGCTGCTGCGCACATTAAAGGATCTAAGCTTTCTTAAAAGATACAGTCCACTCTCTCCCTTCCTGTGGACGGCCTCGGTGCTGCACAACTAAATCCTGTGAATGTTAAAACGCAGGATAGCTTTTAAAGGAACAGCTCACCAAAAAATAAAATACAGTTTGGGTGTGCTAACACTTCTAGCAGTTGATATGGTTGTTGTTGTTGTTTTTTAGTTTTAAAACAAGTCCCCAGTTTATTAAATGGTTTAGGAAAATGCTGCAACACTTCAACTGACTTTCTATCGGCATAAGGGTGAATAGCTAATGACTGAATTTTCATTTTTTGGTGGACTGTTCCTTTAATGGTAAATAACAAACATGTTTATTGTGTAAATTCTCTTGCACTGCATGAGAGCAGCAGAAATGCACATTTTGTCTGCTATAAGAAGAGTATTCACATGACCAATATGGTCAAATTCACACTTGCGTCAATATTCAAAGTAAGTCTTTGTATTGACCAGATCGATACTTGCCTTACTCTAATGCCAAACTGTGATCATAGAGAAGTGTTCATACTGTCATCTCTTCCCTCTCTATGTTAGAGACAGACCATCTGTATTTAGTACACACTCTAAAGCCTGCATGTGAACTTGATGAGGTATCTGTGGAAATAAATAAATGTTGGTGTTGAACTGTGCCACAAACCATTTAATCACAAAGTTATGGGATTGGAAAACACTTGAAAACAAGCATCGTGTTCAACAGCAGCCACTGAACAGCAAAAAAAAGCAGTTAAATTAAACGTTTCGAGAATCAGTTGTCTTCAGTTCCCTCTTGTACGTAGAAATGGAAACATCTGATCTGTTGTTTAGGGAAATTAATGGAATTCCCTGCAAACGTTTGAAGTCTCAGCATGTAGCTGTTCTTGACCGGTCAGCTTGAGAGGGTCAACAGATGCAAGGGAAACCTGATTGGTATTCTAACACACTGAGTTGCAAAGGGAGGATCGGACTTTAAAGAATTCAGCCAAGGTCCTGACAGTGACCACAGGGTCAAGAGGTTCCATGGCAACTTCAACCCACGAGTTGAACATCCTCTGTCCTTAGACCCTCGATTCGAGTGAAGAAAACTACCCAAACAGGACGCGAAATAGATGCTGTGTGTACAGAAAAGACCATCAAAATCACAGAATATACAAATTACAATGACATATAGATTATGTAATAAATGTGAAAAAAAGTGGATCCAGGAGGACAACTGAGCACCCTGGTGTGTTACCAATTGGCATCTGAACCTGGATGGGGAAATGCCAAACAGAGCAAATCAGCAAGGAATTAGAATTTATAATTTTAATGAAAAAAAACATAGATTAGTGTCTATAAGTGATGATCCTTAGTGGGACCCCGGGGGGCATCTATCCAGATCCAACATCTGCATGAGGCCAGGACAGCCAGGAGAGGGAGAGGTTCCTGGGCATCTGATGGTCCAGCAGAGAGGAGCCTGACGGAGACAAGGAGAAGACTTGACAGGGAGGGAGACAGAAAGGAGGGGAGAGAGAGGAGGAGGAGACTAAACAGAGAGGAGGGGAGAGAGAGAAACGGACAGCTTGCAGCTTGAGGGAAACAGAAACCGAAGACAGAGGAGTTAGAGAAATTCAATGTTTATTAGAATTTGCAGTTTGTTAAGTTCTCACTGGCAGGACATTGAAGCCAGCCCCCGAAAAGGTAATGGTAATAGGTGTAAGGGGTGACTAATCAAAGAATATAGTACTAATTGAAAGTTGAGGCAAAGAAATGAGCTTTAGGTTTAGATTTAAAGGTCTCAAAAGAGTCAGACTGTCTGATATCAGCAGGGAGGTTATTCCAGAGGAAGGGGGCACGATATGAAAAAGCCCTTCAGCCAGCTGATTTCATTTTAACTCTGGGCACAGACAGGAGTCCTGTATTCTGAGAGCGTAATGTCCGAGGTGGGAGATGAGGTTTAATAAGGTCAGAGAGGTATGAAAGGTCGAGCCCATTAACAATTTTGTATGTCATCAGAAGTACCTTAAAGTCTGACCTGACATGAATAGAAGGCCAATAAAGTGAGGCTAAGATTGGTGTGATTTGATCGATTTTTCTGGTTTTAGTCAAGATCCTAGCTGCAGCATTTTGAACCATTTGAAGACTTTTGGTGCTAGCACGTGGGAGACCAGACAACAAAACATCACAGTAATCAAGTCTGGATGAAACAAAGGCATGAATTAAGATTTCTGCATCAGCCATGGACAGGAAGGACCTAATTTTAGCTAATTTCTTTAATCTGCTGATCAAAATAGAGGCTCGGATCAAATGTAACTCCAAGATTCTTGGCAGTTCAACTTTGAGAAATTACACAATTATCAAGAGTTACTCTTACTTGATCAAACTGGTGTCTAAGCCGAGCAGGGCCAATGACCAACATTTGCAGTTTTATCAGCGTTAAGGAGCAGGAAGTTACCTAACATCCAGTTTTTCACCGCCGACAAGCAGGCCTGTAAATTTTTAATTTGAGAATGATCGTCTGCCCTTACTGGCACATACTGCTGAGTATCATCGGCATAGCAGTGAAAATGTACTCCATAATTGCGTATGATTTGACCAAGAGGGTAAAATATATAGAGAGGTGAGCAAAGGGCCCAGGACAGAGCCCTGAGGTACCCCATATTTTACATTGGTAAATATTGCTGTATTATTATTAAATGTTTCATATCAGTGGTCACAGTAAGGCACACAGTGTCTAAAGCGCAGGACAGATTGTCTTTCCAATGGCAGCAGGTTGAGGAAAATAAATAAATAAACTTCAGACATGTTTGTCATTTCCTTGGTCAAGTTAAAGGAACAATGTACAAGCATATATGGAAATACTGTACTTAAGTACCATTTTAAGGTACTTGTTCATTACTGGAGTGTTTTACACTTTGAGCAACATTGCACTCATACTCTTTCTATTTCCAAGGAAAAATATACTTCTTATGAGTATATAATAGCATTATAAATAGTATTATAATTATTGTATTGCAACTTTTTTTTTACTCAAGCAAAGATTTTGTATAGTTTTTTTTTTCCATTAAATTGTTAAATTAACTGTACAAGTATATTAAATGAACATACATAACAAGCCTCAAAGGGATATTGAAGTTCCTCTCATTAATCTTATACATCTCATGTTTCAGCAAGTTGAGTTTTGATACATAAACCTTTTTCTTAAGTTAGTGTCTAATAATGCATTTTTTCTTGGGCTCTTCCAGATCCTTGTTAATCTAATCAGGAGTTACCACAACATGCACAGTGAAAGTAGACCTATGCTTGCTTTAACCTTTTAATGCCTCCTGGGTGGTTTTGTATAGCAGAATTGCACATGTGTGTTTCACCTCTGATTAATGTGTGTGATCCACATGATTATTTTTCCCCCACAGATTTATGTTCAACATAATCAATGTAGCTTTGCTTATTCAGACAGTAAAAGCTCTGTTTGTGTGTGCGCGCCTGTGTGTGTGTGTTTCAGTCAGTGACTGAATCATCAAGTGTTTTCCATGCATGTACCTTTTGTTTGTGTGCATGAGTCTGACACATGAGTGCATGTGAGTTATGTGTCATCCTCCATCCATCATCATAGAAGTTAGGTAGAGTAACAGTAAAGTTTAAGTGTCTACGGGTCTGCGGATGTCTGTGGTTTTAGCGATGTGGAAGGAAGCGTGGTTTTCTAGCTACCGGTTTGTTCCATGTTTTTTGTTCCATTAAATAAACATATGTGACTTGATGAGTCTGTCTCAGTATCCTGCCCACAACCTTATGGGAGATCATGGCTGGTGGTCCACCATCGTATAACCAATAACCATAGTGTCTGTTCACACCACAGCACCCTCCAGTGGGACAGTCGACATGTGTACATACATCACATGCTTAGCTTCCTACATACCTCCTCACACAAATAGTCATTTCATGGAAGACATACCAACAGCAGTAATCAGACCCGGTGCACAGATGGTTTTAACTTGGAGAATTTGCTGTACTTTTCAATAGGAACTTTGGGAACAAGCTCTTTTTAAGACTAAATATTCAGCAGCATACCCAATGATGGGTGTCCTTTTGCCTCTACTGGGATCCCATCTTCACTGGGAGCACATGCTAAGAAACAACTGAACAAGGAGCTCATTCAACATTATGTGCACACACAAAAACATGCAAAAACACAAAGTAGACATTATAGAATGCTGAATTATGTACAATAGACAGCGTTGCGAGTAAAAAAAAAAAGAAGGCATAACATGTGTTTAAAGCTGACATATCAGATGTAGTGGTATGTTTGCATGAAAGGAATAGTTTTGGGAAATATGCTTATTCACTTTCTTGCTGCGAGTTAAACGAGAAGATCGACACCACTGTCATATCTGTGCGTTCAAGCTGAAGCTGGAGCCAGCAGCTGATTAGCAACAGCTAACAACAGCTAGCCTGGCTCTATCTAAAGGTAACAAAATCTGACTCCTGTACTGTGACAGCAGATGATGCAACTCTAAATAACATGCTATATCTTGTTAGTGTAATTCTTACAAAAGCAAAAATGTATAAACAACTATTTATGGTTTTATCAAGGTTTTTCTGCAGGACTGGCAAGGTGCAGTTAACACATCCAAACAAAGAAATAGAGCTGCACATAACCTGACATAAAACCAGTGATGTAGTGCCGGGTATCTGCTTTTTTCAGTCAGCATTGCGTATACGTACTTTTTTCTAGGTTAGTCTCGCCTTCACCAGCTGCAAAATTAAAGACATGTACACAGTGATGCATCAATAATTATGATCTAATAATGAAACATACATTATTCTGAAATGGGACATTCTGCATAATGATAGTAGAAACGCAACTTTAACTCAAATGTTTAACTTTTTGTTTTCCACTATGTGACAGCATTCATCTGCAGCAGGTGAAAGCATCCATGAGGTTTCTAAAGGAGCAGTTTGTAGAATTAGCTCAGTGTTTACTCCGATTGAAGAGGAATGTGTTTCTGTTGCGTATGCTTCTTTCAGCAGTGCCACATCTCATACCCACCCATACACACACTCACATGTGCCACAAACGCACAGGTATGTGGCTTTGATTAATCATACTAGAGCTCAAACAGTTAGTCTTTGGTAATTACTTAATCAATTTAGTCAATTATCACGCAAAAACTTCAAACGTGATCAAGTTCCAGTTTTTCAAATGTGAGGATTTCCTGCTTTTTCCTCTGCTTTTCTCTGTATACAATTATTAATATGTATATGTATTTGTATTATTTCAATATGTATTTGTTTTTTAAGTTATTTTTTGCCTTTATTCAATAGGGACAGCTGAAGAGAGACAGGAAAGGGGGAGAGAGAGAGTGGGGGGGTGACATGCAGCAAAGGGCCCGGGCTGGAATCAAACCTGGGCTGCTGCGGTAAGGACTCAGCCTTGGTACATGGTGAGCTACTGGGCGCCCTGTATTATGTTTTTTTGGACTTTATCTGTGGAGTATATTTTTTTAGATTGTTAGTTGCTCGAGCATTTGAAGATGTTGCCTTTTAAAATACACTGTGCATGTATTCATTTCTGTTTTTTTTAGTCTACAGAATTGCATAAATCTACAGCTTTCGATTGAGGTAGGAGTTTTACAAGCTGTGGTTTTGGTTT
>JBBPCS010000001.1:13531849-13542789 GCA_037974645.1 Hollardia meadi | reverse complement strand
CCCCCCCCCCCCCCCCCCCCCCCCCCCCCCCCCCCCCCCCCCCCCCCCCCCCCCCCCCCCCCCCCCCCCCCCTGTTAAATGGATAAAGTTTTGTTAACTTACAGAATTTGTGGGCATGAAAGCAGAGAAGGCAGACACACGGGCTAAGTAAATGGTGAACAATATTTCATCCATCCATCCATTAGCTATGCCAACTTGTCCTTTAAAGAGTCATGAGGAAGCTGGAGGTGATCCCATCTGACATTGAATTGTAATCATCAGACAGGACATCTGTAACAGCTTTCTTTCAACCATGGCAAAAATACATGCCTATATAAAGCGGTATACACCACATATTCTGAATCAGTAAATGTCAAAATACAACTTGGTGTTTTCACTGTTTGTATCTCCTGGCAGGCCATTTCTGCATTAGATCTAGATTTGAAATTGAAAATGACTGACACAAAGTTATAAATACAGTAAATCCCTCTACTCTTGAATCTCTGTTGACAACATGATGTTGTTTCCTGTCCTCTTGCTACTCTTTGTTAAAAAAAGATTTCCTCCCAAACAAATCAGAGTCCTTGCTCGTCATGACATGTCACGACCTCAGGTGGAGCTGATGATCTCGGACATTTGTCAGGATTCAAAGCGTGCAAGAGTAGCTGGACCTTGTGGCAGCACATGTCTCAGTGAAGAGCCTCATGACCCAATGCATTTCTGTTCAACATTATCCTCTCCAACAGAGAGACTTGTGTGAGAGAAAGGGATGTCTGGTGATCTCCATTATCTCAGTTGTTCTTTTGCAAGTGAAGTTTTACTCCTTAACACAAATTTGTAGTGGGAACATGAGGATTGAAAGAAGGTAGAGTGACCCCTGTGGTGCAGGTTGAAAATTGTGAAGAACTTTGTCCTGTGTTTCCTACAGATTGGCAGCGTAATAGTGGACCTTTTCATTTGATTTCAGAAGCATTTTGAACCAGAGCAATTTTGCCCAGGATTCCCAAGCTCTGTTGTTAGTTAAATGCCTGGCTGGCAGGGGTGTGGTGATGAAGCTCCCTCTGACAGCCTGGCTTCTATTGTGAAAGTCTTAGTGGATTCAATCATGTGATAAATGAGCTCTATAATCCCAAGTGTTGAGAGTGTAGAGCAAGCAGAATTGGGACAGATCATCATTCATTATGTACTCGTGCTTAGTGTAGAATCAACAGCTTTTACAAGCCAGTGAACTGCAGGGTTTAAGTATCCACTGTGTTTATTTTACATGATCTTTTGTCCAACTAACAGTCCAAAACCCAAAAACCCTTAATTTGCTATTATAAATGACCAAGAGAAGCTGCAAACCCTTACATTTAAGAAACCAGAACCTGCAAATGTTTCACATTTTGGCTTGAAAAACAACTAATTTTCTATTTGATCGGCTGACCTAATAATCAACTAATCATTGTGCTGTACTGTAGTAGCAGTATCTTGTCAGCTATTAGTCCTCTACAATCACTTATGTGGTTTTCCTTTTTACTCTTGGTTTAGTTTACCATCTGCTGGGCTGCCGACATGTTTCTTTACAGTCTTGCCCAGATATTCCTGGGAGAGCTCATAGCTATAACTCAGATCTAGACCATGAGGTATGTCAACAAGCAGTTCAAGTTCAAGACTACATTGCCACAACTGGAAAATGATGAGAATTAATGAAATCCATATTCAGTAATGTAGAAAAAAAGGCCCCATTAATATTGGTATTACCCAGGGGATTGTTCGCTTCTGGAAAAACAATCAGGATTTGAGTTCTATCCATCACTCTCTTTGAGGTCTAACAGACAAATGGAGTCGACTGTGCAGAGCTGGAGAAATGTTTGACTTTGGTCAACCATATTCCCAAAACAATTAACAAGGATTTGTCCCAATTTGCTCACTTGCGTCCTCTCTTCCTCTCTCATTATCTGCAGTGAATGGTCAGCCGCGGCCTTTGGAGTCTAGTCAGGTGAAGTACCTGCGCAGGGAGCTCATTGAGCTCAGGAATAAAGTCAACAACCTCCTGGATAGCCTAGAGCCCCCCACAGAGCCTGGTTTGGCTGCTACAGCACCAGACAGCGGTAAGTACCCCCCCCCCCCAACACACACACACATACACACACACACACAGACGTGTTAGAGCAAGACCAATAAATCAGCTGGTATTAGGTTATTGCAAATATATCTGAATCAGTGTCCAGTATGTTGGCCAATATGTAACAAGAAACTGCAGTACAGAAATGCCAAACTTTGAATTCATTCAGAATCAGTGCCATCATTACAGAGTTTGTCCACCAGAGAGCACCAACATGCTTATTTATCAGCTGCAAAACTGCTCAGTATGTCTTGGTCACAATTCTTTACAAAAAAAAAAAAATTCTCTATCTGTGCTTATGTTAAAAGAAATTACAGTCAGCCCATATATCTTGTCAGATTTTTTTAAACTGACAAAAAATCCAGTATCTTTTAGATTATAATATATGCACACTTTGTGTTTTCTTAACTCATTGGCAGTATTTCCTACTTTGCATGTCCACAAGTTTTATTTTTATAACATGAGAACTGCTTACACATAGTAATAGTGAAAGAGTAGGTAGAATAATAGATTTTAACTTGTAACGACACTCCCCGATGGCCTACATGGATCGGCACGTCCCATGTAGCTCAATCAGATATGGATCTGGGGCATTTTGAGGCCAGGTGGACGCCTTAAGCTCTCGGGTTGTTCCTGAGCAGTTTTTGTGGTGTGGTAGCACACATTGTCCTGCTGGGGGACCAATGTCATCGGGGTGTGCTGGTGCCATTGGGGGTGTGCTTGATCTGCAAGGGTGTTTGGGCAGATGGTTTGTGTCAAGTGGCATCCACATGAATGCCAGGATCCAGCTGAATACTGCACTGTAGCGAGATGGTTAATGTGATTAATTTCAACTGTCAGTGGTTTTGACGTTGTGGCTGATCGGTGTATACACAGTCCAGGTGGTTTGATTTCTCTTTCTGTTTTTTTTTTTTTGAAGATCAGAAACTTTATCTCTTAGATCTCCAAATCCCACTGATGGGAATCACATGGCCTCATCAACAAATACCACTTGTTCACATTCCACATGCTCACTGCCAGAATTGTAAGATATGTAACCCACAGGGATACTGGCACCAGACTGAGACAGTGTTAAAGAGTCAGTTATTGTTGGAAAAATGTAATAACTTCTTTTATATGAAGATTTGTCTGGATTTATACACTACATGTGTAGCTTCAATTATGTACCGCAAACAAACGGAATCTTTCCAATTGGGCTGTGGTCAGTTCCACCCACACACGCGTCTCAAGCTTAAAGATGCCCTTCCCTTGTCATCATAAGTGTGACCAAGGCATTTACATAAGGAACATGTGGTCGTACAGCAGTATGGTAGTAGGCTGCTCTATTGAAACTTGCTTACTGCCACCGGTTGTAATTCCATGTGAGTGAACAAGTGTTCATATATGACTTGGTTGTAATTAAGGAACAAAATAAACAGGATTGATCTGAAGTTTGCAATCAAGTGATTTTTTTTTCTTTTTGAGTCAAATGCAGGAGTATAATTAATGTCTTTTATGAGGCTTGCGCAGTGTATTTGAACCCTCAAATCTATTGCCACATTTTGTCTTTGTCTCTGCTGGTTCTTGAAGTTCTCTGTGTCGCTCTTTCTAGAATCAGTGGATGGACGTGAAGGAAAAGTAGTAGCAGCAGACCCCACAATGAAACAGGCCACTCCAGTCAGCGCAGCCAGCATGTCAGCATTCGACCCGTTAAAAAACCAGGACGAGGTCAACAAGAATGTCATCTCCGCTTTTGGCCTGAGCGAGGACCACACCCCAGGTATTGTACACTGTCCAACTGCAAAAAATAGAAATGCTATTTATGTTTTATAAGTGTAAATATAAGTCTGTCTCCCTCTGTGCCGTCTTAGCACCTCCCCCAGTGGTTGCACCAGAGGAGCGCTCAGGAACCCCTGACAGCATTGCCTCCTCCTCGTCTGCAGCCCCTCAGCCAGCAGTGCCCCCCCAACCACAGGCTCCCTATCCAGGAGTACAGCAGGGACCTCCAGCTGGCATAGATGGTAAGACATATGCATCCCCAAGAAATCCAAAATACACACATGCCATATTTAATATAGCATAATTGATAAACACACACAGAGACACGTACTATACGTGTCTGCACAATGGTGCTGCTAGACAACCTTGCAGTACTGGAAGTTAAGCAATTACAGTTTCAGTGGTGTTCTTATGCTTTTTTAAAACATTAGCACTAAGGTAGCCTCATAAAAATGTCACCCCCTGTTGAGCGAGTTTGTGCTGTCCGAAACTACTGATCCAAGTTCTTTTGTTTTCCAAAGAGTAGTTCTGCCTGGGATCTTATAGACTCCACAGGTGAGATTAAGCTGGTATGATTCGATTTATAGGCCAGGTAGTTTATCTTTAAATCATTCTCTATTAGTGGTATTGGCTCTTGCAATAGATGTAATAGTCCACCACCCGACAGATAAAGTATATTACCACCCTTTCAGATTTTTGCCATAAATCATAAGTTAGTCAGTGTCGCAGTATTTCTTTAATGTGAAGATTTGTGTTGAGTAAATCAAAATGTAATCACATCAAACTTTGTTATCCAAAGAATAAAATGCATTGGAGGGGCGAAAAATACAAACAAACAAACAAACAAAAGAAACAATCCCTAAAAGAAACATTGCCAAAAAAGGGGTGCAGGGGTTGACAAGACTTACACACAGAGTACTGCAGTAAAAACTACTGAAAACTTATTATATCATAAACATTTCAAACTGCAGTTTTTATAATTTTTATTATGTTCAGTCCTGTCTTAACTGTGGTCATGCACATACAGTGTAGTATATACATGCTGGCCTTTCCTTTTTTTCATGATGATGGATAGAGGACTTACTGTGCAGCCGCTGTAATTTCACTCTGAGAACAATAATAATGTAATGTCAGACAATTCTATACTACCATTGTTTAGTGAGCTGTGTTGGTTGCATTCCATTTACCTTACTTCTCAATAGAATACAGACAGTCACCTTCGCTTTCATCCTACCAGATTAGGTATTACTTTAATGAAGTGGAAGAATATTGTATTGATGTGAGTAAAGCAAATTTAACAAAACCAAGAGATTTAAAGCAAATCATTTTAATTAAAGCAACAAATTTAGGAGGAAAATAGATAGGAAAAATGTACTCTATCTCTTTAATCTATTGATCCTTGAGTCTTACCACTGTGGAATCTTAATCAACACTAAGTAAAGGGGTATCCATGGAATTAGAGTTTATATTATGCAGCAGAGACCATATTTTAGCTCTCATGTACATGTTGGACTCAGATCCAAGGCCTAGATAAAGATAAATGATCAGAGGATCAGGCAGGATCTTAGCATCATCAAACAAGACTTATTTTACTCCGTATTCTCTGCACAGTACCACTCTGTGATCTAGCTCAGGAGAGGAAATGATCTTCTGTGCCAATCTCACATGTCCATTTCCTTTATCCAAGTATCCCACATAACATTAAGGAATTCTCTGGCTTGTTTCTCCTTTGTTGAGAAGTAAGGCCCAGACAGGTACAGCCACAAAGACGCAAATACTGTTGTTTATCACGTTTCGGTAAGTGGATTGTTTTCAGCTTGTTGTTTGGCCTCGGGGAAGGAGAAGCCCACTCGAGCACAGGAGGTGCCTTCTTTGCACCCTGTGAGAGCACTAACTTTCCATTTAACTGGTAGTTTGTGGTTTGGCCTGGTGTTGCAGGGCCATGCAAAGGGCTCAATAAGAGTTGAGTTTACCCAGAAGGAAGACTTATTCAGTCACTCGGTTAGACAGAGGCACAACATGTTGCACATAAACAGCCGGCTCAACTGCTAGCTGTTCATGGTTATTTCTTTTCCTTAATCAATAACACAAGCACTACTTTATCTAATTAGTCACTTGCTGATTTGACGCTTAAAACTGACTGTGATGATGCAGAGATGCTACTGTGGAGACAATCCTTTGAGTTGGTGCACAAAATTCCACGCTCACTGAGAGAAATGAAAGAACACGTTTTTGTGGAATAGTTTCAAGATGCTCATTTTGTGTCCTAACTATGCTAAATTGCTTTGGCTCTGTGATGGCTGTATCTCATCACGTCTGCCTAATTAGTGATTCCCAGCCAGCGGCACTTGTACCCCAGAGAGTATGTGGATTGATTATGGAGTTACAAAATACAAAAACAAAATTAAATTATGATTTTTGCGAAGAAGAAAAAGAGAAATGGCGGCCGGCTGATCTTTACAAAATTATTGTCACAAAAAAATCATTGAAACCACAGTGTGTTGGCAAAGTTGGAATAAATCACTAAAAGTAATAAGGATAAAAGTAAAAGTGTCCAGAGCAGATCAGGGCCAATTTCAGGAGGCAACGTGAGGAGTCACATTTCCCCAATTTATATTTTATTTATATTAATATCCATATTTATAATTTAAGTTTATATCAATATTTCTGAATCCGCACCTTCAGTATATGGATCAAGTAGATCACGTGTCATATTAAGAAGGCCACAGTTGTTATATCAAAGTCTTATGTGAATATAGAAGTATCAGATTTGACGGGCAGATATCCAGTATTAAAGGACTCTGATTGGGATCGGGGCCAAAAACATTTGATCCAAACATCCCTGGTGAATAGAACAGTGGCAGTAGTACAAATAAGCCTACTGAAAAACGGCGTAAATGTTAACTATTTCAGGATCTTTAGCTTGTATGATAAATCTATGATATTGTAATAATTGTAATGTCCACTTTTTATATAATTAAAAATGATAAATAACATCCAGTTTAATATTAGTTCAAACAAACTCATTTGGAACAAGACAAGTGGCGTGATGAAGTAGTACTTGAGTCATCTGATATGGTTGTTGGATTACGTCAGACAAAAAAAAAATTTTGGGAACCGCTGGTCTAGGTCAAGTACTGGATGTAGGCAGCTGTATGTGAGATATAACATAGGCTGACCACCCATTAGTGTAAGACTGAGATTCAACTAAAGCCCCTGTGTGAGCGAGCAACAACCCTGCTATAGTTCAGGAAGCTCTCTACAGGGAATCTTTCCACATCCAAAGCTGCACGTTGACCTACCTGTGGAGGGCAACAAACAGTTTATCTCTCCTGGCTCCAGATGGTTGGCACACAAAGCACATCAAACTAGATCCTGCCCAGCTCCTCTCCTCACTCACTCTTATACCCGTCTCTGGTTGCAGACTGTTTGTCAGTATGACAATCCTAGGACACATCAGAACAGCCAGTTGCACTACAAGAATTTGTAAAAGGTGATACGTAAGATTGGATGCCAACTGAGTATGTATGGGATTTAAAGGTAGCCTTAAGCTTCCTTTAATGAAAGCCTAGATGACTTGTTACCATAAGAATGCTACTAACAAGATCCATAAGAAGATTAAGATTTTAACCTCTTGTCTGTCTTTGACCTTTGGCAATAATTTACATCTGTGCAAGATAGACAGAAACTGTGAACATATGTTGTAGCAATAGCTCACACATTAGCGTGAGGCACTTTATCAGATGGGCAAATGTGTGTTTGGTGTAAAATGGTTATTTCAAGATTGGACTTTGTTCTCATGATGCCTTATTGAGGCATGCTTCGAGGTCAGCAAAACTACAGCCAACGGCTTCTTTGTTCCAATCAGCATCATTTTGCCAACTTGGCCTCAGCAGGCTCATAGCTGCCCTCTTGAATCCACTGGAGTGAAATGAACTTCCTAGGGTCAAAGGGGTCTAACAGCCACGCATCCTTCCATCACTCTTGCATAACATTCTTTATGGATTACAGACTGAGGAGAATGGGAGAAGAAGCCAGTTTAACACACATGCCTTCTCACACAGTAAAAACCATGGTGTTCGTCTTAAAGGTGCTGTCAGTGAGATAACAGATGGTTGCCACATCACGTCAATGCTTATAAAAATACACTAAAGACGTACACTGTTTCTAGCTAAATATTTAGTTGTCAGGCGTCTGAGAACAAAGCAAAATAATACAACTTGTTTTCTGCTGGGTCATCGAGCATCAGCTGCTTGACTCTACTGAATATTTATTGGATGCAAAAGAAAAAGTTAATTCTGAGTGCATTGAGGTTCTTAGTACAGACGGTACAGAATAACAAGACATCGGAGCAGAAAATCAGCACCAGTTTTATGAGTGCTTGAAACACCAGTGAACCCTTTTTCATTAGGCCTTCTCTCTTTGTGCTTTTCATGTGTCGTCAACCTAATTTATATGCCAGGCAAGCGAAGAGTTATGCCTCATTAAGGGAGAATGCTAGTTTGCCAAGTCTTTGCATGTTTGCTGACCGTTTAGCCTTTCAATGGAAAACTTGATGAGCAAGTTTAAAATAAGGGAAACAAATTCCATGTTTTTAAAACATAAAAAGATGTGCAATGGCATAACTGATTACTCATGCTGTTCAAATATCGCCTATAAGTGTAACGTGGTGCTCCAGGCTTCCTTGAAAATATTCAGAGGCCTTTAAAGAATTTCTATTAAATGCACATCATTGAAATGAAGGTTGAAGTCATATTTAATAAAGGTGTAACAGGAAGTCACTGTCTGCAAACACAGACCATGTCCAGAGGCAATCCCTTGTCCTGAGTCATTCTGTGTGCCTATAAAACGCAGATCAGCCATAACATTAAAACCACTGACAGATGAAGTGAATGACATTGATCATGGCTACAGTACAATGTTCTAGTGGGAAACCCTGGGCCCTGGTATTCATGTGGATGTACTTACACCCATAAAACCCAAACCCTCTCAAACATTGTTTCAGACAAAGTAAACCCCCTCATGGCAACAGCACTCCCCAATGGCATCCATGGATCGGCACGTTCCATGTAGCTCAATCAGATTTGGATCTGGGGCATTTTGAGGCCAGGTGGATGCTCTTTGTCACGTTCATTGGGTTGTTCCTGAGCAGTTTTTGTGGTGTGGCAGCAGGCATTGTCCTGCTGGGGGACCAATGTCATCAGGGTGTGCCGGTGCCATGGGGGGTGCGCTTGATCTGCAAAGGTGTTTGGGCGGATGGTTTGTGTCAAGTGGCATCCACATGAATGCCAGGATCCAGGGTTTCCCAGCAGAATATTGCACTGTAACGAGATGATCAATGGGATTCATTTCAGCTGACAGTGGTTTTAATGTTAAGTATAAGTATTTGGACAGTGACACAATTTTTGTAATTTTGCCTCTGTACACCACCACAATAGATCTGAAAAGAAGCAATCAGGATGTGGTTGAAGTGTAGACTTTCAGCTTTAATTCAAGGGGTTCAACAAAAGTATTGCATTAACCTTTTAGGAATTACAACCATTTTTATGCATAGTCCCCCATTTTCAGAGGCTCAAAAGTAATTGGACAAAATAACATAATTATAAATATAAGGATTGTTTTTAATATATATAATAACGAAGGAATAGGCCACACCTGGCCATGAAACTGCTTGTCAGTCAATTGTCCAATTACTTTTGAGTTTTACTTCTTTTCAAATCCATTGTGGTGGTGTACAGAGGCAAAATTACAAAAATTGTGTCACTGTCCGAATACTTATGGACCTGCCTGTATGTTGGCCTCAGTTTTGAATGATTGTATCCAGGGTGGAAAATTAGAACCAGCCACAAGCGAAATGCTGGTAAAATATAAAAGTGGTTGGTAAATCTCAGACACAAAATAATCGTTTATTATTGAGTGGCTGGTGATTTTGAACATTTGTTTGTTAGTGTCTGGCAGATGTTCAAATTCTAAAAGGTTAATTTCCCACCCTGATTGCATCCTGTACTTTTTGTGTCTGTTTATGTCTGCTCAGGCACCTGCATGCCGCTCGCTGACTCTCAGCCAATTGTAAGTGTGATGTGCCAGAGACATGTGTGGGCACTGAGCTTTTAGCAACAAATACTTGTATTAAAGAGGTTGCAGCTGTTTTCGTTGAAACGCTTGTTTGCGATTCTGCCTAGATGCACAGGTGTATCCGTGAAGATACAGAGACCAGATTTACACGTATAACATCATGCAGAGCAGAGCAGAGTGTATTACATGTAACTGCATTTTATCTGGATATTTGGTTTTTAAAATCTTCTTATTGAGGTTCTTGTTTAGTGATGATGCTTGTTCCTGTCTTTTCAGGTCAGGTGTACCAGCAGTATCAGGCTCCAGGTGGATACCCGCCTCAGCAGCCAGGTGCTCCACCGCAGCAGCAGCAGCAGTATGGTATGCAGTACCCTGGTAAGAGTAAAACTGGTCAGGATTTAAAAATAAAAAAGTAGCTGTTATGTTGTAAAGTAAAATGGCTCTTTTTCCACTCAACAGTGAATTAAAGAGACTCCCTCAATCCCTTGCTCTCTCCGCAGGATACAGCACTCAGCCTGGAGCCCCTCAGCCTGGCCCACCACAGCCGCAGCAGCAGCAGCAGCAGCAGTATCAGAACTATGCGCCTCCCTCCTCCCAGGCCCCGGCCCCCGGCCCGGCTGCAGCTCCAGGCTTCCAGGGTGGCCAGCAGCCACCCCATCCATCTCAGGGAGCCCAGCAGTATCCACCAGGAACCTTCCCTCCCCAAAACTATACCTCCCAGGCCTCCCAACCTGCCAACTACAGCCTGCCGCCCAGCTCCCAGCCCGGCTCAGGGTACCAACCCCGCCCTGGATTCACCTCACCTCCAGGCAGCACTGTCACCCCTCCACCAGGAGCTGCTAACCCGTACGCCCGCAACCGCCCCCCCTACGGTCAGGGCTATGCTCAGCCAGGCCCTGGATACCGGTAAAAGAGGGTAGCAGATATTACTGATCCTCATACACCCCTCGAAACCCCTCCTCTATATGTGGCTCCAACTGTTTGCCGTGGGTACAGGAAATAAGGTCTACTGCTCTGCAAC
>JBBPCS010000001.1:13510465-13524586 GCA_037974645.1 Hollardia meadi | reverse complement strand
TGTGATATTTTTGACTCAATCTATTCTCTATTAAATCACTTAAATCTTTGTTAAGTGTAATATCTTTATTTCTCACCGGGAAATTCTACACTAATTTCCACCACAAATACCACATAAATACTTTTTTTGTTTTAAGTACACAGAAAATGTCATACTCAGTCCATAATTGAGCCTCGTTATCAAAGCTGAAGGCAATATGGTGCAGACACTGTGTAAAGAGTTGCATACAATAATCAGTCAAAGTGCAGTTAATGATATGTGTTAACTTTGCTGTTGTCCAGGGAAGCCCTGATTATCTCCTGAGAAGACCTGGGAATAGTATCAATCCTCTTATATAACTCTCAACAAGACAGGGAATAAGCATATTTCCCAAAATGTCTATTAAAATCCTTTAAGAAACATCTGACATAAGCTTCTAGCAGTTGATGCTATGACAGTTGTTGCGTTGCCTTGTTGTTGACCAAAACACTCAGTATCAATCAGTGAGAACCCACCCGACTCAACGTCCAGTGAGTATTTATCGATGGCCAGGTTCATGGTCTGGTAAGCTGTGTTACAGAAGTCCTCCAGGATCAGATAGACAGTAGTAGTTACGCCTTGTTGCACAGGCTTGCCAAATTTCATCCGGCTGTTGACCACAATGCTCCCATTCCTGAAGTTCAGGATTTCCAGGTTCTCAAAGTTACTCAAGTTGGACTGCAGGTAGGGCACAAGCTGGGAAAAGATTGAAAAATGTACAGTTTGATGTTAGAAAACAGAGGCTTTGACACAACATTAGTAATACTGACAACCACATGTCTAGTCAATGTGAGACGATTACCAGCTCCAGGAAGCGTTGCTCCAAAGCTTTGTATTCTGGGGAGCTCTTGTTAAAGAGATCGTCTGAGAAGATCATGTTAGTCACCCTCAGGCTGAAGAACACCATCAGTGCTCGTCCAGGGTTCACAGGCATGGCAAGACTGACTTGGTCTGTGCCGTGTGCCACACCAATCGGAAAGCCAGTGCTGCCCTCCTCTGTGTGGTTAATCAAACCATAACCATAATTGATCATATCATAGCCTTGGTCTCCAATGGTGGCATCATCCAAGCCTTCGTAAGTGGTCTGAATCTGGAGGATAAATAAGTGAATTAATTTTGAGATTAGACTTTTTATTTCTAAATGGGGTACAACAACGTTTATTTTTCTATAGGTCTGCTTTAAATCTCTAGAAATTCAAATTCAAACTGACAGAAATCAGTGCATATCATTGTTTGTATTGACTTGTGTACTCAAATGGTCAAAATTGTAATTATCAAAAAGACCATTTAAGTTCTATTGATTTTTCTGCAGAGATAGTGCGTGTGACATTAATGTTCTTCAGAGGGCGCAACATTTGGTCATTTGATGCCTGTGTGTTATTAAAAATGGAAAAAAAATATGCACATTAGCTGCAGTATCATTACCTTACACAAATATGATTCCTCTATTTTACTAAAACAGTGTAAGTGATACTTGACGTTAACATCAATATGGGTTACCTCCACCAGTGAAGGGCTGACGACGTGAGGTTGCCCCTCATTGGCAGGGTTAACGTTAGAGATGCGAGTGAAAGGCGACTCCCTCTCTGGAGAAAGGGCAGTTGGGGGGGCAGGGCTCAGAATATCTGCCACTGGTGGCTCTGGTTCATCCTCGTTGACCAATAAGATCTCATCCTCTGTAAGATCCTCTGTCAAGATCTGTGGAGCTTCCGAGGCCTCTTCCTCTACAGCTGGAGCTTCAGGCACAGTCTCTTCCTTCACCTCTTGTCCCTCAGGATATGTCAACACCACAATAACGTCTGAGTCTTCATTGCCCTCCGCTGAGTTGTCATCAACAGGAAGCAGGCCTGTTTCTGATGCTGGCTCCGATGCTTCATTGGCTACATCTACAGCTTCAGGAGGTGAGACCAGAGCAGGCAGGCCCTCTTCTTCTGTAGTCTTGGATGCAATTGTGGAGATCTCAAGCTCCTCTGGAATCTCTGCCTCATTCAGATGCTCCTCATCCAGAGTTGCAGTAGTAGGTTCTTCTCCCACTGCCGCAACCTCAACTTCCTCTGTTTCAGCTTCCGAGATGGCATCTGCATTTATGGTGATGTCTCCTGTTATCAGCCCATCTTCTGAAACAGTCTCCTCAACAGACACGTCTGCTTCTGTGGGTGTAGTTGACCAGAGCATGTCCTCCAGATCGCCTGAACCAGAGGCCTCGACCTCCACTGGTGGTTCAGGCAGTGTGACACCCTCTGGCAGCTCAGGGGAAGGAAGCTCAGCTGGGAGCTCTTCTGGTGGGAGGTTTTCTACAGCAGGAGTCTGCACAGTGTCCTCCAGCAACAGACCCTCCTCCTCAAAGCCTGGAAAAACAAAGACAAGAAGAAACTCAATCCCTGCTGGTCTCCTTTAATAGAAACATGCTACTTTCTTCCAGAGCCCCACAGATCTACCCAGAAAAACAGACAAAAGATTTTATTTAAGATCAACAAAATGAGAATTGAGAGGTACAGAAAATCACCCATCCCTTTCCTAAGAAGACATTTTTAGTGCAAACATAAAGCAGGAGTAAGTTTTTATATATTGCTTTCATGCAGCCATCTCTGTAATTTCTTATTTAAATTGCAAGAGAGTCACAAAAAAGCTCAAAGTTCTGCACAAGTTAATGCATGCTTTTGTTTAGGATAAACACTCACTGCCAGCTTCAGGTGCACCAGTGGTCAGGTCAAGAGCTGGAGACACAACTGCACTCTCCTCCAAAACAGTGATGTCGTTTTCTTCTGTCGCCACCGTGTTTGTTTCGGAGAGCTCACCCAGGATGTCGTCTTTGTTGACATCTTCGATGTCCTCTTCTAAGATCTCGACCTCTGGTGGCTCATCGGCAGCAGCATTAACCTGCATCACACACATGCAGGTTATAATCTAACCGTTTTGCCACTTTTCCACATGATTGTGCTCATGCAACAGGAGCTTTGATTGGCCAGCTGTGTTGTGTTTACAAGTCGGGACAGTCAGAGCTCCTGCTGCTGCTGCTGCTGCTGCTGCTGCCAACATTTTGGGAGGTATGCTGCTCATTAAAGTTATCAGAAAACTGAAACTGTAAATGTTAAATTATTTTTGTTGCATACTGCAGGTTCTGTACTTCTAATATCAATTTAAAGAAAGCTTGAACAAACAGCAGTTGAATCTATAATGTCTCAAATCAGGGCAGGAAAGTGCTTCGGTGGCACAGTAGCTCTGTGCCTGTGAAACAATTACTGATGAGAGGTTTGCCAAGTTCTCCCAATTCATATAATGAGTCAAATTAATCACTTAGCGAGCTGAGCTGTAAAGTGAACCAGCAGACACATTTAGTGCAACCCAAACTCTGATTACCATCAAAGAACACAGTCGACCACAAGACAGACATTTGGATGGTATTACTTTTGCCTAAAAAAACGTGCTGTCTCTCGTCTTTACATGCTGTGGTGTGGTGCACTGTGGCCTTTGCCCCAGAATAGCGGTGGATTATCGTAGCAAGAGCCAAACTAATCCTCAAAGCCTCACTTGATCCTTGCTGATGAGCTCATCCCCTACCTGCACTGGTGTGGTCTGGACAGCAACACAAGCCAGTTACAGGTTATCGCAAAATAAGTCATACTACAACTGCCGGCTTCCTTAAACAAAACGTGATTCATCAACTTTGTGGAGCTCAAAGCAGCTGGACAGCCCAGAGAGAGATTGTTGTCGTGATAGCTTTGGAGGTAGCTTGTTACTTACCGCAGCTCCGTCTGCGGCGTCGGCAGACTCAGGGACCTCAGACACTATGGAACCAGTGGAGAAACAAATATTAATACAAACTGACACAAAAAAGGCAAATGTGCCAAATAGCTCAAATAATCATGCCTGCGTGAGAGTCTACAGAGTCCTTTTCACTGTAACCATTTCAGCACAGCATTTGTTTTGAAAGCATTACCTTTAAGGGGTAAATATCTACAAATCTACAAATCCAAATGTTAAAATCTGGAGTGAATATCAGCTACTGTGAGCCAAGGCTTGATATATGCATCACCACCAGAGCAGAAAAACAAATCCATGCTGTGCCTTTAAGTTCCCCAGCCACACATGTCAGCCATATGAGAGCGTTCAGCCATCATTTCACATGTCTAAGAAGAGAATTAATGCGAGCATCAGATGGCATTCATCTCCAGGGGAACTCGCTAACACAGTAAACTATCGACATGCATCTTACAAAAACACAAGCAGGGGGAAATCTCACGGGAGGAGGAGATAGTATAGACTTAATCGCATCCTTCAGTTTCTTTAGGTTTCTCAAGAGGACAGGATTCTAACTAGTAGTTTAGATACGTGAGCAGCTGCATATGTCAAAAATATAAAGCTTTCTGTCATTCCAGATGGAGCTGTGCGAATTCTGATGAAGTGTCTCAAGTGATGTTGCTTGAGTCAGCGTCGGTTGCGACTGAAGACTACAAGTTTGAAAGTGTAAAAAATCTGGGGGTGTAGAGTATAGATGTATAAAGATTATCTAGATACCAGACCCAAAGATGCTGCCTATTTAATCCACTTTTTTGACGTTGTTTGGTGCCTGAAATAAAAGTTTTCTAGCTTCCGGGTTTACTTCCTGGTTATGTGGCCCACAGAATATGCGCACTAGTTTTTCTCCCACTGGCCTCACCCACGACTTCCTGCTCGGCCCATTGACTTTATATTGTGATGACGTCAGAGATTTTTAAATCGCTTTTTTTTTGGCTTGAGGAAAGTTTTACAAATATAAAACCAACAACCAAAAAAAAAAAAATCATAATAGAAAGATTCATAATTGTCAACAGTTTTACAGATGTCTCTTTTATAATGGTGGTCTATGGGGAAAATGCTTTTTGGGTCTCAGGGGAATTTTTAGCTGCAATACCGTGAGTGGCCACTGGGCAAAATTGGAAGCAAAGCTGAGCGCTCTCACTGTATCCAGGTTCTAAATGCTACATTCATGGTGTAGAGTTGGAAAGAAGTAAACTAAGCTCCTCATCTCAACGGTTCGAGGATAAATTAGCTGCTACTAGCGTAACACACCTGAAATGTAGGGTGTAACACACCTGAATATCCTGAATATGGCTGAGTTGCATTGTGGGTAATGTAGGGGCCAGGTTTTAAAAGGGAAGTAGAATATGAATGAAAAAGACAATATCTCCAGTTCTGCAGCATCACGTTTTATCTGTTTTTGCACTGCAAGTCTGACAATGTTATATGTGCGATGCTAAACACTTAAAAGATTCACTGGGTGTAAGCCAAAATAAAGGGCGAAAGCAAAGAAAAAAAAAACAGAGTTCAGATCTCAAAAATCCTGTTCCTGCTCAGTTCTCTTTTGCAGACCATTTAACGACAAGGATTTAACAGTAACACAGAATAAATACAGAGTTCCTATAACTGTTGACTCTGTGGTGTTCATTAAAAATGGCCCACTTTTGAGCTGAAACTTCTTATAAATATGTCTCTGTCATCTTTCGACAGAAAGAGCAGACAAATAAGAAACAGATGAGACTATTAAAACCCTGGAATGTTTTCTCAAGTGGTGTAGCGTATGTTGTAATATCAGTGGGTCTACTGTGTCTCTATTTGATATGACATCTGGAGGTTTGCCCCGCACTGCATGCGATACCTCTGCCAGTGCATTCCCAGTGGCTTCGCGACCATGTCATTTAACTAAAAAGCTACAATGGTGGCATGTCTGGATTCGGTCAATGTGCAGGGAATATCTCTATGGAGCTCAGCAGTCATGCACTGGCCATCATCTTACCACTCTCCACCTCCTCGTTATGTGGTGCTTCAGTGACAATGGTTTTGACCCCGCTGATGGTGTGGACCACCGTAGGGCGCTCCATGGCCTCACGGTACGAGCTCTCCACTCGATTCGACTGCAAGGTCAGGTAGTCCAGTTGATCCATGCTCACTCCTGCTCCATCCACCACCACTGTGACAGCATAGTCCACGACCACGCCATCCAACCTGGCAACACGAATATGCAGCAGTTACATCCAATTCACATACTGAACAGTCTCAGGGCTGGGCAATAATTCAATATTAGCATACTTTCCATGGAATCATATTGTGATATACACTTCCTGGCCACTTTCGTACACCTAAACAATTTAATGCAATTCTGCATTTAGAAAGAATAAAATGATCATTATATGCAGTCCAGTTCAACACCACTGAAAACTGCAACCTCAATAATAAACATATGATAAAATCAATACCTCTCTGACTGTGTCAAGCAAAATTGAATGTTATTATCTTTGTAAAGATAGAATTTATGGCTGAGCTGTTGTATTTCATTAGATTTTACAGTTGTAGCTAATAAAGCGAGTGTAATTATATTGTGTTATTGTTTTACAAAAATCCAGGCAAATTGTATTAAAACTAAAAATAATCTTTGGGGCTTTTGATTTGTGAACAATTTTGTTTGATGTAAACTTTTAGTGCATTGAACACCAATTTAAATCTTTTATGTGTAATTGCATATATTTACTGATATATTCAGATTTTAAATATTAAGAAAATGTTTTTACTTGCCATAATTATAATAAACACATAGTGTATATTAAGTGACATGGATTTCAGCCCTATTCTCTTTCAAAAGCCTTTTATCACCTCAGCTTTAATTTATCTTTTTCTACCTGCATCTTCTGCTTGCGGTCATTGTGCAGCACCACAAGTAAGTAGCTTGCCCAAAGGCACCTTAGCAGTGAGAGGAGAGGCTTTCATTTTCATTTTTTCCCAACCCAAACTTGCTGAGGAAATTTCCCAACCGATACACTAGTACCTAAACTGCACCTAAACACCATTTTCACACATTTACAATACAGTAAGAAAGTATAACAATGTCTCCTCAATGAGAGAGCAGTTCTCCGAGAGGATTAAAATCACTCAGGCGTGATTTAACATCAAACCTGTTTAAAAAAAGAGCTGTAGAGTGCTCACACATGACTGACGACTCGAGTGATTTACTCCTGCTTGGAATGCAGGAGTGCGACATCATATGCCAAAAAAAAACAAAACGGGCGAGTCAGCAGAATGATCAATATCATCATAATAAACATGGAAACCTCATGAGAGATTCCAGGCCCTGGAAAAAGCCATCTATCAGCTTTCATTTGACTACTGGAAGCCCTCCACTCTGACCTAGTTTGTTGGGTTTCAGCTGAGCACGTGCCAGCCCGCAGTCGGCCTCATTTAGAAGGACGTCCAATATTTTCCCCTTTTTTGGTTTCACACATACCGTCAGGTAGACAAACAGAGCTCTACTCCTGCTGTGCCCTGTGATCGGCAGTTTGCAGCAATAACATGAAACATTAATCACAGCATCACTCTGGGAAGGTATGAATATATTTCTCAGTGTACTTAATGTATATATGTTTGCAGAATTATGGCCATATAGTTTATAAAGTACAGTGAACAACAAAAAAAAGCAGGACATATGTATATAGAGCTCTTTAAGATTTTATTTGTAGCACGCAGCGGCTGATTGTAAGTACCAGTAAGTTTTTACTCCTTTTACTTTTATTCCCTATATTTCAGGGACAAATGCTGTACTGTTTATCCCACAACTTTTATCTGATGGATGTAGTTACCACTTACTTTGCAAATTAACAATCTACTGTAGTTTGGACCTTGCAGACTTAAGTTGTATGGACTGCAAGGCAATATATGCTGCTGATAGACAGGCCTAAAAGCTACTATAATAAAATGCATTTTGATAATTTTATAGCCTCTACTGCTACAAATTTCTGTATCGTGGTGTGGTTGGACATTATTTATAACCTACATGATTCAAGTAACTTTTTAATAAAGTAATTGCTTTACACATTCATAATAGGCCTTTTTGTTTTGTTAGTCGGCAACTGGAAAAACTAAAATGTCACATACGTATTGCAATGATTTATGAATTTAATCCGTAAAGTCTGATGAAGTCTGCGCCCCCACTCTCAGATTTCTCAGGATTCAGCCATAAATAACATATAATCAGCTCATAAAATATGATGAAATGTTAAGATTAAACTGCCCAGCTGTATATAAAGTTGGTAAAAATGGCTCCACCTCAACCAGCTGCAACATTAAAACACTTTAGAGGAGCTGGTGGGTGGATTTTGTTATTTTGGACAGAGCGACAAGGTGAGTTGTTTCCCCATTTCCTGTCTTTTTTGCTAAGCTAAGCTAACTGACTGCTGGCAGCCAAATTTCAAACTATTCCCTGAAGTAAAAGTTTGAATGTCAGACTTATACTTGTAATGGAGTGTTTTTACACTGTGGCATTGCTAGTTTGACTTAAGCAAAGGATCTACACAATAGCAAGAAAAACACATCACTACCCTTTGACTTCTCTACCTCCATTTTCTCTTTCTTAATTCCTCTCTTTCGCTCCTTTTCACCTTCGCTCCCCTGAACTCCTCCTCTCCATCTCTCTACCAGAGGCTGATTGGCGAGGTCGTAAAGCCCTGATAATCGTCTCTACAAAAGAGCACCTGCTCACTCAGTTGGACCCAGCCTTATCCCACTTAACAGGTGAGTGACCTAACTAAGACAGTTAACACAAGCAAATAGTGACACATCTTCACACGTGCCCACGCTCACAGGTAAACACAGTGTGAGGTGAAGGTAACGCCACTCACACGGACCTTGCCAAGGTTGATAGGGATCAGTGGGCTTAGATACAAGACAGGATGGGGAGAACTATTCAAGGTCAAACTGTCACAGCCTGTACTGATGACTCACCCTTGGGTGTCCTTCTGAGGCCTACAAAAAAAACAAGGAGAATGAAATCGTGTTAATGTTAGAAGTAGATGTTGGCCATCTTGTGAGGACAGTTCTTTTGTCCAGACCCATGATTGAACCACAGCAGAGAGACTGACCTGAAGTCCAGCACAGACACACTTTTAAACCCAGGAAGCCCCTCCAGAGCATCCTCTATCTGCAAGGACAAAAATGATCAAACATCATAAACAGGCCTCAGCTAGTTTGTTTCTTATTTCAATGGGGTTACAGTTAACTTACTTGGCAAAATAAATCAGATTTTTTTTTTGTGAAAAGGGCTTGTTTTGTTAAAAGTACTTGAAAGATCTTGAGTCTTTTGTCATTATCTTAATGAAGCAGCACTGCAGAAAACTTTTTTTTATTGGTCTACAAGAACTTGCTTCTACGCCCTTAAAAACTATACACATACTGTTCTACAGACTAAATGACACAGTTTTTTTTTTTTTTTTTAAATCTATCAAAGAAAGAGGACACAAAAAGGTCTCCGGGGCTTTTGTCTGCTGTCTTGTCCTCCAATCCCCCCTTTTCTACATTCAGTTACTACCTCTGAGTCCTCACTCCTGAACTCCACCTTTTCCACCTCTCTTTAAGGCATGTGAGTTTGTTTGCTCGCAATGTGTGCGTGTACAAATGTGAAGGCTGGAAGATTTTATGTGGGTAGCAGAAGTCCACCAAGAATAAAAAGCAGGTCAGCTTTTAGGAGAAATGACAAAAAAAATCATCAAATCAAATCAAGTATGTGGTTGTGATATTGTCATTTACAAAGTATATGTGCGTCTGCGTGCCCTCCCATATTTGTGTGTATCACTGAGGTCACTTCCAAAGGTGTGTACCTGTGCATACGTGTGTGTGTGTGTGTTCTATTCCCAAGACACATCATAACGCTGTATTTTCAACACAGTTATTTCACCAAAATCAAACATGTACCATGAAAGCTTTTGAATAGTTTGGGGTTAACTACTGCTGCAGTTAAAGTGCCTGTTACTAAAACTAACAATATATCCATCACAGACCATAAACCAGGAGATATAGTGAGTTATAAAGAGGGAGCTGGAGCCAGAGACGAACCTTTTCAGCAATCTGTCTGCTGAGTGTTTGGTACTGGAGGCTGGCTGGATCTTCGAGGTTGCCGCTGTACATCTCCCCGGTCAGGATGATACTGAGCTCCACCACCTGCTCCAGCACAGCGGGGGTGAGGGTCTCCACGGCAATGTCATTGTCCAGCTGTGCCATAAGAAGGAGTCATATAGTAGTTAAGTATGCACATTAAAACATTTTGAATCCTAATGTGTAAATAGTCTGCACTTAAAGGACTCCACCTCTTGGACAGTGACAGCTGCTTCCTCCACCTCCTCTCCTTTAGCGGTGTCTTCTGGGTGGTTGGATACATGTGCAAAAGAAGAAAATAGGGACTGTTGGTTCATTTCAAGTGAATGTGGGCTAAAAACCTTTGGCAAGTGCCAGGTTCCTGATGGCTGTATCTGGATTAGACGGCCCTGAGCCCGAGGACTTTTGAAATCTCAGGCTGAAGTGGCCTGCAGCCAAACTCACTCTCCAAACACACAAGAGAAAGTTCCATAGTGCATAGAAAGCTAGAAACCGGAAATGTGTACATGAAAACACACACAAGATAATCAGGTGTGACACTGGAACAATAATGTTTGAACACATGTTGGCAGGATGTTTCTATGACAGTAGAGACACCACGTGATACTGACCTTGCTCAGGAGCCTTAGCAGCCTCTCGTGTGTTTGGTGTTGGAGTGCTGTGAAACAGTAGAAGATTGTTATAATAATCTCATTAAGTATAACATTACTTCACCAAAAATAAAAAGGATATAAAGGGTTATAAAGGTGAAGCACACTATGGGAGGAGATACATTGGATTTAAAGGTGCAATTTGTAAAATATAGCCATAATTTGAAGGTGCCTCCAAAAAGTTAGTTATTTTGAGCTGTGTAATCTTTGGTTGTACCTATAACGAATGTTAGCTTTGTTAGCAGTGGAGCTAGTAGGCCTCTTGATCATTCAAGTCTGCCTAGATCACGACTTCGGATCACGGAAGGGCAACAGGGCTCAGCCAGGCTCTGCAGCCTGAAAACGGCTGGAAACCAAACAGCTGGAGACCGGTGGAGCCCAGTTTAATGGCAGGAGATACAGTAAAGAGATGATTTACAGCGGCTCCGACGAGGACTATGACTTTCGGGGACGACAAGACACAGGGAGAACAGCGAGATAGCGTCAGGCCTGTAGCAGCCACCGAAAACAGCATGCAGCGATGGAATATTTTCACATCTTATTCTAGGGATTGAGGATTTACTTCACCCAAACCAGAGGAGATTGTGGAAGGACAAACCCGGGCGGTTTTGGTGAGTTTTTTATTTCGTTAATGTCTCGTTTGAATGAACTGTGTTTTACAATGAGTTAGTGAGCTCGTCTTAGTTCGGCAAAAGAGAGAAACTTGAATTCAGAAGGTGTACGGTTGTATTTTTCTGTTTAGTAAGGAAAAGAGGTCCAACAATATTTCCTTTTTTGAAAGTTTGTGAGCCTGTTTTGTTTACTTATTAGACTAAACGCTCAGAGAGCTTGTGAAACTTAGTGAACTTGCCGCTGGTATGTCCCAGCTGAAGCTACAACAATACATGGGATATCGGACTGTCGCCTCAAGAGGTACAAAGTGGTATTATGAGACAGTACGGGCCGGGGCTAGCTGGTTAGCAAGCTAACTTGAGTAGATATCTCTGCAACACAATACATAGACCTTATCTTAAAGGGAAAAGAAAATGCACAGCTTGGATATTAGTATCCAAGTCTAACACACATCAATAAAACAGGAAACAAACACAAACAGATGAACGTGAGATATCTGAAATCATGTGTGGTAACTGACGAGCGGGAATATGAACAGGTAGGGTTGAAGAAACTTGACAACCGTACCTGCACATATGTTGCCAGGACCTGGTGGACTCACTACACATAGTGGGAAGAATGACACTTTTACAAAACACAGACTTGATGATGACATCATAAATTCATAATTGAAATGGTAGACTATGCACTGGGGAAAAGAAGTAGAGAGTTTCTCTTACCTTTTCACACCTGGCCGTGATATTCTCTAGAAATAGAAAAAAAAAAAGTTGTATGCTACAGCACAAGACACCGACAGAGTAGTGCATTATGTTCTATACCGCTTACAATTTTTTCTGTAACTTTTTTTAAACCATTATTTGTGCACAAACCTTTTTAACCAAAGCCTGATGCTCGTCTGATTGGCTAAAGTAGCTGCCAATATCTTGTGCCGTGACTGTGTTCTCCTGGCATTTGCTCATCCAGCTTTGGTACTCTTCTTGCTCTGGGAGACGGTCCCAGAAGATCTTGAAAGCCTCCCATATGGTCTCCTGGCACACTGGTCAGACCAGAGAAAGACACTATACACTTAAAAAAAAAAAACACAAGCTTGAAGAACTTGCTTCCATAGTTGTGATTTCCACATTATTTTGGTTGGGGTTAAACTTCAGGGGCCTCGTAAAAAATATTTTAGATTTATACTTGAACTTAGTCTTAAGATGATTTCAGATGGTGGATTCATAAAAGATGCTGACCATAAAAAACTGCTTAAGCTGGTTCTATGAATACCATTTGTAAATTAAGCACCTAATCTTTAAATCTCAAATCAAATTAACCCTCCTGTTATGTTCATTTTCTAGGAACAGCAAAAATGTTCTTGGGTCAGTGTGACCCGGTGCATGTTTAATCATCAACAAGTTGTCAGAAACCCCAAAAAATCCCATGGTTGCACCTCATTACATACTATTTTAGTGCACTAGTGTTATTCACCTCTCACAGATCACGGTTACATTTGGATGATTCTGTACTCTTTTAGCCTCCATTCTCACTGCTGGGTCAAATTGACCCAAACAGTATCTCTGTGATATCAGCATGCAGGGGAGGTAACATACAAATACATGAAATGTACCATATTCATTTTTAAATGATGATTATACTAATTAAGGCCAACAGAAGATGTACCAAAAGAGACCAAAAACTTTTTGGGATCACGGAGATGGTAGCCAGGCAACACGTATTGTATGGTGGACTAAATAGTGGGTTGACAAATAAACCCAAACACGCAGGTTGGGAGTGTGCCGCTACTGCAGTGAATGAGGTGGGGCAGAAAGACACAACCATGGCTGACATTAAAGAGAAAGGGTCCAAAGAATTCAGTATAAAAAGATTAAGTGATGCACTGCGTTCAAAAATAATGACTGCAGGTTTACTTATTCCTCAATCAATCACATTGATCATAAAGCTCATGCACCACAGGCTTGGATGCATACAGTATGTGGCATATGTACCGCTACATATCCAGCAGGAAAATCACTTACGTCAAGTCGAGACTAGACTGCTTAGAGATAATATGATTTCCACATCAAAGTAAAGTTTTTATAAATAACTACCGAAACGCGGTTTTCTGCTTCAGTCCTGCTTAAGCAAATTGTCTGTTTTTATAAATGAGGCCCCAGTTCTAGTGAGACAAATTCAATTTTTCTGTTTGCACATTTGCAGGGGAATCAAACAATGATAGACCTACAGTAGATATTATTAGCTGGACGTTCTAAGGTCCAAATCTATCTCCATATTTACGTTAACTTCATGACATAACTCCCTTTCATGAGCCAGCCTACTGGACACTGATCCAGAGTCGGTGCACAGACATATGCTCCAATCTTCTTCAACATCGTCTGTGTGGCCTGAGATACAATGAACAAATCCAAATCTAGCTTACGTAACAAACCTCAACTTTTTTTTACCATCACAGTGAGTCAAAGAGTGTCTCTTGGCATTAATAAACCTCTAATTGTCTGAATCTAGCTGCCCAGGAGTCTAGCTGCCCACTGGAATTACACCTTGATCTCTGCCCCCTCACATACATTGTAGTGTTTCACAGGCAATAAGAGATCAAACTTTTGCATGTTTCTTGAGGTGTCAGTTCACCTAAATCACAACAAAAAAAACATTTTCTTACTTTCTCTTTAGAGGTATCTATCAGTGGTGGAAATAGTATTTAAACTTTTGCTTTTTGGTGCTAAAAGTATTGAAATATGAAAACGTCATTACAAACCCGCAACAACTTTTACCAAAACATAGTCCCTATGAAATCTCTGAGAGGCATGTTGCTGTTTTAAAAAATGTAATGTTTAATGCTTTGAGCAGCAGAAATTAAATTACATTCAACCCATACACCGATCAGCCACAACATTAAAACCACTGACAGATGAAGTGAATGACATTGATCATGGCTACAGTACAATGT
>JBBPCS010000001.1:13484669-13510365 GCA_037974645.1 Hollardia meadi | reverse complement strand
AAAGTAAAATTGAGCCATTTTAATGCTAGGGCTCGCCTCCCCACGTGCAAATGTTCCATCAAAACAAGTTCCCTGCCAGGCCTATTTTGCAAGGGCACCGTCGCTGCTTCCTGGGCTTAGCGCCATGTAAATTGTCATGTCCATATATCATACTACAAGTCGATAACGTGGGTGGGTGCTACACATCGGTGGTGGATGAGTTGAGTTCATCCACCACCACCCCCCGATATGTGAAGCGCTTTGAGTGCCTTGAAAAGCGCTATACAAATCCAATCAATTATTATTATTATTATTATTATTATTATTATTATTGTGACAGGCCTACAAAGAAAATGCAATTTTTTAACAAAATGACCCAACAAGCTTTTCATCCAAGTTTCTTACTCTCATTCAGTCAGGCACTTAATAGTAGGGGTGCAACGATTAGTCGACAAAAATCGATGACAAAATTAGTTGCCAACGAATTTAATTGTCAATAATCAGTTGGTTACGTCACCGCGCGTGTTTTTCATGCTATGGAGCGGAAATAACATCGTTTTTCCAGAGCCGAGTAGCTGAGAGGTGAGTCATCTCGCTTCCTTACTATCTCTGCTGAGCGTTGCACATGCGCAATAGCGACCGGTATACAAAACATAGCACAATGGCGGCGGCCGATGCAACACCATCGCGTCCTAAAACATCAAAAGTCTAGCGGATGATGCGGACTCCCCTCGTAAGATAATTAGCTTGTTAGCTACGTATAGACGGAGTTGTCTTGGCTTTTAACATTAACACTGTAGTGCTGTAGAAACAACCAGACATATCTCTGTTTTGAACATCAACTGTGTTATTCAACTTCACAGTCCAAAGTTACAACCACGCAGTATTATTTTTCTCTTGTTTATATTTTCAGTCCCTCACCTTAAAACCTTCCCCCTAAAACACTTACTCCTTTTCTCTCCTCATTTCCTGTCCGCTCCCTTTCTTCCTCCCCTCAGAAACACATCCTAGCTGATAGCTAAATAAGAGCCATTGAGTAATTGTGCGACTCATTATCCGATTAGTCGATTAATCGTTTCGATAATCGATGACTAGTCGACTATCAAAATGGTCGTTAGTTGCAGCCGTACTTAATAGTGAGTCTCCCATTTCTCTTTTGCAACTGCCTATCTATGGGATTATCATTATCATTATTATTAATGCAAAGATACAGTAAGTCCCCAGGAATAAAGGTGTGCTGTACAGAAGCCACAGGTAGAACTAGGGAACTCCCCAGGGACCCAGAGAAACTTTACACCATACATTTCTATTACAAGAGAGGATTGTAAAATTTCCTGGTCACCATAAACCTTCAAAACTCACGCTTCAGTCAGTAATGACAATTTAAAACAAAAATAACTGTAGTAGCATTATCAAAGTATGATTTGGAGTAATTTATGTATGCAGTTAGTTGGCCACACTCAGCCAAAGAAAGACCCAAATTACTTGTGTTAATAAAACCCAAGTAGAGAATGGGAGAAACTGTTTTACTAGTGCACTGGGTGAACAGCTACCACTGGAGTGAATCAAGGAAATCATTGCTCCCAGCCAGGAAAAGGTCAGGCACATTACAACAGTAAAGCCGAAACCTGTTTTTATAGGATTACAAGATATAATGTGTTAATTAGTGAGCTTTAGGGGTGCTGGTAGGCAGATATTGTCTTGCAAGTTTAGCTAACTTGAAATATGAAAGTGGTATTAATGTTCTCCTCAAACTCAGCAAGAAAGCAAAAAAGCCTCTTTTCCTGAAATGTCAAAACTTTCCTTTAACAGCAACTCCCTACCTTTGAGAGGGTGAGTAGGTAGTCTTCTGGTTGCATTTAGGGGTTTCATTCTTGTTTATATCATTGTTAGCCACCCTCTGACTGGACTTCCTGTCTCTGCAGATTACAGGTTCCTCTTTGCGCTGACCACACTCCTTCTGTGTACTTGACACTTGTCCTCGATTTCCCAAGGTACAATTCTGTTTTATCCTTTCCAAATAAGCCTTGCCCTTTTCTGTTTTTAGGATATCTGTCAGGATCAGACAGGGCTTCCTCCTACAGGATGAAACAGAGAAACAATTATTTCCAATCTTCCTAGAGCAAAATCTTCTCTGCAACATTGTGCCTCTTCAAGGTATCCTAACTTATAGCTCATCTACCACTGTGGGTCAAGTTTAATGAATGTCAGCTGATCAAGAGGGATGGGAAGGCAAGTCAACTGGTGCAGATAAGCCATGTGTGCATTTATGATAAGCTGGGCTTTGAGTCATGGTGCCGATAAGCAATGTTTGCTTTAAGTAGTTCAACTTGAAACAATGTGTAAAATTAATACTGTACATGAGACATTCCTGACGATGTTTGCCGTTTGGAATAAAGAATGTCTTGAGTTGCCACAAGTCAGATTAAGACAAAACAATGACATCATGTCACACAAGTATGCTCAATAGTGTGTTCATGTTAGTGTAATAGAAATGGCACATTATCTCATACTAAGTATGGCCATAGCTGCTTAATCACTGACCCACTTATATTACCATTGCAAATACATCTTAAACATACAGCGATCACATGTAAAAAGTTGTTTCATGTTGGAGAGTGGTTTTGATTAAGCATAATGGCTATTACAGTTAGACACTTAATTTAATTACACTAAAGATTCTATAAACAAATACATCCAAGGCAAAAGTGTTAGAAGTGAAAAGTATATCACCAGTTTGTCCACCAGCTGTAATATATAAGGCAAATTGCTGCTGAGAGGTTAACAATATTGGTGTAACAATATTGTCTTTGCTATATGCCTGCTTCAGAAATATTTAAGCTTTGTGGCACTGAAATAACATTGCTGTAAATAACCTCTATAACACTCTAAATTTTTAGGGTGAGTGCCCCATCTTGTGAAATTTTAAGAAACTGCAATGAACTACACTGGCATGGTGAGTTTATTTGTATAACCCATCAACAACACGGCAATTCATATAGCTTTACATAAGACAGAAAGGCATTAGGAAAAGATATAAAAGACACACAAGGTATTATAAAATCAGTCTTATAAGACCAGGCAGGATAAAGCTGTTTGTAGAGGGGAGAGCGAAGAGTATTCCATGAGGTTGCTGTCAACACATTGACATTGAGGCTGTGATGTTTGGTTTTTGTGGCACAGAGGCTGCTGTGTGTCATGCTGCATCATCTTAGGTCTGGGTCCATTAGTACTTTTGCTCCAGATATGCATGGGTGGAGGGCATCTCCCCTGAAGAGATTGAAGTTGTCAATGTAACTGATCCTTTTCTGACTGCAGGATTTTCCGAGCCATGCGTTGAGTTATGAAAGTCTGCTGAATCTGTGGAGCCCACTGTTAACCACTAGAAGTGGTCTCTAAAAAACATTGTGGGCCCCGAAATATAGAATATTTGTATTCATTTTGGGGTGTTTTCTTTTTTAATGTCACAGGGCATAGCCCCTGGAAAGCGCTGTTTTAATTGTCTTACTGCTTATATGTCTAATAGTGGTGTCTTTCACAACCAATTACAGGTTCTCCATCTTCAGATGTTGTTGTTGTTTCTTTTCCTTGTTCCACATGAGACCATTTTGCCGTTTTGTGTCAGTTGACACTCCTCGTAATACTCCAAACTTATCAGCAGTCATCTTCACTTGTCTTAAGGAGATTTATTAATGGTTCAAGCCTGTTTCCCAGTTGTCAGGGGGGACTGTGTTTACGTTTACCTTTGCCTGTCCACCAGATGTCTGGGGTCGAAGTTGGCTGAACTGAATCCATACATTTTGCTCTCTGTGGGAGTACAGTCTTGCACTTTTCTTTTTGTTTAGCACCCAGATTATCCCAGAAGGTAGAAATACCATTCATATTGTATTGACTTCAGTGGTTCCATTTCAGTGAGTCTTTGGAAAGTTTTGGTGTCATTTAGAGAAAGCTGTGCATTTAAATCTCAACAAGTTGAACTCTGATGAAGTAACTCACCTACAGAAGACATTGGCAAAGTGTTGTGGAAGTTAAGAAGACTTCTCCAGTGCAAATATTAATGACCTGAGCACTCCTCTGTAACAATTTATGACTGTCTGTGCACTTTATCGATTCAGATGAGAAAAGATGCATAGTGCGCTCTGGGCACAATTCTGTCAGCAGTCCAAAAGTTACAGTTTGGGTCGCATTAACGTTGTGGGAAGCAGAAGGCAGTTCAAAGCAGATCATCCCAGAGTTGTCATAAATTATCTTCCCAATAATTTAGTTCTCATGGGAAACCCCCTTAAATGTGTTACAGTTTGAGACGAGGAAAAAGTGGGGGAAAGTAGCAAAAGTAAAATATAAGCAGACAGCAAGAGACAAGTGTGTCTGGACTTCAAAGCAGGAAGCAAGCATGGAAAAAAACCCTGAATGAATTCATAGTCTAGTTTAGTGTAGAAAACAGAACATTTTTGTCAGTTTCAACTGATGAGCATAACAATGACCAGACATTTCAGTCTGGAATCAATAGCCTAAAAAGTTCATGTGTCAAAACTCTTAACTGTGCCTGCTTACCTGGCCATTTCCAATGTGACCCTGGGTACATGGTTGTGACCAAACAGCATGGATCCATTTTTATGCTGTGAATCACAATGTCTGCGTTTGCGGCCTGCAAATTCTGTCCAAGAAACCTGGTAAAAGGGACAGAAACAATGTGAGGCTCAAGAATAATCCAGAATAGCCATCTTACCACTGTCACATTTGTTCATGTGGTCAGACAGAGAGGAAATACTGCATATGGGTGTACCTGTTTTTCAAACTTCCCACACTCTGATGAAACACATGTCATGGGGATTCTGAATGGGTTTTCCATCTAAAATTCATAGGCTGGTTAGTTACCATGCTTGTATAAAATGAATGACATGCAACAGCCAAAAGCTTATGAAAATTTCCTTTGTATGCGCTATAGAGCTGCAAAGATTAGACGATTGGTCAATTTAAAAGAAAATTATTTGCCAACTATTTTGATAATCCATTTAAATCATTTTTCAAGCATAATTGTCAAACATTTGCTGGTTCCAGCTTCTTAAATGTAAGGATTTGCTGCTTTTCTTTGTCAGTTATGATAGCAAATGAAGAGTCTTTAGGTTTTTTGGACTCTTGGTTGGATAAAAGAAGCAATTTGAAGATGTCACTTTGGGCTCTGAATTTTTTTGACATTTTATAGACTAAACAATCGATTAAACTTGATAATAAATGGTAGATTAATTGATAATGAAAATAATTGCCCACCCCCCAATTGCAGATGATGTGGTTCTGTTGGCTTCATCAGCACGTGACCTTCAGCATGCACTGGGGCGGTTTGTAGCCGAATGTGAAACAGCCGGGATGAGAGTCAGCACCTCCAAGTCTGAGGACATGGTTCTCTGCTGATAAACGGTGGATTGCTTCCTCCGGGTTGGGGGTGAGTTACTGCCCCAAGCAAGAGAGTTTTGTATCTTGGGGTCTTGTTCACGACTGACAGGAAAATGGAGTGTGAGATGGACAGGCGGTTCGGTGCGGCATCAGCTGTAAGGTGGCCGTTGTACCGGACCGTTGTGGTGCAAAAGAAGAAGGCAAAGCTCTCGATTTACAAGTCGGTGTACGTTCCAAACGTCACCTATGGCCGTGAGCTTTGGGTAGTGACCAAAAGAATGAGATCGCGGATACAAGCGGCCGAAATGAGTTTGCGCTCAAGGAATGTGTGAGTAATACACGGTGCAGTCTTCTGCACACACACAGGCATGCAAGGCACATGTGCAAGATGTAGATAAAATCATACTATACGCAGACAAACTAATCTACAGACAATATGTTAAAAACATACTTTTAAAAAAAACGTCCTGCATATCCATTTTGTTTGTTAAAAAATATTTTCTACGTTATGTTAAATCAGACCTGCTAAATTACGTTAAGTCGCATTTGACAGATTGCGAGAGAACACGCTGTGTTGAATCTCATTGACAAGGGTTGCTGCTTCTCTCTGTCTTGTGTAATGGTAAATTGATCATTTTTTTCCTTTTTCATATTTTATAGACTGTATGATTATACGGGTATTAATGGAAAAAAATCTGAAGCAAAATCCAGAAAGAAAATAATTGCAGCCCTCGTGGCACCTTATTATCTATATGGCAACAGTAGCATAGCAGGAGCATAGTACGAGCATGGTAGGAGCTTGGTTTATGCAAAAATATGCTGACTGCAGCTGGTCATACTTAGCCTGTCAAGAGTCCTACCCTCACTATGATCCATTTCTTTTAAAGTATGCTCACTGATGAACAGAATTTAGCTATACAGTGACCACAGCCATTAAGCAATCCCAGAGTCGCTTGTGATTAGTATGGGGCTAAAGCAGTGACAGGGAATTTTGGCACTGAATATAAAATTTGGCATTGAAAAACCTGAACTGAAAAAAAACAAACATTGGCACTGATAAATTTGTATTTGAGAAAGCTGTATTGGCTCTAAAACAAATATTTGGCACTGGAAAAAGTTTTACTGAAAAATAAAACGGAGAGCTAAAGGTTAGAGAAGCAAGCTTGTGACCGGAGGGTCGCCAGGATAAATGTGTGTGGGGAAAGTGAAAAAGCAGCTGAGTTGACCTTGAGCAAGGATCTTAACCTCAACCACTCCAGTGGAACTGCTCAATGACCAGCAGATCAGACTGTGGTTGTACAGGGCAGTTTCCAGGCTTGAATGAGTGCAACTGTGTGAATGTGATCAGGGCATTCCTGAAAAAGACAGCATTGCTCTCAGTGAAACTCCCCTGAGTAAATAAAGGTTAAAAACATATTGGATTTTGATATTGATTTTTTTATTTATTATGATGCATTTTTCGGTGGCAATCTTCTGATTTTTTTTCTTCATGTCTGTCTTTTTTCAATAACAGTTTTTTTTTAAATGTTGCCAGTATTTTTTCAGTGTTACTGGTTTTCAGTTTCAGCTCTCTGTCACCGTTTTGGCAGGGAGAGGCGGGGTTTGAGGTTAGGGTGTTTGGTGGTTAGCATGTGATTTGCAGATCTGCATACTAATGAGACACCAGGATGTCTCATTAGACCAGGATGTCCAGAGGTGTACTCTGGACCCTCATACATAGCTCACACACATTGCATATAATTTCAATGATTTCTCTCTCCAGGCCAAAATGGTGACAGAGAGTTGAAATTGAAAACCAGTGACACTGAAAAAAAAATGACAGCATTAAAGGGTTGTCACTATAAAAAAAAAGGACAGACATTAAGAGAAAAAAAATAAGATTGACATTGATAAATATTAATAATTTTTGTCTGTTATACAGTATTTCAGTGGAACTGTTTTCAGGACCAAGTATTTGTTTTAGTGCCAATACAACTTTTTGATTCAATGCCAATGTTTCCTTTTTCAGTTCAGGTTTTGTTTTCAATGCCAAATTTTGTTTTTGATGCCAAAATTCCCTGTGGCTGTTCTCGGCCCATAGATCAGCAGGTGATCAGCACAATTTATGATGGCTTCCAGAAAGCAAGCGTGACTACAGTTTACTGCCAGGATGAGAAGCAATTGAAGCTGCGCACTAAAAGCTCACAAGTTATGTCATGAAAACAACATAGGTCATACATACCAAGCTATCCTTGTCGACAGTAAAGGGTATCTTTAAGGCTCTTCTTCGCTCCATCGCAGTACACAATTTGGTAAGGCACAGAAAGACCACTGCAAAACACACAATAAAGTCGGTAAAGACTAGGAATGCCTGATATGGATTTTTTTCAACAGATAACCTGCTTCTCATGGCCGATACCGATAAGACGGCTGATAACTTCACATTTTTGTACTTTTATAAAAAATAAAGGTTGTAACCTATAGTTTATGCACATGAGGGTAAGAAAGGCTAAAATGTAGTTTCTTTGAAACTGTAAAAAAAAAAAAAACATCCACACAGGCAACGACATGTTTGGCTCTCTAGTTTACACCGCGTGGCTCTGCCCAGGTACATCAGTTTGACATCATGAGCGTGACAAGTGTGCTGCGCTTGTTCTTCTCTTTGTTGATGGATCTCAAACCAACTTTAAAGGTGCATTCCACCACTTACTGTATCGGGAGCGTGTAAATGCTGTGCTTGTCCAGTCAATGAAAGCAATTTGGCTTCATATTATCGTCTCTATTTATCAGCTACAATTTCATTATCGGTTGACAGCCAATAATACAATTGGATAATTTCTCAGTCCGATGTATATCGTCCATCCATAGTCAAAACAAGTCAAACCTCTATGACAATGTGTCCATCCAGAACTGTAACTGTAACATTCTCCAATCAATAACCCAATAATGTAAATTCTTTTGCAGAGTAAAAGGGTCCTATATAGTTGGCTCAGTCAAGTAATAGTAACCAACATGGATTCACTTGTTGATTTTCTTTCTTGTAATATGTGTATAGAGTGACACATCGAGTGCTGGTTATCTTTACAGTTGTTTTGTTTTGGTGGCCATTACACCCATTATGATTTCTTATTTAATGCGTTGTCTCATACTTGTATTGGGTGGAACTTTAGATTTTTTTTATTGTTCGTGTGCAGTATTTGTATTTGAATTGCAGGGCCGTGATTTGTAAAACTGTATTTGATTTCTTTTGAGCGATACTTGTGATTTCTGGTTATTTTTTACAGGTACTTAATTTTTTGTCCATAATCATATTTTCTTTAGTTTATATGCAAATTTGTATGTTTAATAACATTTTAAATAATAAAGGGATAATTTTAAAGGTTTTAAAGTAAGGTGTTTTAGTATCATTTTTAATTTGCAATGCATTAGTGTGTTTGGGACAGAGGGGGGCTCCAGGGTTTTAATATATTCCAATTAGAGTCTGAAGTAAGAGGTGCACCTGGGAGACATGGGTAAGGAATTGATGGTGGGCAGGAGCATCCTGAACAGATTTGGCCTCGGGCTCCATAAATGCTAAGGTCGGACCTGAAGTCAAAACTGGAGTCTTAATAACTGCAAGTTAGTTTGTAACTACTACAATTGACTGTACTATAACTACAAACTACAAACAAAGATAGAGTTCCATGATTACTGCACACATTATTGAAATATCATATCAATAATTAAGGCTCTACTGATTACTGTATTGCAAAACGGCATACAATTAATGAAAAAATTATGATGTTATGAACAAAATGATGAATAGGATTGGGCGGGGGGGGGGGTTCTATTCTTGCCTAGGGCCCAAAATATCTAGAGGCCCTGCAGGTAATACTATACCAGCAGTGAGAGATCACTTAAAAATCTGCACTTTTGGGGACATGTAAATAGGACATGCAAAGAACAGGGTGGTGACCCTAAGATTGTCTATTAAATTCTCACAACCAAGAAGATTCTTAACTGAGAAATAAATTACTGAATGACACTTTTTAGATAGCACATGTAACACTGCCTATTAAAAACAGACCACTCATATTATAGCCATTTTCATGCACACCCGCACGCGACCACGTGTTTGATTTTAAGTTCATTTTGTTCCAAGTGGCTGGACACAACAGAAAGTTAACAACCGTATCAGCTAGCGATAGCGTTAGCCGACGGAGCTAGCCTCATTAATGCTACTTTGTCCTAGATGCTAGCTAAACGTAAGGGAGATACAGCTTACCCTAGGCCAGGGCTTCACTTGATGTTAACAGAAAATATACGGAGAATGTAGACAACTATTTTCCCACGAACGTTTCCACCAGCACCTTGCAAAAACAGTACGTGCTCATTTTGCTGGGTTTGATTCTCTCACGTTAGCAACATAGCAGGCGCTTCTATATGTTCTATATCCCTCCGCAACATCCGAGGAACACCGGAAGTGCATTGGGGGAAAATGCGAGGAGCACGAAGAGGTTACAGCTTGTTCCCAAGAAGGATGGGGCTAAGGATGGAATATAGTGGGATATGGGAAAGGGGGAAATTCGGTAGGCATATTGAAATTTTTTTGTGGAAACAAAGAGTTAATTTTAATATCAATCTGAATTTAAAGAGAACATAGCTCGTGAACATCAGACCGGTACATCCGGGAACTTTTGTTTCCAACACGTCCCCGCCCCTTTGTGGGGGAAAGCAAATGCCACTTGCTATAGACTTTAATTAATGTATTAGAGCAGTACAAAACAATGCGAATATAAAACTACCAGAATTAAATTAGTTTATAAATGACTCAAAGACACTGTGAGACAATGTGAAATAAATATATACCCACTCGGCCTGCCATAGAAAATGCAAGACACACAGAAAACATGAATCTTATCCATCTTCAGTATTAATCCATGCCTTTAGTCTTAGATGTTAGTGGCTAGTTTAACCACCCAAGTAGGTCAAGTAGTTGACTGATAGACCTCAAAACATAAAAAATGTGTGCAACAACTTAATTCTGTACAGTAGCTGGGAAACGACCCGACGCCCAGGCGCTCCCTTGCTCCAGAGTCGGCAGGAAGGCTGACAACCTGTTGTCCCCACCCGCCCTCCTTTGTGCGCGGCTTTCAACGACTCGTCTGCCGCTGTGAGTGCCCGCGGGACAGCCAGCCACACATACGCAAATGCAGACAAAATTTCCCTGAGAATCCATCCATCATTTGTCTTCCACTTCTTGAGAAGTGAGAAGAAAAATTACAGACCAGTGACCAAGAATGTGTTTTGTCTTTGTTGTTGTTTTTCTAACTTTATATATATATATATATAATCTGGAGTCGATAAAGTATCTGACCAGCATGCATCGATAGCCGATCAATCTTTGCATAACAGCTCAGCCAATCAGAAGTGGACGCTGTAAATCCTGCCCCTGGTATTATCCGCTATATGTAACTTCCGGTGTGCTTTTGTAACAGTTCAGTTATTAATATTGGAAGGCGCTGAATGCACCTGCAGTGAACGAGGTTATCTCACCCAGAGATCATAACAGGAAACAGCCATGGTCTGACTGCTGATAAAAGGTAGGATTTTTTTTATCCTTTTAGGATATCAAAATTATCTATCTTATCTTTCCAGTGTTTCCGCTGGTAACAAGATTTTGGCCAAAGTCTTAGCCGAAAGAAAACACTTGCGCGGTTAACGCAAATAAACAGCCAGGATACGCTAAATTGCTGTACATTAGCCGCAAGCTAGCGAACAGGCGAGGGTGTGTGTGTCTGTGTGTGTTTGAAGTCAGTTCAGCCAATGCCTTTATGTCAACACTGACCAGATACTCTGCATCTCTCTCTCCTCTTTCCTATCCTCTCTGCGCCAGCTCTTTACGTTCATGACGTAAATTACAGTTCCACTCCAGTCAGCAGTCAGCATTACAGTACGTAAACACCCGACATCAGGCACGTCATATGTCCGCGAGTCGCTGTATCAGACAGGTTAATACGCGAAAGTGAAGATAAATCCCACTTTTTAATCTCAAAACCCTAAGTAAACTCTGAGCACTCCTCCCGCTGGCTAACGGCCCGAAATAGGAGCTAAATCCGATGTGTGACTGCGGGTGTTAAATCCTCCAGAAAGTCCGGCTGCACACCGGCTCTCTCTCTCTGTCTCTGTCTCTCTCTCTCTCTATCTGAGTTACATTTTAAATTATATTTTTATCCTATTTATTTACATAATTTTTAATATATTATATATTTGTATTATTGTATTGTATATTAAATATATATGTAACTTATTTACAGTATATTTTACAGTATATTTTCTTATTTTTGTGTTTCACATCCTAGCTAGCATCTACGTGGTTAGGAAGATCCGGGCTTCCATCGCTGAGGGAGAGCAACTGGAAAAGCCCATTATAACACCATGTAGTGCTATTGGTAAGATAACGTCAACAACCACTATGACAACTTCTGCAAAGGAAACAGGAGGAACTCAAAGTTTAAAAAGTTTAAATTAATCATAGATAACTGTATGATCCCTGAAGCTTTGGCTTTTGCAGGATGTCCAGCTTACTGTTTAGTCTTCAGAGGACATGAGACTTTTGCCAAAAAGTCATTTTTTTCTGTCAGTATAAACCAAATACCACACATTAACACTTTTTGCACAATAACCTGCTCAGACATCATTGTTCGTAATTTGTCTTGCCATTGTGTCATGCAACATGTCCATGGGATTAAGCGTATTAGAGATAGGGAAAGGGTGTGCATGTAGGCTCACGGAGTAGCATTACACTGTGCATGTCACTGACTCACATGGGTGTCTCTTTTCTACTTAGCTGAAATGAGACCGAGACATGAGTTGAGAGGAAACGCTCCTGCGGCCGCACTGAGCTCCGGACCCGATGATGATGTCGGTGGAGCAGCAGGCTCGGGGACGTCCTCAAAGACAGCTGTGGAGAAATGTGGGTCCTGACGTTAAAGGTCACGTTGTACACCGGGGCTGTGGTCGTACCGCACAATAATACACTATCCTAATTTAGTCAATGCAGAAATTGCACACTTATGGACTACAATACAAAGAACCTGCTTTCCCTGCTGTACTCAGTGACCAGTGTCCATCTCCTAATTATACACATTTAGGCCTTTTTCACAGGAGACATTTTGACTTACCAAAGGAAAGAAACTGGTGCAAGTCTAACATTAATGATGTCTCAAACAATACTCTAGGCACCTGAATGTAATGGGCACATTTATGTTATTAAATGTATTTGGTTTGTCAACATATTATCTGTGAGAAAGGCCTGTATTTATGTACTGCAGTGTTTGAAGGCCGACTCACCAACCTCTTTCCAGGGGCTGAGCAGGTCTGATGTTTCTGCTGCTGTATCAATAAATTAAAAGGAAAAAAAATGCTATAATAAATTAATACTTGGCGATGGTTATTAAGCTTACTGACTAAATGACTAAGAAAGGAACCTTGTGTTTCTCAGACACCTTTATCATGACATTTTCTCTTGTCATAGTAGGAAAAGCACAGGTGTAACTAGAAGTGTTGAAGGGGGCAATAGCAGGGAACACTTACATGTACTTCAGCTATCATTAGTGTTATTAAATACACAATGCAAAACAGGTAAGGGCTTTCAGACATGCCTATTCAATAGCAATAGTTCTTAAGAGCCTGATACTTGATCATTTGTTATGAACTTTACAGCTGTACAGACCCTACAATGATACAATACCCTAGACTACAATGCTGTTTACGTCTATGGTCAGAAATGGAAAATCAAAATTAAGAAATTAATGTGATACAAGGTTGTAAAACAGCTGCTGCTGCTGCCGCCTACATAACTCTGAAAAAAACTATAATTGTACATTTAAGCAATGAATATTTATGTATTTGGTATGTTGATTGATTTTAAAGCATGTCAAGCAAAAACCTGTGCTTTCAGTGAAGTGAAGTCCAAATATATATATCACAAAATACAGACAATGCTTCTGCCTGTTCAGTATTTCATAAACTAAAGACAAATAGAAAATTTGACATGATGGCGGTGCTAGAGAAAAAAGTCAGGGTATCACCAAAGTGATTACACTTCTTCCTGTGGGGAATGTGATTATGTTAATGCCAGATTAAATATATTGTCCTTATACTCAATTGAATATTAGTCAAAAAGGATTTGCAAATCATTGCATTCCATTTCTTTTTACGTTTTACACAGCTGGGGTTGTAAATCTGAAGGCTCATAAAACGATTATTGAGAGTGGAAAAAAGAATAAAAACAAGCTTTTTGTTGGCTATTGGATCATTTAAGAGGTTATTTAAGTGAACACATTTGAGTTTAGAGGGGAAATGTCTCTTGGAGAAACTGTTAACAATTTATAGACATTTTAAACAAAACAAGTAGCCCAAACTACACTTGTAAACGTTACAAGACACACAAGATTGGGATCCACTGGTCTAAGTTTTATTCATGTGTTGTATTTTATACACCTTTAATACTTTTAATGAACTTGTCAGTGAGTTCAGTACTTACTGTAAGTGTACTTTATCCACATCTGTGACAAAAGGAATGTAAAGGTTTACACTACAGTGAAGTTTGACATTATTCTGAGAGCAGTTGAACATTGAGTTTCTCTTACAAGTGGTTCCAAGTATTTCCCAGTATGAGGAAAGCTTATAATTAAATCTTTATAGAGCTTTATAGACAACTTCGTTACAGTACCATCTCTGATTAGAAGTAAAAGACAGCTCTTTCACTTTACTGTGAGTTTGTTGAGTTTATAAGCAGATGTTTAATTCCAGGTAAACTATAAAGAACACAAATATCTATTCATTATGTATTTATAAATGAAAACTCTATTCTCCATACATGTTGAATTGCATGTTTGCCTGTACACAAATTTCACGATCACATGATGAGCTGGCTTGCGGTGCAATGACTAAAAGGCTCTCGTTGAGAAAACGTATGAGTTTTGGAGCTTTTGATCATATCACATGATCTTCATCAACGGTTAAGTTTGCTTAGTTGTCTTGTAGATGTGGAAGTTCCTCTATTCCGAGGACTTTTAAGGGCTTCCCATCCCCTTGAGCTCATATTATAACAGCAAATAATTGGAAGTGTATAAATAGACAGTCTCAACTTTGGGGGATTTTCTTTTTTTTCCAGAAAGCTCTAAGAGTTTACTGATTAGTAGCCGTGTTGTCAATTACAGGAAACTGTGTGACACCTAAAATAAAAGGTTATCCCCTGTAGCTATTTGTCACGTTCCCTTTCAGGCACTTTCCAGGTGAAGTGGAATTCATTCAGCTTTATGTTGAAAAAGTCAAAATGGGATTTTTCAAAAATTAAGCACACACTGAGAAATGAAACACTCCTACTTTTTATTTAAAAGAGAGCAGTCTATAAATATACTGTCAATGCTAAAGACTTAAATGAACACAAATCAGTAGGTAGTCCATGTAATAATTTATTGTCAGGCATTTTTTGTTGCAATTTACAGTTTCATTTATCCTCATTCAATCCTAACAAACAATATCATCAAGTATTAATGTGATCCAATATGCATCTACCATTTGGAATTAAAGCAGGGTGAAACCTACCTGGAATAAACACTGCACAAATCTTTTCACAATAAGAGTACAGCAGTTTCTCATACATTTGCATATTCAATATATACACATAGATTTAATTTAACTTAAAAGTTTCACACAGCAAGACAAGCTCAATGTCACACAGAAACCAGACAAATCTCATTCTTTCATAACACAATAGTTGGTTTTTTTTTACAAAAAAATACAATTGCTATCACCAGAGAAACAAATGAAACATAGTGAGGAGTTAAAGTCATAAGGAATGAAGTGAGGTTGAAGGGAGGAGGTTGGAATTTGTTACTGTATACACCAGTGGAGGAGGATATTAAATTGCTTCAGAGGCAAGAACCTCTTAGAACCACTACTGTAATTTTAATTTTTTTTTTTTCCGTTATACCAGTTTTGTAAACAAAGAGATTCAGTATTACGCCCTTCCTCCCATCAAGCTGTCACAGTTCACTACACAAGACCTCACACAAAACACAAACATTCACTATAGGAATCTAAGAGGACAGCAGGAGTGCCGATGGTCAGGACTTAGTCCATCCTGATCTTCTGATTGGTCATCCTGTAGATGATGCTGTCATATCCTGGGTCCATGTTCCACAGGTTGTAAGCGATGGCGATGACAGCGAGGGCCAGAGCGATCATCAGCCACAGCACAATGTTGAAGACCACAGCATATTCAAAGTTGTACTTGTAGGCCAGGTTGTAAGGGCTGCCAGGGTTACTCTGCGAAAAAGATTCAAATCCAGAAGGGTAGTTAAAAATGCCACCAGGTTAATTCCACACTTAAAATCAAATCAGTTTCATTCATCAAACTTAATGAGACATTATAAAGGTTGCAGTGTAGGGAAGCTTCTTCTCGCTCCCAATGCCAGGACCTCTGACCTTTTCACCTCTATCACTGTACATGCAGAGAAAACCACACAGGACGTGAGAAGGAGGGCAACATCTGATTAGATGCATTAACACCACTATTGGGACAGTGCTGTTAATACCACCCCATCCTGCTTTTATTGAGAGTGGATGATCAAAGCATTCTTTGGTTCCAGACCCAAGTCATAAAAAAACAAGAAGCATAGACTGGGTTTAAACTTCACACAAGGGGTTACTGTAAATACCAACAGTGCAGGTTGTGATTTTTTGATATTTTTAGATTCAACACAGCACACATGTATTGTACGTGATCGGGCCGTATTGTAGATTTAACACTAACTGCGTTTAAATTCTTTCAGTTACTGTATGACACAGAGTGCACTTATTATAGAACTGGAGTTACATCCACGCAAATTCTATTTTGTCATGTCTCTCTACTGAGTAGCAGACTACTTCTGTGCAGTAAACCCTCTTTAGTAGCAGGAAAAACACAAATGAAACAAATTTTGTTAATGATGGCTCAACTCTATCAAGTGTCCCAGTAAGCCTGCATGTGCAATATCAGGGCCCTGAAAACAGCTCACCTAAACTAATGCAACCATTCACACCTGTGCTTTTCCTGCTATGACATGCCAAAATGCTTGCTGGGAAAAAGGCCTATAGCCTTTTTATGTTCTTTCAGAGACAGAGTTTTCCTGCCTGCAGATCACACCTCCACAAGCAACCATTACTCTGTAAACATACCTAAACATTACCGTTTGACCAGTGCTGGATTGCTGACACCCTTTATCAATGCTGCATACAGACCACACAATCATCCTCTCATCACATTTCACCCGATACAACCATAGTTACTGTCCATGCGTCATATTAGGCTAATATGGCATGTGGCAGTTTTCTGATGAGAAATAATAACTTTAATTTTACTGAATATTCATGCACCAAAATGTTGTGCAGCCCTACTACGACTACTTACAATTACATACAAATGCAAGTACACATATGGCTTTATATCCACGTGTCAAACATACACTCAGTTGCCAGTTTATTAGGCACACTGACTAAAACTAATGCAGTCTAATAAAACAGCCCTTGCCTTAATGAATGGTATAATGTTCAATGTTTGTTGAAACTTCTATAGAGGTGTTGATTCAGCTTAATTATTCTTGCTGCAATTTCTGGTGCTGTTAAAATGTATAGCACTATTCGAAGAGATGTTTCTAATACTTAACTTATTATAATGCACTACAATTTATAATGCACGCCTGAATTATATGGTCAGTTTTCTGTTACCACACAGGCAACCATTCAACTTCAGTTTGGCAAACAGGTCTGCCTCAGACTTACAATCTGTTTGGATTCCAGGATCGAACGGGCCTTCCTGGTCAAAGGAGCCTCAAAGGTCTTAACTGTAACAACCTCCACCACAGCACTGTTGCCATAGAGATTATACACATCCTCGCCAAACTGCAAAGAAAAAGTATTATTACATACATATGTTCAATAAAAAACTGAGGAGATTCTGTTAATACCGCATATTAAGTTCCTCTCCTTACTTTCTGGAGGACAGAGGCAAGAATGGCAGTGGCATCACGGTACTGGGGCGAGTCTTGGCCATAAAGTCGGCTGAGCTCCTCCAGGCCAGACAACTCCAAGGAGTACATGTCAGGAGAGTGGTCCTTCGCCAAATGTTTGTGTCTCTGCAGCTAATGGAGGGGCACAAGACAAAGACATCTCAGCCACAACGCAAGGACTATCCCTCATTTTCAGGAGAGAGTTTCAGCGAACCCAGATCACTTACCAGAGCTGTAATATCATGCAGTACTTGGACCTCAGACAGGAAGAGCAAGTCAGCCTGGAAAGCAAAAGCAGTGAAGAGGTAAGACAGAAAAAAAACTGACTCTCAGTGGACCACTTGATAAATTTCAGGGAATCAAGTTGACTTCATTTTATTTACAGAACTCCAAGGGATATGGGGTATATTTTTTAAAGTATGCAAACAACATATGATGAACACTGTGTGCTAACTGCAGAAAAGTGCATTTTAACACCCTAATTTGTTAATATAGTAATGCTGCTACAGGAAAGTATTATCTTCCAGTTGAAATCAGCCATCGTATCATGTTGGCTGTCACGTTTTTCTTTAAAAACTACATGTAAAATGGGAGTGGGATGGGATGGGCCATTCCGTCATTTTTCTCTCTATAAACATGTGATATTCATTATGGACAGTATGGCCTTGTGTGGGTGGGAACAATGTTGCTGTTTGAAACTTACTTCTGCATTTCTGCTAAGAGAGTTTAGCGGCAGGGAAGTCAGCACAGAGCCATCCTGGGACAGACGAGCACGGATCTGCTGCAAAGTAACTGGTAGTTCCTCAAACACAGCATTAGCCTTGCCCAGCATATACAACCTCTGAGAGAGAAGACAGATAAAACAATGACAGATGAGCCTCTTCTTCTAGTGATGTAACAGATTGTAAGCACGTCCTGTTCAGTCTCAGAGTGTTTTCATTACCTCCTCGCTGGGGGCCAGCTGCAGCACTACAGGGGTGTCCTCAGCGAACAGAGAGTGGACTGTCTCTGCAACACTATCTAAGGTGAAGGGTACCGGCTGAAAGGAAGAAGACAACCCACTGAGTAACTAAGCCAAATTGCAATGCAGACTTTAGATTATCTACACTAAGGCATTATTTTTAATGTATGCCACTGTCCAATCAGACTCACGTTCTCCAAGGGGTAAGAGGCCACACTCTGAGGCAGGGTCAGGCTATCGACCCCTCTCACCACCACCAGTACGTTAGCCCGGGGATGCTGGAACAAGGGACCAGCCTGAAGGCCTGGCCAGGACAGATCCTATACAAAGTGAAACACATTGTAAAGGCTAGGTTAGCATAATCATTAGCTTAAACCTACAATAACTATTTTTTTGGCCACTTAGGGGCAGCAGAAACAACTTGGCAAATGTGAAATCAATATCTGGCTCTTTAGCTGCTAAATGCTCCAATATGTTCACCAGCTTGTCTCTAAAAGAGGCTGCCTGTAGTTTGGTTGTGAGCAGGCAGTTGGTTTTTAGCTTAAAAAAAATAAAATCATCTGCCTGCTACACCCAAAAACATTGCTATGATAGCAGTGAAAGTGAATCAAAACAGTTAAGTCGTGAGCCAGAGAGCTAAACAACGAGCTGAAACTCACTATAAAGCTTGTAAAGCTGAGTGGAGCTGCAAAGAAAATCCTCTGTAGGTTCATCACTACACACGACCCCTTTCATCACCTTTTGATACATTGTTATTATAAAAAAAAAATTATTAAAGCCACTTTAAGCTACTTCTATTAATACAAAAGACATTTAAAATTGTGGAGCATTCTGTTAAATAACAAAAGCACCTCTTGAACCGAGAACCCCATGGTGAGAGCCACCAGGTCGGGGATCTTCTCTCCAGAAACAGGCCAGTCTCCTTTCTGGAAGGACACAAACTCTGGCGCCTGCAGTACTGTTAAGCTGTCACCATGTACACCTGTTGGAAAAAATGAGAGGATTGTCAAATTAGGTCAAACATGAGGAAAAATACAAAGTCACAGTACAAATACTTCCAAGAGGAAAACAAACACTTTCTCAACCTAATGGACTTGCAAAAATGTTCACAACTCTGTTAATATTATTGGCAAAATGTGTATGTTGAGACTATATAAACATTGTGTTACCATATGCTTATCATGTACGTTTTGGGGTTTTTTTATGCTGTGTGGCAAATCACTACTCATTTTCTTAACAGTCCTTAAATTCCTACAAAAAAAAGAATGAAAAAGTAGTGCTTGTTTTTACTAATAATCCCACATGCATTTCACAATTTCACAATACTTGCCAATGATGGTGAAATACAACAATGACCCATAAGTGTCTGAAATGCTCACTATAGAACAATTGATTGTTCAACATGTAGGGAATAATGATTGAATGAAAGAGGAGGTGGACGTTTCCTTACCTATTGACAACATGGAATTAACACTACACATGTAAGTGACTGCAAACAGCAGTAACTGGCTTTAAATACCCATATAATGAAATCGTATGACTACAGATGTTCAAGCATTTAAAACATTCAACAAATTCATCAGTAACAATGGGACGCAACATCCACTGAGTTACACAAAATTCCTCCGCAGCTGTTTTGCAAAGTAGAGCCTCTGAAGCTATGAGGAGCCTTGTCACTTCTGTCAGTGTAGTGCTACAATTGATTCTCAATGATATGTTGTTTTTACGTTACAATAAACATCAGCACCAGCTCTCTCAGCCGCCTGACCGGGTCAGAGTACAGATAATAATGAACATTACAGCGCCGTGGACGGAGGCATACAGCAAACTCGTGACCGAGAGCTGATGATGAATGCTAAAGAGGAACTACCAGTTCACAACCTGTCATGAGACAGTCTTGCGTAAATTAGTAACCAGCTACAAGGAAGCAAATAAATGTTTTTTTTTTTAAATTCCTTCAATTTTATCGGACCATGAACAGTTTGTGAACCTATCCAACAGTAAAACAATACAAATTCTCACGTTTAACGTTACTGCTAGCGTTTACAGGTTGCTAATGCGTTAAGTGTTAGCAACAAGCTAACGTTATGGTCTTCAGTTTTTAACCTAGCTAGTTGTTGGTGCCCCAAGCCGTTCCCATGATCCAATTCTACAAGTATAGCAAGATTATTTCACACATGTCCATTCATTTTAGCAAGGCGGTATAATACCCATCATTCGATTTTATCAATATGCTAAACGGCAACACTAGCTAACGCTGTTCCAAGCTAGGGGAGCGAGTTGTCATTTGCAAATATGGTGGACACATATTGTAGTAGATTTATCTGGGGGGAAAAAACAATAAGCGACAATGCCAATCTATCGTTGCGCATTTCTTACCGGTTGTGACAAGTAAGCAGAGGACAAACGTCGCGGAGATAACAGCCTCCATCCTTCCCCAGTTTGTCAGCGACATCTTTCCCCTTGGTAGAGCAGAGATCAGCTGACCTGACGTCACAATACTGCAAAGAACCATGGGACAATATCTGACAGGTTAGTACTGTACTACTAACCATGAATGTACCAACTAGGCCTTTGGGCTACTATTCACCTAAGATACTAATCTTTTTTAGTTAAATGCATGAAGCCAACAATATTTATTATTTCACGATAAACAGGACAATAAATATGGAAGGTTTTTTTTATAATACATAATGAATAAATAGATATTTTTAGATGGTCAAATTTCATCTTATTTAAATTTCTGTCAAACCATCTTATATAATTATTATTTTTCTTTTTTTAATTTTCATGAACATGTTTTTCTATTTCCAGCATTTAATGGTGGATTCAAAGTTTCACTTGTATGTCAACATATTGTTCAGTTTCACAGGCACAACAGTTTCATTTTATGCTTAAATTGGCCCAAATGAAATCTGTTTCAACAAACAGTAAAACAGCACAAATCTTCAATATGATTTTTTTTTCATACATGATGTAACAACCTATCAGTTCTATTTTGAATTAATTGTATGGCAAAGATATAACATCTAAACCAAAAATGTATAAGAGAAAAGACCTGTGAATACCTCAAGATCTGTGAATTTACATGAGACATAAAGAGAACTATAGAAAAAAAACAAAGAGTAGAAACTGACTAAATTGAAGACCACCACATTGGACCTTTGTTATGGTATTGTGCATGGGCTCAAATCTAAATCAAATCTATGCATTTATGTTAAATGATAGGATGTCAAGAAGCAGTTCCAATTTTGACAGGAAAAAAACAATTTAAAAAAAGCAGTAACTTGCTCAGTGGCTCAGTTGAAGAGTGGTGTCCTGAAATAGCCTGAACTGGTTTGTATAATTTCAACTAGTTTTCATTAACAGTTGTCTGTATGACTGAAAATATTGTTTTAGTAGACTTTTCCACAACGCTCTTGAGAAATCTTTAACTGTCTTACATCAAGGAACTTCTTTCTGGAGCATGATGCATAAAATCTCCATTAACGACACATTAACAGTCAAATGGAGCACGCAATAAGTCCACTTCCTGTCATTATGGTGTGTTTTACTGACGAGAAGGAGACAAAACCTTTCACCGGAGAGTGTGTGATTACCATAAAGTGTAATCCTGCCTGACGTAAGCCTCACAAAAAAATTACAGCCATTTTTTTTCCACCTAGACGATGTCCAAGCATAATGGCTAGCTATTAGAGGCTTAGGAGCCATGCAGGATGGCGAATGTGACCATCCTGCGCCTTCCGCCTCAGGATATGACTCACTGACTTCGGTGTTTGGGCTGAGAAAGTAAGGTCTGCAAGGCTGAACTCTTTTTATTATCATCTCAATTAGCTGTCTGACAGCCTCTTGTCACTCCATGACCTTTACCTTGAAATGTGAATCGGGGCCAACTCCTCTCTGCCTGCAAGGAGACAGCTGCTAAAGCTCGGACTTCACTCCATAAAGCCCCCCCCGAACTTTGCTGCTAACTAAAACAAGCATGTTACACATACTTAGTAAGCTTTTCAGCATAAAAATAAGTCTTAAGAACATTCCAGCGCGTGATGATGATGCTTTAGCTTGTGCATCAACTAACAACCCACCCCCCCCAAAAAATTTTTTTTTTGCTCTGGCTCTTGGCAGCCTGCCAGGGATCTCTTTGCATCCACTCTGCAGAGATGCGCTGCAGCAGTTGGGAATTTAGTGATTATAGTCTGTGTAGCTCCCCTTTAACTTCAGTCGTCATTTTTGTTGAAGCTCAGCCAGATTGCCGTGCTGACACACGGCTGCTCATTTAGTTCTTTCTCCAGAGCCTCCCAGAGCCAGCCTGTCTATATTTTTTATTTTTGATTCCAGGAAAGAACAAAACCAAGAATGCACTCCAAGTTCCCTATTCAGTGTGTGGCTCTCAGCCCCAAGGCCATTTGTTCTTACTAGCATATCCATTAAATCTTTAAAAATGGGTAATGAGGCTGAAGATAATTTCTTAAAAGATGCAGATTTTGTGTGATGGCCAGTATTTCTCACTGCAGGATGGTGTATGTGGGGAAAACGGTGCCCGAGGCCATCACCATGAAGAACCACGTCACTCAGTGCAACGGTACTGCTCATTTATGTGTTTTTAATTATATGCTTAGAGGTCTATGGCACAGGGGAATAAAATATAATCACTTTAGTTGGACAGTACTTGTTAATTGTTAATAGGGTATAACTAGACATAGCACATCACAAAAAGACTCAGTAATCATCACTTCAGTTGATTAAGAGGCACATTTTCCAAAACTAGTTTGTACCTTATCAAATTACCAAAGCCTGAAACAAAACATTGAGCCCACTTTGCCCTGTTCTGACAGTCTTTTAAATAATCCAGGTATCCTGAATTTATAAATTGTAGTGATCATGCTAATGTTTATTAGCTTACAAGGTATAATTCTTCTTTTAAAAAAAGCTTAAAAACCATTAGTTTCACCACCTAATTATAGCGTTTGCACACTAGGGGGCGCTGCAAGCCACAAGCTTTTCAGCACAGAGCAGCAAGTGGGAGTTGGCGAGTTGCTCAGTCATGGCTGCAGCAATAAACTGCGTGAGAGATGAGACCTACAATACAAAAATATTCCAAGAGATGGCAATATAGGATTGAGTTGCTGCTCCCACCTCCTTACATGAAAAGCAAGCAATAATTAGGTAAGGAGATTCATTTTGACAGGGCAGCCAACAAAACTTTAGCTCTCACAACTCAATTTAATTCTAACACTGACAAAAAGGCACAGAACACGTTTCCTCTTGCAGTTTGTATATTTATTTTAAAGCAACTTCTTTTGTAAAATATAAATACAAATTATGAGATATTTTAATTACAAAGTTAAAACAAAAAATATCACACCAAAAATTACTTTACTGCAGTAGCCTCCCTGTTATATACAAGCTCTGTGCCAAAGGGTGAATATCAACACCCCTAAAACTTTATTATACAAACAATTTTGTAGTTTTGCATGTTAAATTACAGACTTAACAGGAAGCAGAATTTGAAAAAAAAAAAAAAAAGATACGATAGAATAGCCCGAGACTCAAGCGAGCGCTGAAGTCTGAGGAGAAAAAGAAAAAAAAAAAAAAACAGGACATCATGTGCTTCCTATAAACACAAATACCACATTCAATAGCACAGTCTCAGTACTATCCTGTACAGCTACACACAGGCACAACGTGCTGAACGCTCACACACTCCATCTAATTGCTGACAACACGACAACAATCTGTTGCCATATAAAATCTTTCAGAGGAGTCGTGAGCAATATCTGAAAGAAAAAGAAAATCTCTTGATATTATATATATATATATATATATTTTTATTTATTTATACATATATTAATTTATAAAAATAAGACCGATATTAAGTCTATTGAGTCACAAATGTATTGATCCTCAGTTAACGGAGGGTAAGGTTTCAGCAGCCCGGTCAGCCAGCAGGTCAGTCCATCTGTACAGTGCACCAGTGCTAGTCCAGAGCAGGGCCGCAGTGCGGGAACTAAGGGTCAGGCTAAGGCATATCATCATAACCTCTGGTTAGTTCTAAAGCAAACCGCAGTCGGTATGGATCAAGGTCCAGGTTTGGTGGCGTCAGGGGTCAGGATGAGCCCAACTTGCCAACAGCCTTGATTTTGTCCTTCAGTTTGTCTGCCGGGTGGTCCCAGTGGTCATCCAGACACTCCAGTGTGGAGCCTAGAAGAGCGGCCAACTCAGCGCTGTCTTCCACCAGGTCCAATAGGTCCTTGCTGTCCGGATGGAAGCCTTCTAGTTCCTCTGGGCAGGAGAAGAGTTGCGACAGAGAGGCCTGCCGGTAAAACTCTGCCTCTGCCACTGTCACCACCTCCATGTGGGGGAAGGTCTGTCGGAAACCGCGAGCAGACATCCGAAGCCGACGAAGCACGTCAGACAGTAGCAGCCAGTTTCTCGGCCTAAAAGCGGAAGTAAACCAATGTTTAGAAGTGAAGGACGATAGAGACGCAAAAAAAGTGTGTCTGCACTTGAGATCAAAGCTCACCCTTGGGAGAGGGACACCTGGATGTTGTAGCAAGGTAGCAGAGGTCGGTCAGAGAACTCAAACTCAAACACCTCCTTTTTATCCTCCTCATCCTCATCGTCTGGGCCTGGGGGGTCAGCCAGGATGTCATAGACTCCGCCTTCTTCCCTTGACTCTGACATACACAAAAAAAGAAATTACACGAGTGAGCATCAACATCATCATAAAAGGTAGGCAGGTACAGGCATCGCTCAAAGCTAGATGGTACTGATGATTGAAGAGACTTTGTAAGCACGGTAACACACACACACACACACACAGAGTGCTGATCAGTACTCACCACACACAGAGCTGCCATAGAATTCCCAATAAAGCCCTGGGTCGTCATCTGAGCGGCCCTGAAGGTCAGCAAAATAATCTATGGAGAGAGGAGAGGAGCAAAGCCTGTTATTCAAGAGCCGGAGCCCTGGGGACAGGCAACCAGGCAAATACAATTGCCCTTTAAGACTACAGCAGAAAAATGGATAAAGAGCGCAGTAAAATAGAAGGAGGAGGAGGAGGGGCAGTGTCAAGAGAGAAAAGAGAAACAAACAGAGCAAATGTTTTGGGGGACGAGGAGGGGGGAGCTGATGGTCAGGGGCCAGCGGCTGTACCATGGGGGAGGAGAGTGACTGTCTCCGCTGGGTTAGAGCTGGCTCAGTTCAGAACAGGGCTACAGAAGGCTGCCAGGAATCAAACAAGAACCACACACAGTCACTGAGTGCACACTCAGAGAGAGAGAGAGAGAGAGAGAGAGAGAGAGAGAGAGAGAGAGAGAGAGAGAGAGAGAGAGAGAGAGAGAGA